>OX596249.1:6840328-7074958 GCA_951394255.1 Polyploca ridens
GTAGTAAGACATAATTATACATAATAATTGCACATAGGTACCTACCCACCTAATTGAAATGCCCGATATCGTTATCATATGTTACTCATAAATAAGTAAAGAGGTATCTACACCACCTACCTACCTAGATACTGAATCATTGAACACTTAAATTATCTCCTAGTAGGTAGGTACAACTAGGTTCTAAATCGTGAGAAAAAATAATATTTATATGGTAGTCAAAGGTGGGTAGATTATTTTAACATGAAAATTAAATACTTTATGAGCAATACTTACAAAATAGTAATAATACTATAGCAATAGTACTTAAAAAAAATCAGAAAGATGAACCAAAAAATATTAAATAATTTGTATTTTTTTTTATTCAATCGAGTTTTTGTTCATTTGTCAAGGCTTGTCATACTTTTATTTTACGATTAATAAGTTGTCTAGAATATATTTGAGCAAATACAATAAAAATATGCCGCGCCTACGCACGCCATTTTGATTTTTATTAATTAAAGATCATAGGGTAAACATACCGGCTATCGACCAGTTAAGCGACTTGTTGACTTCAGAGTTGATTTCTATCATAATGCTGTACTCCAAGACTTTTCATAAAATTTTCATTTTATCCTAATATAGTTTAGTTTCATAAAACCTAACATAGACGTATCAGTAACACATAATTAAAAAAATATAGTATATATTCGTAAAAATAGCAAATATACCGGCTATCGGCCTTTTCAGTCGGTAATCGTCCACCAGAGCACTGGTTATCGGCCACCTAGTTCACGGCAGAAAATCGACTCTTATTCCATAGATCATAGGGTTTAGGGTATGAAAGGTTCTTGCCGGAGTCTTCTCAGTTTAAGTGTATTCCTAACCGGTGGTAAATTCAACTGTATGTACCAATGTAACGTTCATAAGTGCCTTACTAGGGCCTAAACTGAATAAATGACTTTTTGATTTTGATTTCGAAAGTAAAACAGTTGAGTTGACTCTTTTCTATGAATTAAGTAATAAATTAAAATCTCGATTCAAACAAATAGCTACTTTTCGCTTTAGCATCAATAAAAAATTCTTAACACAATTATATTTTTTATTTATTTATTTTTATAGATTCACAGCATAGCCATCATAAAAAAAAATATGAAATTCTATGCCCAGTAATACCGAGACTTTAACAGGAACTAAAATAGATACTAAGATAATAATTGGCCGTGTAGTTCCCGGCATAGAATAGGGCCAACCCTTCCAATCCTGAGGGTGTCATAAAAGGCGACTAAGGGAATACACCCGCGGGACGGGCATCAGCGTCCATCTGTGATACGTCATCACTACTGCGATCACCAACCTGCCTGCCAAGCGTGGTGATTACGGCAATACGGATTTCTGCCGGAGACTGTAAACCACCGATTAGTAAGAGGCACACTGAACCTGAACATCCAGGTGAAGAGATGTCGTCTGGTAAAGTCTACGCTCCGACCCCAATCTGCATGTATCCAAGATCCTGAAAGCTTTCAGCTCGAACTTTAAAATCACTTCCAATGCCTGGATGATGAACGGTACAAACAATAGGCTCGTGAAAATTGTCCATGCGGTAGGATCTAAGTTCTTTAAAACCCGCTGCACGAATATAACCCAAAAACTCTCGGATGAAACTCTCAAACTTATGAAGCGACGACGTGAAATGAAGGTCCTAATGTCCTAGGTCGAAAACACATTTATTTTTAACTAATTATCGGCCGTTCTTTTTTCGATAGGCTGGAATCAGGTTTTGTTTTTACTGGTTATCGGTCGCTAAACGTTCGGTATTTTTGATCGTTCATATCTATGAAAATATGAGGTATACTGGCGGCCGGAATCTAGTTGTAAAGTCTCAAAATTCTAGCCGTTCACAAATATAATGGAATCTATGTTGGTCAATTTAGTTGGTTTCCGCAATAAAGGCAAAAAGAAATGACGTGAATAAACCGGTTGTGCGACCACCCGGTCGGTGCGGTCGGTAAGTAGATTTTAAAGTAATCGTTAACGTATTGTCCGACCACCAAAAATATCACAAATTATGACATTTTTGATGAGTTTGGGCATTTGAATATTGAAATTAAAGATGCTAAATACAGTCAAACCAAATTAATCACCAATAAACCAACAGTAACCTTAAAAACTTACCTTTGAAATTCAATCCACCTGCTATTTTTTTCGCTAAATTTGACACGAGTCCTTACACCAAATTTTGAAATAACGACTGAGGGCTCAGTTCGCAAATTTCGATGTCATGCCGTTGGATTATAAACCGTGAAATTCGTCCAGAACGAATGGCGCAAAATTAGAAAGGATTGGTCTTCAACACTGTCTATTATTTAAAATAACGTGCGAAGTGGTCGATAAGGGGTAGTGGCCGGTCAACCGGTACGTTTACCCTAGTGAAAAGGTGGATTTTTATGATTTTATGTTGTTTTTTAACAACTACTAGTGGAATAGTGAAAATAAAACATACAATGATACAATGCTGTTCACAATGATTGGTGGCAAAGTATGCAATGCTGCTACTGACTCGACATCGACTAGGTATGCATTGTTTGATTTTTGGGTAGATTTCAATATTTTTTGCGATGAGTTTACTTTTTATTATCATTAAAGATAATAAAAAGTAAATAAATCATATTATCATGTTCTATTATTAAAAAAAACCATTCAAATAATTTTGACCGGATTTTACATGGACCTCCTATGTGCAACGTGTAACCTACGGTTGGGTTTGTTCCCGGGAATAAACCCAACCGTATGACGGAACTGAATATTCGGTAAATTCTCCGCGGGCTTTGTCTAGCAAAATCGCGTGCAGTGAGTAGCGGCGTCGTTTGTCTGTCAGCCGCGCCGCAGTATATTGCAATCTCATGCAGGTCGTTTTATTGTTATGAAACACTATTTTAATAAGAAGAAGAAAATTTGAAATGGCGTTTTCCTTGGTTACGCCATAACTTGAGAACGACTTTACCGATTTCAACCAACTTTTTTTTTTAGGTCTTCTAATACATTTTAGTAGGTTTGCGACCACCGTGGGGTTTTAGCCGGTAATAGTCCGGCATAACCTGGCCGCTACCCCCGGGTGGCCAGGTTAGGGTATTCTATGAGGATTTTCACACGATAAAAAAAAAAATAAGAAAAGAAAATAAAAAAATTGCGGAAATTTTAGAAAACTTAACGACTACTTATGTAAACTTTCCAATCTAATGTACTTACTTGGTAGGTAGGGTAGGGTAGGGTATAGGGTAGGACATAGGGCATGTAATATCGGAAGGTTTTTCAATTCCGATATTGATTTCCGATATTGGATCTCAATATCGGAATTCCGATATTAATATCGGAATTTGACATTTTTATTACATTTTTTTTTTTTATACTACTTAGTTAGCAAACAAGCATACGGCCTGCCTGATGGTAAGCGGTTACCGCAGCCTATGGACGCTTGCATCACCAGGGGTGTTACTCGCGCGTTGCTGACCCTGCAGAAATCTCTTCACACCCTTTTTGAAGAACCCCATGCTGTACTCCATTGGGAAAACCACGGCAGGGAGCTCATTCCACAATCTGAGCGTCCGCGGAAGGAAGCTCCTTTGAGACCGCACAGTTCGAAACAATTTTGGTTCCAATATGTGGGGATGGACTTCCTGTCAAATTGCAAATTTTCCTGTAAAATGTGAAATTGCACATATTCCTTATAAATTGCATATATTCCTTATAAACTGCACTAATTACCTATCTATACTAATATTATAAAGTGGAAGAGTTTTTTTGATTGGTTAAACTGGCTAATCTGTGGAACTACTGGTCGGATTCGTTTTCTTTTTCACTTATAGTCTACTTTATCCCCGAGTATCGGGGATAAAGTAGCTTCCTCGGGGATGCTAACTCGGGGGACAAATAGTTCGTTATAAAGTTTGGGTGACGAGAAGACCCTACGAAGTTTTCCAAACTCGCCCCGCCCAGCTGGATCCTTCTCTTGGCTTCCCTCTCAAAGTTGTTTTTACCTAATTGCAGAATCTGCCCGAGGTAGGTATATTCCTGAACAACTTCGAGATGGTGGCCATTTACGACGATTGATCCCGGATCAATGTCATCTTAATCATGACTTTGGTTTTATCCAAGTTCATGCCGTCGCGAGGCTGATTCTAGGCCATCCAGCATCTGTTATAGCTCCTGCAGCGACTCCGCCATCAAGACTATGTCATCTGCAAATCGTAAGTGTGAGATGTATTCGCTGTTTATGTTTATGCCCATCCTTTTCCAGTCCAGCGTCTTAAACATATCCTCCAATACGTTTGTGAACAATTTCGGGGATATGACATCCCTCTGTCTCACTCCTCTGCGTAGTTGGATGGGTTTAGACTGCTGGTCCTGTACTTGGGCACTCATGGTTGCGGCATCATAAAGACATCTCAGCACTTCGATATAATGATAGTCTACTTGACATCGCTGCATTCATGATGATTGCATGCATGCATGATTCCAAAACAGCCCAGGTTTCGACGGAGTCAAAGGCCTTCTCATAGTCTACAAAGACTAGACACAGGGGCTGATTATACTCCTAAGACTTCTGTATAATCTGCCTCACTGTGTGGATGTGGTATATGGTATCAAGTCCTCCTCGAAACCCGGCCTGCTCCGTTGGCTGAAATTCGTCGAGTCTTCTGACAAGACGGTTCGTGATGACTCTAGAAAACAGCTTGTAGACGTGGCTCAGGAGTGAGATGGGTCTATAGTTTTTAAGAAGGGTTTTATCTCCCTTCTTAAAAAACAGAACCACTATACTCCCGTTCCACGCCTTTGGAGTTCTTCCGCAGTTAATGACCGAGTTAAAGTGGCTCTGTAGTTCTTCTTCTTCTTCTTCAGTACAGGAATTCCTCCTGCCTTCAGAATTTCTGAAGTAACTCCGTCTTCACCCGGGGCTTTTCCATTTTTAAGCTGTTTTAGAGCCAACACAATCTCGTCCTGGCTGATGTCTGGTAGTTCTTCAGTATATTTTCGAGTCAGGGTGATTCTGGAATTGTGAATGTCACGCTGCGTCTGAGGGGCATGTGAAGCGTACAGCTGGCTATAGAAGTCTTCAATCTCAGCGAAAATCTCCGGCTTTGAAAATGCGGTATATTGCCATGATGCGTCGTCAGCTTCGTCAGGTGGCTCCTTCCAAGCTGCTGAGTGAATACTTTGGACCCTCGGTTTCGCTCTATTGCCTGTTCAATTTGGCGCGTATTGGAGCTCCGAAAGTCACGACGTACCATCTTCGCAATCTGCTTGTTCAGGTCTGACCGCTCTGACGAAGTGGCTTGCGTGCCAGAAGAAAGAGATACAGTAAGACTAAATTAGTTTTGTTGTAAACAACAGAATCAGCACCATTGTATGTTTGTTTTTTAAACGCTCGTTTTTCTTACTAATATTTTCCTAAAAACAAAGCGTCAAGCATTTTTATGGATGTACTTCGTATTTAGTTGAAAAAATACGCTCATTTTGAACACTGGTAGACAAAATTGAAGTACGATACGTTAATTTTATAGCTCTAGGCGACCATACCTTGTGGCGCGCTTAAATGCTTTATTTAAAAACTTTAATAGATAAAAATATCTGATTCCGATATTACGATATTGAATCACTCAATTCCGATATTGTAATATCGGAAAAAAAGGTCCGAGATTCCGATATTACGAGATTCCGAGATTCCGAGATTCATGCCCTAGTAGGACACCATGCAAATGAAGTCGTGCCGGGCAGCTCATAATCAATAAGAAGTAGGTATTTAGAAACTAGCTATAATGGCACCATCCATAGATACTATTTTTTTATTAGACAATAGACAAAGCTTTATTTGACATCCATTGACACGGAATACAAGAAAAACAAAAGCTTAGAAAATATTAAAGAAATAACAAAAAACATAAAAAGCCATAAAATGCCATAAAAAGAAAAAATAAATTGAATAGATATGGAAAATAAGTACCTACATAGATAAAATAAAAGTAAAATACTTACTTAAATATTAATAGTAATACGAGTACAAATACTTAAATATGGAAAAAGTGCTCAAATATGATGTAACAATGCGGCCACTTACGGGAAGATCTTTTTGATAACAAACTAAAAAACCTTTAAATTTTGTCTTGACAGATGCAATACTATTTATATTAGCTTCCCTAACTGGAGGCGGAAGGTTGCTCCAACACTTGGTGGTGGCCGTGAATTTGAAACTGCCTATGCAGTGTGATGTTAGGTCATTTTTAATTAATTGATAGCTCTGGCAGCACGTTTGCTGGAGTTCACCACTCCAGCATCTCGAAGAAATATTCAGGTGTTTCCAATTTCGTGACATTATAAAGTAGAGACATTTCAAAATCAAGGTGAGGAGTGACAAATCCAAAAATCGTTTATTAAATGTAGGTCCTAATAAGGTACCTACTTACGAACATTACAAATGATTCTACCACCGATTCTTCTTCCATATGCGGGCGTGGAAGAATATTAAAACACAAACCCTTTGTACAACCCTGTCAGTTCGTTAGTGCCCAACAGAAAGTACCAACGATTCACAAAGTTTTGTATGCAGATCAGTGTTTAGAAAATTACGGATGTGATACTTTACGTGTATTAGGTTCACATAACTGGACGATAGATACAACTGTAAACTATGAACAATGTTTTGATAAAATAAATGGAAATTCTGGAATACTATTTAACTCACCACCACTAAAAAAACACATAAAAAATTAAATTACTTTATTTATTTCATTTTCATTATTATAAATGTATAATCAATAATCAAATAAGCATTATTACTTACAAAAAATAACATGTTCTTAATTGATGCCGAGAACCAAAGAAAATATCATACTCATGTCTGATGGACTCGTATTTTTCCAGAATACTATACCTAGAAAGGAGAATGTTGTTTGTGTATGGCTTCGGGCCATTTATTTATTATAAATGCAAAAGAAACTGTTTGTCTTGTTACCTTTTACGCCTAAAGCGCTGATCGCGATGCAATTTGGAACGCAGATAGCCATTGTATGGCTTTCCACACAATATAGGCTATCTGCTGCGGACATAGGCTACTTTTTATCCAGGAAACTAGTCTAAAAAATATCGTAGCCAAATAGTTACCTGTGACCATCTTTCGGAACTATATTGTGACTATACCCATTACGAGCTCTATGTATTTGTATTGTATATTCAGACGAATTGAGAACCTCCTCCTTTTATTTCGGTTGATTAAATGATAAGCTGTCCGCCTCACAGAACAGACATCCCAAAACTAGATCGCTTCGTGTTTCTTTGAAATGAGTTCAGGTTTTCGACCCGAAAAATCAGCGACAGTCTCGTCAGAATTTGGAGCAAAAAATTTAATCGGTTTTTACGCGTCTGGTGTACATAATCCAATTCATAGACTTCAATTAACTATGGAGAACACGGAAAACTGGTCAATAGAGTAAGTCGGAATTGCGCACTAAGGGTTCCGTACCGACCACCACGCAATATAAACATTCTTTTGCATTAGTAAGTTGATTAGATTTCTAACTATACAATTTGCAATAGAATCAGGTTATGTTTAGTATTTTAGGGCAGCTGCGGCTACAAAAGACTTCTTGTATGCAAACATAAAGTCCACAATTATTATATTATGAAAATTACCTATTAGGATTTAAAAAATATAGCCTTGTGATTGTAACCTAGGAATAGTTAGAACCTATTCTTTGGCTGTGATATGATACAAGCCTATACGTCGCCGTCGTGTGTCGTAAGTTTGATCACAAATATACGGTACGTAGGCTTAGTAATTGGGTTCCATTGGGTACGGTACCCTAAAAATTGGAAAATCATGCATTAGTTTTAAAATTGTGTATATTGTTGTGATTTGCTTTGGCTGATTTTTCAATGGCTTAATAAGCGGTATCTATGCTGTTAGAACAGTTTTTGTATAGACTTATCAGAAGAATGGCTTATCTGAGGTATTATCTAGCGATTGCAAAATACGCCCTTAAGGTTAAAAATATTTAAGTATATTTGTAGTTGTGTTGTTAGCTTATGAAATAGTGGTGCTTTCTAACTGAACAGCATGTAAACCTTTCGCTTCAAGACAAAAACTGATTGAAATCGTTACGGATTTTTAGAGCATGAATACCTACGTTTCATTGACTTGTTACATCGCTTCTGGTCTACAGGAAATCTACTTAGTTACGTTCATCGCTATGCTATTTGAGAGGACTTTATCGCGAAGAAGATCGGCGACTCTACTATGACACTGTTTTGAGTGGTTTTGAAGTCCGCGGAAATGCTCTTTTCTAATGAAAATTGTCTATGGAACACGTCGTCTATTCTACGTCAACGTCATTAATTTCGATTAATTCATAATTTAGAGTAGGTAATTTGATATTCATGTTTTGAGTTGCTTTTTGAAGTCATTTTTTTAACAGGTTTTGTTGTTTTAACTGGGAATCTTGTGATTCCGCTTGAAAATATTAAGTTGCAATGACTTATAATTAAATACAGACCTCATTTGGTATGACGAGTACTTTTATCCCAAGAAGTATCAATTTACATAAATACGAGCTATCTGCCAATAGTTAAAAAAGAAATAAATATAATAAAATATGATAGAAATATGTTGGATCCATCTCTGATTTATATCAGACGAAATCAGTATCGAAACCGTCATATTATTTGTACCAAAATCCAAAATAAAATGAAAAGTCTATTCAGAAACCGATATAATGTTCGCTGCCGCTACGGGTATTCAGTACCTAACGTATATTCATCATTATGAATATACGTTAGGTACTTTTCAATACCTCTCATGATATGTCACTGACCAAGGATGTGCATATCATTGATAATTTATCGTCAACAATATTGAATAAAATGCTTCAATCGCGATGTATGTGCACTTTTCCGTTGAGGAATTCCATCATATCTTCAATATCCCATATAAATAGAATGTATATGGGACCACTTCGGGACTACCGTGATATAATATAGACGTTTCCGAGACGTACATTTAAAAACAACATACGCGACCTATGAGCTATTATTCTATAGAGAAGTCACCACGCATCACAACTATGTTGCGTTCAAGTGAGGTCATCCAGCCACAATTGTTGTTGTAGAACGATCAACGAGACCCGTAAGCGCCGTTAAAATCACGGTGTTTGCGAGGAAAATACTCCTAAAAGCGTTCTGATAGCGCTACATGTTTCTACTGTCTGCTTAGGCCCGGTTTCAATAATTTACGGACCGGTATCGGTTAAGATTTATTAAAATTAAGACTCTTATATCTTTACTAATAATGAACCAAAGACCTCAAAGCTTTGCATAGCAGACCCTCCCATATGGAAGTAGCTATCACAGGTAAAATTAGCTTACGAAATGATCTATATGCCCAGTTTGGCAATAAAAAAACCTACCATTGGTAAGCAAAACGATTCGTTTTTGTTTATTGAAACTGGGCATTAGACGACTAATTATTGTTTCAGCGCTAAAGAGAACTTTAGATGACTCTAAGAAAATGGGACATAACCTTTGCTTATGATAGATTCTCTATACGTAGTAATAATAGCTCAATGTACGCGACATTTAAAAACAATTCGTATCCGCTACAAATTCGATGGAAATAATAGTTAGAATATTAAAATTATAGAGAGAGAGTACGGTCTGTGACCGACGGGTACGGTCTAAGGCGGTTAACACACTGCCACGCACCACGCAGCGTAGCGCGTGAATGCGTGTTTTAACGTTGCTTGTAAGTATCTCTGTTTGTATAGAAAACACGCACAGTCCAACACAAAGAAAATGCATCCACGTGCGTTCATTCAGATCACGCGTCTACAAGCGGAGAATCATGCGCACTCGTGCGTGGGTCCGGTGGGAGACGCAAGGTATGGCACACCGAGTCTCGCAGTGCCGTGCGTGATTTTGGATGGGCTCTGCACTGCACTATCACCACAGCGAACGGCTTTTAATTAAATGAGTCAGAGCCGCCGTGAATCCACAAAACGCAACAACGCACGTGAGTGCGTAAAACAACCGCACAATGATGCAGATCTGCACACCCGCAAGTACGCGCGCTGTGCGTTGACACGCAACATGCAGCGTGATGCGTGGCAGTGTGATAACCGCCTAAATGCTATGAAAACAAGTGCGCGTATACAGGTCGTTGTTTTGGTCAGCGACAAGCGACTCAGGGTCGATAATAGAAATGATACTGGTGCTAATAAAAATAAAAAAATTAAAATTATGAAAATCATGTAATAAGCTAAAGTGTAGACATAATACTCAACGGGAGTACGAGGGAGTTAAGGGGTGGGGCGATGGCGGCTTGTGCCTAGCTCTAGTCTGTGCACGTGCCTAGTAACCATACTTTGCGGTAATTTTATTTCAAATTGAATAAGGTATTTCTCATCATATTTACAGTATTTAATGGAATTAAGTCCATTTTTGGGGAATATATATTTTGTACTATCGCTCCTGGGTCGCTTGTCGCCGACCAAAACAACACCTGTATATGTAGTTAGAACGACTAAAATACGTATAATGAATGTCAATGTCCCATTTTTTATTGATACTTTTACTAATAACAAATGACAAGGAATTCATATCGACATTTTATCTAACTGTAAATCAACTAGAGTACGATATATCTGTGAATGCATCTATATGGAAACTGCTCACACTCTATTATATTCTAACTATGATGGAAATAATACGAATAGGCTTTATGTTAAGTAGAATGAGGATTTGCCAACCAGCGGCATATTTTCATGGTCTTTACAACCCCTTTTATTTCTTGTTGCATGGCAGTAGCGGTTATGCTGGCCACAGGAAGTGCGCTATAACCACATGCAATAATCGCGCGTCATTAATCACCCGCTAGCCGCTTCATCCGCGTACGGACGGACTGAGCATGGTCAATATGAGGGCGACACTTTTATTGTTTCTATTGTTTTTTTCCTCATATTGGATTTAGTACTGCTTCTGTGGCCGCGACGCGACGCGATCGAGTGTCAATGTGACCCTAATGTTGATAAACCGATATTACAATGTAAGTATAAAATATACTGCTCTGTATATTTACTTAAACTATAGTTTAGCTTTCTGTTCACTACATCCATACTAATATTATAATGCGAAGTAACTCTGTCTTTTACCTTTTCACGACTAAACCTTTGAACTGATTGCGATGAAATTTGGCACGTAGATAGCCTATGGTATGGAGTGGGACATACGCTACTTTTTATCCCGGGAAAGCGGGTGAAATTGCGGGGGACAGATCGACCACTGTATTATGTCATGAGTTTATCAATTAAAATGTGGTTACAAAAACATTGTGTGATAGACACACAGAGATCGATGGTTTAAACAAATTTCATCATGAAACGACGTTAAAAGCAAATTATCGAAAAAAAACAAATAGACTCTCAAGGGATATGGGATATAAAATAAGGTAGTGTTAACCGCCCCGTCTTAAAGAAACACCTTATTGGAATTTTTATTTAAGATTGTGGAGGCAGAATTAAAGGTTAGAACGGATACCTAATGGTTGGTGTTTATGACGTAAGAATTATAATTAATTTCAAAAGATATAGTAATGGAATACAAAAGTTCGGTAGTGGTATATGTAGACCTTTGACCGGATACGTGCTTGGTGTTTCCTTACTCGTATTGAAATGAGCTTTGAGCGAAAACAATGAACAGAATTCCAAAACACGGTAATAACATCGAATGGTTAGTGCGAGCGGGACATCACTCTTTCTTGGAAGCTCGAGACTGTGTAAAGGAACGCGGCAAAATGGAATGCAACCGGCACCGTTCATCGGTCGAGCGACTGACTCTCTCTACTTAACTAAAAGGAATAAGTTAAAGAATAACCAATGCCTCACAAAAACAACTAGAATACTCGCCCTTGGCATTGCACGAGGATTCTCCTTTACAATTCATTCAGGTCATATCGACATAAAATATGTTGGAATTCCATACAGAATTTGAAAGAGAGATATGCCTCTCTACCTAGGCATCTAACTATTTTTATTTAAAAAAAAAATATTTGTCGGGCTAGTTGGAGATAAGATATTCAACACCATTTGCTTTTGATATCATTACTGCTCAGTCAGGTATTTCAAAGCCAGATGTTATGTTACCTACGTAGTTAATGGTCAATGCCACTTTGCTTGCGTTGGAGAGCCAAAGGAGTTCGAAGATTTTACATCAGGAGCCATTTTTGAGTGTCCCCAATCGATGAAGGTATATAGGTTTCATGTGAAGCGCCATTTAAAAAAATAACAAAATGGTGCCCGAAAAAGTATGCCGAGTAATCAATACAGTGGACACTGATTAGAAGGAAACTAACATTCAGATGAGATTATTTCAATATCTACATTAGTTATAGGAGGTTATAGTTAGTGACATTATCAAGCTAGATTACTGCTGTACGTACCTTACTAAGTATTTCATATTACCTATTAAATAATAAGGTTGCAACAGTTCCTATAATTAAAAAGTACATGGTACATACATCTCTCATAAAATAATAAAGATCAAGCTTTCGCTCTGAGATAAACTAGCACGATAAATGACACTAAGCAATTATGATATCCATTGTATGACTCGTTGGTTGCGTGAGATTCAGTAAAGTAAGAGATTTTCCTCGATGACCTACTTCAAAGCATACAAATACACATAGGTAAGTCGATTGGTTCACTCTTGTCCTTTCTTTTCTTAATTTAATTCAGGCCGGTTGCATGCCTGCATAGGCTGCATATTCTTCATGATGTTTAGATTGACCAGCATGCGGCAGTGAACTAAACTATCGTGGATTCTAGATTCGACTCCCGTTGGTGCGTGTTACAAAACTGTGTCAATTGAAATTCAAACAAATTAAGTAGTCAAGAGGTATATGAATTTAATGAAACAAAGCCTCATCTCTCACTAGGAGTAGAACAATCGGAGACAATGGTGGATTTTAATGGCAAACGTTAAAATGTCGACAAATTACAGGTACCCACTGCGCGAGCGGTTGCTCGCTGCACAGTGCATACCATTTCATAACGGTTGCTATTTCTAACCACTTCTTTATGCAGCAATATCCTACGACGTGATGAATGATTTATTTAAAATTTATTATTCATAAAAGTCGCAATGATTTTTCATTTTATATGTTACTCGTAGGTAGAGTTAAAATTTATGAAAAGGGGTTTCAAAGGGTTGTTCTTTTACATACCATATTAACTTTATTCTTCAAAATAAAGCAAAATTCTAATGTAATACTGAACAGCTGTGCTGTACAGATAATAATTAAATTAATGATTTTATTACATAGTAGGGTAGGTAATATAGTTTTGATTTGAAATATGAATATAACGGCTAGAAGCGGCGGTATTTATTGCGCGAATATGGCGCGAACCATCTAGATTCTGTTTTCTCTAAATGTGCGATGTCCATACACTTTGTTTATACTTGTAATACCTACTCTTCCATGCGATTCCTGGAAAACATCGATTCATATATGATGCGGAGACGTAGGTAAAGCTAAAATCCTATAAAAATGGAAATAAGCAAAATATAAAAAAGTATCGGTAGACATCAATAATCAAACATAGGACATTACATTATCATATACTAAGTATGAATGCATGTTGCTTACATTATAATTTATATAGCGGCGTTGCGCTTGAAAGCCAGACGCGCCGCGCTGAAGAATGCACTTACCTCACCTTTACTACTGCATCTTTGTACTCTAGACTGAATAGTGAGTAGAAAGATGCAGTCTATACTGTACTCGACTCGGTACACTCAGTACAGCGAGTGCGCGAGAGTCGTCCATGTCGGCCACTCACCCGTCTCCACAGGGCTGCCAACCAACTAACTTTTCGCGAAAAAGTTTAAATTACGTTTTTTTTAGCAATATCCAATATATATGTCGGATAAAAGTCGTTAGTCTGCGTTTTATGGAAAGCAGGAACATCAAATAGAACCAGTTCATAAAGATGGTGAACGGTTAAATAACAGCTTTCTAAAATGTGCTATATTGGTTCTAAAAAGTTCTAAAAAGTGGTTTGAAAAAAAAAAACATAGTCAGATTGTCCAAAAAATATATAAAAAATGTAACCTTGCTGAGTTTCTTGCCGGATTCTTCTCAGTTGAAGGCCGAGTTCCGAACCGGTGGTAACTTCAGTAAATTTGACCTTCATAAGTGCCCTTCTGGGGCCTAAATTGAATAAATGGCTTTGACTTTGACTTTTGAAAAAAATCTTAAGTTTCAAAATTCAGTTGTTAACTACCTACTGTAAAATTCATGCGTAGTGTGCGGAGTAACGGTAACTTAACGTACCTATATGTAGCTGTGGTGGTATTATTTAGTTTGTGGTGGTGGTCTAGGTCTATATAATATGGTACCTAACCGCTTACTATCATGCGGAAAGTGGTATAAAATCTTTAAATAATATTCTTATCAAATCTCCGTAATAAACATAAACAAAAGTACCTACCTATATAATTTACAATCCGAATTATTCCTTATATATTTCGTCATCCCATACATAAAAAGATATATACATATCTATGTTCGTAAACCTGTAGTGCGTAGTACAAAATTGTCCTTCGTCGTGAATCGTGATACGGTAGGTACTGCGCTGTGGGTATCCATTAGTGGGCCTCTTTGAGCTGAATTCTTCACGGCAGTTGGTAGGGCAGTCATGGCCAAATTGAAAAAAAAAAAAACGACTAGAGACAGCCGCGTGCATTGACCTGGTAATGTTTACTGTCCTTGATCGGCACGGACCGGCCGCGGCGTCCGGTGTGACGTCACCGCGGAGGTGCCGATGGGTTTCAGCGCCGCGCCGCGCCGCGTCGAGGCCCCAGTCAGTACCTACACATCGATTGACTTTTCCTCAGTATAATTAAACGTTCACCACAAATACTCATTTATAGTAGATTTCAAATAACATGAGTTCGGTGACACATGGTATTTTATTAGATTTCTCAATGGTTAATGTTCATTTCGATATAATAAAGGAATACTATGATAGAGCGAGGTTTCATGAAATATTGTGAGTACTATTTCAGAGTAATCAAATGGAATTTCACTAGATATTGGTAAAAAACCCTTGACCTTGACGACTCATCCTATGTGAAATAGAGTATAGTTATCCAACTTGTGATTGTATTACAAAAAAATCAACCTTCTATTTTCTTTCAAAAATAACTTTAACGTCATCAATTACAAACTAAAACTAACATAAAATGAGGTAATACAAGTTAGTTGTTACAGGAATTATCTTCAAAATCTATGTTAGTGAGTGATGTAAATTGTTAAATCAATTGGCAATGCATTAAGAGAGTAATTAAAATTCTATCAGACAGCATACCATTATGAGGTTACTGACTTAAAAATAGTCGGGCGTAGCAACAAGTTATTCGCACTTAAACAAATCATAATTTTTGTGAAAGATAGATCTATGCTGGAAATTACGCCTTTTGTTTTATTATGTATAGTTCAATTATTTGTACAGGGATTAATTGTTATTTCTACATTGTTGACACATACTTACTGTTTTAGAATGATAACTCTGATAAATATTTAGAAATTTATTTTTTAATTATTCGGAGCAGAAACCGCCTTAGATGGAGCTCAAAGATCATCCGGTAAGGTAGTGACTGTGCTCCATGATGTCACGGCTCTGTCATTTCGCAAATGGCAACCATTCATTCTTGTGACTTGTGAGCCAATGTTATATGTTACTACTTGTACCGGGGAGCAATTTAATCTCATAATCTTTGCTCGCTTCTTGGAATGTATGTTTTGGTTACAGTCCTGTGCCTATACCCCGGTGACATGAATGTCATTCGGTCACTATACCTATTAAGAAATCATTTATCGAAGTGATCTAAAGCGGTCGGCAATGTGGTACAATAAGTGAATTAAAGGGCATTAACGTCCTGCGGGAGGCGCGCTATGGAATGGCGCGGATAAGGTAGTGGACACCGTACTGGTACATCCACATAGTTGGCGGAGGATCACGAAGGCTCACACACTTTTTGCCAAGCAGCCGGCGGCGGTGGCCGGCGGCGAAGGTCGGTCGAGGCAAGCCACGAGCGATCTAGCATTCCAACCGCTATGAATGAATAGTCGCTCGACTGGTCGAGTAGCGCATACTAAGTGACTTCAGATTAATTTGACAACAAACATTCAAGTTGGCAAAAACCGGAATGGTCGCCGGCACCCGCCCCGTGGGAACCGCGAGCGGCCCGAAACGTTTGTCTCCAACGATTAATAAGTACCTACCCACTTAATGTTCCGTTTATTTTGCGCTTTTCGTAGCGTGATGTGAGGCCAATTTACCTTGTGATTGTTCTGACACGGCATCGGCACATCGCGCTCCGGCACGCAATCTCGCCAAACATAAATTGGTGCCTATTCATAAACGCGAAGAGTATTCAATATGAAACCTGTATGGGGGTACGTTCCCTCAAGCTTCAACTTAATTACAAATAATGGATCTTTGTGCACGTTGATACAGAACATGTCTGTTTTAAAAATAAGCGGAATGTAACCGTCTGCATTAGATTCTTTGGTATTTAAATATTCTATTTCTAACGCCTACGCATTCAAGTTGTATGTAACTAAGTTTATCGAATGTAATAAAATCTTCCAAGTGCATGTAGGACAAAGCAGATTTAGTTCTTACTTATGTAGACCCAATTTTACAAATTATTGTGGCAAAATACGTTCGGTTCGGACAGATCTCGGCCTGGGGAGTGGCAAGACATTTGGTAGGTTAAAAGCGATAACTTTCCTTGTAATTTCAATCGTTATTCTAGCAACTCGCTATACCTACAACTTACAGACTGACAGAAATTATAAGGAATTCTTGTTTGGCTTTGGAATCATAAAAAGTGTTAATAATATACATACCTACATGTACAGCGTGATACTATAATCTATATTCAGGGTAAAAGATACCGAATAGATCCATTATACAAGTACCTACCATAAGGTACTTAGGTACCTACAGTAGTTTATGCTTTAGCCATTAAAGTGAATAAGCCCGCAAGTTACGTAGTAACTATTTAGTAACTGTCCCGCAAGGCGCAAAGGCACAACCCTACCTACATAGGTATAGGTTGGCAAAGGTTAGCAAATTATGGAATATGAATTCACTCTTGAAGAAAGTAGGTATCTTGCTTTTATGTTTAGTACACTTACAGATTAGTCTGACAACATTTTCTCGCTGATTCGTTTTCTAATCAAGTAGGTATTTAGAATCTCTCCTCCAATATGGAATGCAAAAACCATTAAGTACTGTATACATAATGGTATGCGATAGATAGTTATGCATCTCGGTAGACGCCCAGACATTGTTTCAATACAGACGTAGGCGACTAATTCCGCTGACTAGCATTCGCGATACAGGTGGTCTACCGCTATGCAAAACAGATAAAGGTAATGATTTATTTTTAGAGTTCGAATATAAGTTAGTCTTTAGAAAGCTACCAAATGTATCGGTCATTTTAATTAAATCATTTTTAATTATTTTGCTTTTTAAAAATTCAATCTCGCGTTCCCGAATCTTGACTGGCGCAGCCGGTAGGATTGCCGGGTTTCGTTCGCAAAAGTCGTGTACGTAAAAGTGCGATTATACCGCGAGTGATATCCAACTGTGACGTTTCACCTAAAAATCAGGAGTACGTAACTGACGGCAATCCGCGAACCATTAAAATAAATTTTGTCATTTTTGCTGTGGAATAAAATCGAGATCCAGCCTAACCAAAATCGAAGGATGAAAACGAGCGTAATGTGAGTAAACCTTTTCGCATATCCATCTCAATTCCCATCTATTTCCGTTTGTTAGGACAAATAATCGTTATTTGATTTTTCTTTTAAAACGTATCGTACGTTATAATTTTATTAATTCTATTATTAAGTTTTTCTTAAAATTGTTTTATTTTCCTTAAAAATGGAACAAATAAGGTTAGTTCCTAAAGATTTATTGTGTATTATACCGAAGTTCGAAGGAGATGAGGGTTTATTGAACCTATTCATTAAAAAAGCCGAGTATATTCATAGCGCATTTTCCGACAATAATAGTCTTGTACAATCGACATATGTATTTCATGCTATTACTAGTAGACTCACTGGAAGAGCTGCAACTCTTTTAAGTGAACGTGAAGATATTGTTAGTTGGAATGAACTTAAGGCTATTCTGATTCAACATTTTGGCGACCCGCGATCTGAGGATTGTATCGCCATAGAGTTAGAACAAATGAAAATTAAATCTGGCGAATCTTATATCGATTTCTGTCATAGGATTCAACATATGCGTAGTACGCTATTTTCCAAAGTTAATTTATTAACCGATGAGGGTGTTAAGGCCGCTAAAATGATAGTATACAACAACGCAGCTTTAAATGTGTTTTTATACAATTTAAGTGAAGACCTAATTCGGATTGTTCGATTGAAAGGCTGCGGGAACTTAGAGGCAGCTTTAAGTATTGTTGTCGAGGAAGTAAATTTCTTAAATCAATTTAATGCAAAGAATAAAGCACGTCAGATTTCCCATAACTTAAAATCAGTGCCTACACCTAGCCCTGTAGCAGTGCCTAATATTACTCCCAATTTCAAATTTGGCAATCCTCAGTTTAGCCAACAAAATAAGTTGCAAATGCCTAACCAAACTTTCAAATATAGTATTCCTCAACAACAGTCTCAAGGTCAACCAAATACTAGTGGATTTAGATTTAATCAGAACGCGCCTCCCCAGAATTTCAGATTTGGCATGCCTAGACAGCAACCTAATTTTAAATTTGGTATACCCCAACAAGGTTTGGGTTATAGGCCACAAATGAATAATAATTTTGCTAGACCACCAGTTTTCGGACAACCTCAGAATAATTTTAAGTTTGGAATACCGCATCAAAACTTCCAAGGTCATAAACCTAATGAGAACACCGACGTCTCTATGCGCACGGCTCGCCCATTGAGACAAAATATGTTGAACGCATCGGTCGATAATGATAATCTTTTTTATAATAACGAACTTGTTGAGGCTTCACCAGACCAATATTATGATGACCAATATACCGCTAACTACGATGAGAATTATGCGTACACTTTAGAAGCGCCGGAATTTGAAAATAATGAGACAACTGAAGTTTGCGATAACCAACAGGTAAATAATGTTGAGGATTTTTATGTACCAGCCTCCAGTTCCCGTCCGAAGTAATACAACTAAATTGCGATTCGTTACTAAAACTTCCGCATATCGAAATCCCGGAAATTAATGCTCGTTTCATGATTGACACCGGAAGTACGCGGTCCTTCATAAGCCCCGCGAAGGTTGACGAATTCTTCTCAAACTATAAATTGTATGAACCCTTTGAAGTTATCAGCACGCATGCTCGTAGTCAACATAGCGAAGCTATTTATATACCGTTACTGAAAACTTTTAAAAGTGTAGGAAAACATAAATTTTTCGTGTATGACGTAGATAAAAAATATGACGGCTTGATAGGCTCTGACCTTTTGAAACAATTAGAAGCTCAAATTGATATGAAAAATCAGGTACTACGGACACGTACCACGAGCATACCTATTATATATAACCCGCCTTACGAAATTTGTTTAGAGCCTAGAACAGAAACGCGAGTTAAAGTCCCTACTGATTTACCGGATGGAGAAGCTATTATTGATTATGTTGATTTCGGACAAGGCGTTAGAATGCCATGTGCTATTGTTACGTGTGTGAACTCGTTTGCATATACTATCATACAAAACACCTCTGAAGATAGGGTTACTATGACATTTTCTAAACCTTTGAAAGTGACTAAGTATGAAAGAGAACAGTGCCCCATGAATGTGACAATAGATGAGTGTGAGGTCGACGATATCCTAAAACAAAATTTAAAAAAACTGCGATTAGATCATGCCAATAAGGAAGAACGCGAATGTATTATGAAGCTTTGTTATGAATATCGTGATATATTTCACTGCGATGATATACCACTTACATTTACCAGTAATGTTAAACACGAGATTAGGACCAAGAACGAAGATCCTATATTTATTAGACCATATAGACAGCCACCCGTGTATAACGCAGAAATAAAGAAACAAGTCGAAAAACTCCTTGAAAACGATGTTATTAGAGAATCGCATTCCCCTTGGAGTGCGCCGGTTCACCTCGTTCCAAAAAAGGCAGACGCCTCAGGCGATAAAAAATTCAGAATGGTGATTGATTATAGGCGTCTGAATGAAATCACCACCGACGATAAATACCCTTTACCAAATATCACAGATTTATTTGATCAATTGGGGAAATCAGTGTATTTTAGCACAATAGATTTGGCAAGTGGCTACCACCAAATTGAAGTTAGAGAAGAGGATAGGCTTAAAACTGCGTTTTCTACGCAGTCCGGACACTATGAATTTACACGAATGCCGTTTGGATTAAAGACCGCACCTGCCACATTCCAACGCGCAATGGACAATGTATTGCGGGGCCTTCAAGGTTTACATTGCCTCGTATACCTCGATGACATTATTGTTTATTCCACCAGTTTACAAGAACATATTCAAAAATTACGTATGGTTTTCGATCGACTCAGAGCAACTAACTTAAAAGTAACGTTGGATAAGTGTGCGTTTTTCCAAAAGGAAGTTCTTTATCTCGGTCATATGATCACCAAAGAGGGCCTTAAGCCCAATAATGATAAAATTCAGGCTATTATTAACTTCCCTGTTCCAAAGACCACAACCCAAATTAAAAGCTTCCTGGGGTTAGTGGGATATTATCGTAAATTTATCAAGGACTTTGCCAAAATAACGCGCCCCCTTACTAGCTGTTTAAAAAAACGAAACAAAATCGAATTGAATGATGACTATATAGCAGCTTTTGAGAGGTGTAAGGAATTATTGGTAAATGCCCCAATTTTACAATTCCCAGACTATACAAAACCTTTCGTACTTACTACAGACGCATCAGACTATGCCGTAGGAGCAGTACTTTCCCAAGGACCAATAGGTTCCGACAAACCTATCGCTTATGCTAGTCGGACTTTGAACGATACGGAAACACGGTATAGTACTATAGAGAAGGAGTTACTGGCCATCGTTTGGGCAGTCAAATATTTTAGACCTTACCTTTACGGAAGACGATTTACAATATACACAGACCATAGGCCGCTTGCATGGCTAAATAACATAAAAGAACACAACAGTAAACTCACTAGGTGGAAATTACGACTTGCAGAATTCGATTACGACATTATATATAAAAATGGTAAGCAAAATTGTGTAGCAGATGCCCTCTCTCGTATTAAGGTAAACGCAGTAGGAAACGACGATCAATCGATGAAAGTAAATGTTGATGAAGAGGAAAAGTTACAAGAGGAGATAAATAAGGTAATGAGAGATATTGAATGGATGCAAGGTAACATTAGAACGAATGATAAGATTGAGAACAACATGGATATTGACTCAGACGAGACTGTTTCCATTCCATCTCTTAGTCCTACTCCTAGGTCACCTTTTTCTATTAAATCTCCATCCAGTAGCACCATTTCGGCATCTGAAAAACACACAGAACATTCGGTTTATGAAACAGATTCATCAGGTATTCCTATTCTAGATGAGGCCATAGACACTAAACCGAACCAAATACTAATACATACCTGGTATAGAGAAGAGTTATCCGTTAAAGATTTGTCCAGACCCAAACAAAAGATTTTAGAGGTGCATTTACCCCTTAATAGACCAGACCTAGTCAAACAGTTTCTTAAAACATACATAACACCAAAGGTAAGACATTTCATTTATTTTGAACATGAGGCACACCGAAAGGAGTTTTCAGATGCAACTATTGTACTTTTTAAGAAAGATAGTGTAAAGATTTTTGAATGCAAGCGAAGAGTTGTATATGTGGAAGAAGAGAATGAGCAAAGAGAGATTGTTTTGAAGTATCATAAAGGGAAGTCGTGTCATCGAGGAATAAAAGAAACGTTGATGCATCTGAAACGAACATATTTCTGGAATAACATGGATCTCACAGTAGCGACCATTATTAATTCGTGTGAAGGTTGTAAATTGATGAAATATGATAGGAAACCATTATCGCCAGAATTACAATTAACTCAGACACAGGAAAAGCCATTCCAAGAGATCTTTATCGACGTCTTTAGTATTGAAGGGAGATCATATCTAACTATAATTGATGCATTTAGCAAACTTGGGCAAGCACTAGAAATAAATAACAAATCAACACCAGAAATTATAAGGGCTCTTATTAAATACTTTTCCATGTATGGTATCCCACGTAGAATTAGTGCAGACTCCGGAGCGGAATTTAATAACGTCTTGATGAAGGAGACCTTAAGCTTTTACAAAATAGATTTACATATCGGTACCCCACATAATCCTAATTCCATGGGACTTATTGAGCGCTTACATTCTACCTTAATAGAGATTTACCGACTGGCCAAATATGAGCACAAATTCACTGATGCGGCATCTGTAATGACATATGCGATTATGTGTTATAACCAAACAATACACTCTACTACAGGCTTCACCCCATTTGAAGTTGTGTTCGGTCACACTGACTCCGGAAGTACCTTTGACGTTAAGTTTAATAAAGAATATACGCAAAAAATATTACAAGATCACAAGAAGCGCACAAAATACTTGTATGAGTATTTAACAAATAAAGCGATAGGGAAGAAAGAAAGGATTAAAGAGAAGCATGGAGGTGAGAAAGATTTTAACGTAAAAGAAGGAGATACGGTATTCATAAAAGGAGTGAATGAAAGACGAAGTAAGGATAAACCACGTTATAGTAAGGCGGAAGTGATAGGAGATTTAGATAGGAATATAGTACCAGTTAAATTCAAAGGTCGTGATACTAAGGCACCCATTAAGGATCTTAAACGTCCTTCGCAGGTTCGTCATGGTCCTGATGCAGGCATCAACGACCCTGGCCCTTCTACTTCAGCGAATCGAACACAATCCCGGGATACTTCCACTTAAGGAAGGACAAGCCCTTGTTAGTAATGATAAGTGGACCATAGTTAAGATCTTAGATTTATCTTTAATTCGTGAGGATTTAGAATTTAATATTAATAGATATGCCAACCTAAATAAACACATAATTAATTATTTTGGTAACAAACCGTTTAGTTCAGACGTTAGTGATTTGAAAACTCAGACTGATTATATTAAAAATATTACTATTGAAAAGTTAAAACAATTATTACCATCAAAAAGAACTAAACGTGGTATCTTAAACCCTCTCGGCTCCATTATTAAAATAATAACAGGCAATTTAGATAATGATGATGCGATTAAGTACGATTTGATGATTAGTGATGTAAAGACAAAACAGAATTCAGTTGATAGAAAGATCACAGTAGTCGCTGAAATGATGGAATCATTAGTTAATATTACTAATAATACAAAATTCAATTTCATCCAGTTAGATAAAGCGATTTGGGATATAAGAAAGCAGTTAAATGATTCTAAAAATACTCAACATATTCTTAAAATTTCTAATGTTTATAACTTGTTCCTACATAATTTTCAAACACTTTATTCAAGATTGGACGAAATTGAAACAACAGTAGCATTTAGTAAGTTAGGAATGTTACATCAAGCCATTGTTAACACCGATGAATTATTGTTAATGCTAAAAGGTGTCGAACAACATTATAAGCTTGTTTTTCCTGCAACTGTAGAGAATATATTAAAATTAGAAAAATGTATAGATTTGAAGGTGTACGCTAAGGAAAATCAAATAACGTATATTATGGACATATCTTTAGTTGAAACTGATCCTTATACATATTATACAATCCTTCCATTACCTATCATAAATACATATAACCAAACTTACCTTATATTACCTAAATTCCCTTACCTTTTAACGAAAGGGTTGAAAACTGTGTCGCTCGTTCACCCCTGCAAAGAAATAGAAGATTTCTTATTTTTGTGTGAAGAAGATTATTCATCTTTTATGATAAGAGATATCTGCGTTGCTAACCTGATTAGCTTTGCTGATGATACTACACAGTGCCGTCCCATCCTGGTAGAGTTGGAAGATTTGAAGGTACAAAAGATACAAATCAATAGATGGATGATTTATACTAAAGCCGCGCTCATACTTACCCAAAACTGTAACAATGAAATTACTTACCATCATATACAGGGAACTTACGTTCTGACTGTTGACGATGACTGTGAAGCTGAAATCAAAGGAATAACATTAAAACGAAACCAAAGAAACATAGGTGAAATATCCTTACCAGTATTGCCGATTATAAACCTTCCTGAAATACCAGTCCCAACAGAGACATCTTCAACTGAATCTGTACCTGTAAACCTAGATGGAGTGGACCTGACAAATCTTCAGCATCTATCGTACATGTTAATGAAAAGTGAAAGTGTTAGTGCAAAAGGTGGTGAATACGAAAAACACATTAATGTAAATGGCATAAGCATTGGGACATTGATTTTATATGTAATCCTAGTAATAGTTATTGTAATATACGCTAAGAAATATTTTTACCCAAATCATCGGGTTCATCAGGAAGATTTACCCGATAATTTAGGAGTTATGGGGGGAGAAGTTATGCATCTCGGTAGACGCCCAGACATTGTTTCAATACAGACGTAGGCGACTAATTCCGCTGACTAGCATTCGCGATACAGGTGGTCTACCGCTATGCAAAACAGATAAAGGTAATGATTTATTTTTAGAGTTCGAATATAAGTTAGTCTTTAGAAAGCTACCAAATGTATCGGTCATTTTAATTAAATCATTTTTAATTATTTTGCTTTTTAAAAATTCAATCTCGCGTTCCCGAATCTTGACTAGATAGCTCTACAATTCACTTACCTACGTAGGTAAAAAAATAAACGAAATAAATAGGTATGTAAGTTAAGATTTTCCAGTCAAAGATTTGAATGTGCTGATCAAAAAGCTAAAATAACTTATAGCTTCAAAAATCTTATCTTTTATTTACATCTTTAAATATATCGCTATGTAGATACTTATATTTCGAGATATAATTATCTTGACCGGAAGTAGGCGGTTATAAATGACAGATTCCATAGTTGACACGTTGGCGACCTTGGGATATATGGTGATTATGTCACTACATTGAAGTAGGTATTCAAAAGTCGTAGAGGTATAAAAAACTGACGGATCCTTGACAGCTTTGTATTTTCCTGGCACCAGAACATGACAAGACAATGTGCCAATCAATGTACCTAATGGTTGTCTTTATGTTTCCTTTAGTGCTTAGCATAGTCAAAACTGCTCAATCAGTGCAACATCTCACTGAATGGAGACGTGATCTAATAAATTATTCCTAATAATAAACCACGCATATCTAAAAATAATATAAAGTGGCTAAAGGTCTCGCCATAAAAATGTATCAGACAACGTTGCGCAAGTTGTTATTGCGAGTGTCCCTATCTATAAATAATGATATCGTATAGACAGGCACACTTTTGTGAAAGCTAAGAAATCAATCGGTATAGCTAGATATATGGCCGGTATAGGATGGATTGTTACTTCAAATTCAAATATACATTTGTTTATTATTCTATAATAGAAAAGACCGCAACGCACAAATAATCAACGACTAATTCTTCTAGCAGTACACCAGCCATAACGCCAATATCTTCTTCCAGTCATCTGCTTCTTATTTATTAAATGCTTATATAGTAGATTTACCCCCTTATTCATAATCGCTTTTTAACTAAATCAGTGTAATAGTGTGCCCCGTCTCACTCTTTCGATCACCAAATGTCACCTGTCAGATAAAGACTTCTGAATTTTAGCTAATCAACGTTTGATAACTTTATTATGAATAAGGGGGTTAGTCGTTAGGGAAAATCGTGCTTTACACTAATCGATCGTGGACTTAGCCGGCTGCTTCCGCCTGTGCACGAGGTCCTTGAAAGAAGATAACAGCAGCGAAACACCGTGACAGGATGTTAAAAAGACTATATAAGAAATGCCTTCTGGATAACCTTGCTGAATTGAACACTTTAAAATAGTTTATTTCCGATTATAATAATTCTTTATTTGCACTTTTACAATTAAAAAAAACTAAGTATGACAAAAATGTGTCTCATACAAAGTATTACACAATAGTTGTTTTGTACAATTGAAGTCACAGATCAGTTGAAACTCCTGACAACCAAGCTAAGATTATACTTGGGTTATGGGTAATGGCGATAATGAAAGGTGAAAACTAAATGATGTAATGAATGCGACCACTTTATGACCGTAAATATACCCACTGATATCCCCGCAGTAGTGATATGCTAGCTCAGTGAAACCGTGCTCAAAAGAAATAAGTACTGTAATAGGATAAGTTGGATCGAATGTTGTAGGTAACATAGAGAAAATTTCTTTGGATCCGTTGTATCGCCAGCAACTGGTTTGTCAATAGACGTTAGGTAGGTAATAAGTGCTACGTGTGGGCTGATTATCTCTGCTAGAAGAATCAAACGCTCACAAAGCCCGATGACGCAGTGTAAGCTATTATGAATGTTCCCCGTCATCGTGGGAACAAATGTCACGGTTATTTCATTAATTGACAGTTAATAGTTATTTCTCCACGGGATTTTTATGTTAAGAAACATTATTAAGGGAAGTAACAACATGTAGGGTTAAGGAATCATGATAGCTTCATGGTTTAATTGTCCCGTAATTAAAACTGTCTGGCGCTTTAGGAAAATGTTTTTAAAATGTATGGATGTTTTAAAAACGTACCTATTTACTCCAATGAATGCGAGGAACTTGCCACAGCAACGATATTTTAACGATTTGATAAATAAAAAAAATACTATCAATTTTGCATCACCAAAAGTTATATCATAATGTATAATATGGATGATTAACTTAAATATTTAAAGTGTTATCTAAGATATTCATAGCCTGCACATGCCTAAATATTCACCACATGATGAAGTTCAATGTATGTTATGAATTTATGTTGGCGTATAATAAAAACCGCAGTTTTTATGCTAAACCGCCGTATAAAGAGCCCATATGTTACGGGCAAGAGAACATTTACGCAGGATGATTGCTTTACAAGCATGTTGCCCCCACTGCGTGGCCGTGAACCCGAAGGATAACGTTTATCTGCCGTTGGTATCACATCACAGCACTAAGTTTCGGCAGATGCTCGCCAAAACGAGGCTGATAACGTACCTAACATCGGACAGTCTTGTTACAAAAAACTTACATACACTTACACTATATTATTAAATAAATCATGAAGAGAAAATATGTAGACTCGTCCATATTAAATTAATACCTATGGTACATAAAAATCTTGGTTATAAGATCTCTGAGGAGTTAATTTTGTCACATTTGCTTTAAATAGGTACGACAATAAAAACGAAACAAAAAAGTTTCCTTTTTTATGCGTGAAAATGAGGGTATACTTAGGTGTTTATATTTTTTTAATGTAATCTCAACTCTGAAAGCTTCTCATTTTTTATGCATTTGGATCTCGCCATGCTTTCAGATTACATATTCAGGAATACGAATTATTAAAATTTGTATTGAAATAGTTATCTGCCGACTCAAAGGCTTCTATCTTGTGTCTGAGAGCAATAACCATTCGTTTTTACTACTAGTAATATTAGATTTCGCGATAAAACTAGAGTCGCTAATTCATCTACCGACTACAAGACTATTTAGGGAACATTGACGCTTTATTCCGGATTAGATGCCCCAAATCCATAAAACCAGTTCCAATAAGTTCTTTGAATAATAAAAGTGGCCTCTATTTTGGGAACACCGTCCTTATCGGGCCTCTCCGTAGAGCTTTCGTAGTGTGCCAGACATAATAAGCAAAACCTCTTTTAGACACTCACAACAGAAAGAGAAATAAATAATCACAGACGCGATTATATCTCTGGATTCCTCCGATTTTTTGTATACTTAGGTATACAAGAAGAGAAATTATAAGTATCCATAGAGCCCATTTTTACATAAACAGTGTGGCAATGTCTAGAAGACGGCCATAAATTGGCATTGCCCTAGATAAGTGAATACTTTTCACCCAAATACATAAAGATGACTTTAGTGATGCCTCAACGAATCGATCAATGTGCAAACCAAATCTAAATTTCTCGATGTCATAGTTATTAATGAGAAATGTCGGTAATTGTTACATTAATATCAGTAGGTACTTAACTAATCAAAATTAAAAATCAGCCAAGTGCGTGTCGGAAAACTTACAGTGTGTATTTAGCATGTTAATTCCACCGACCGCAAAAATACTTTTGTTTCATAATATTGAACAAAGTTATTGTGAACTTTATATAAGTTATTTTTGTCGGTCAGTAAATTCAAAACGGTGCGCGGTGGTTCATAGTCCATATCAACGAATAGTTAATCTTCTATATAGGCAAAATACTTCTATATAGGCTTATAGTATTTTGACGGTCGCGGTCGGTTCGGTCGGCGGGCGGGTCGGGTAGAGCAGACCGAGCGCTCACGCGCAGAGCCGCAGACATGGCAATGACTCGCGGGCCTTGAGTTAGTGGTAGACACAAATCGCGGGCCTCAAGACTCACTGTACACTCAACTCTTATAATGCCAAGTCATATAGAACGATAGTGATCGTGTTACGTGGCAGGCTTAGGTACCCATTTAACTTCAGAAAAAGACGTTCAAGAATGTCGGTTGTACATCAATGGGATAAACATGAATTTGAATTAGAAAATGTGTGAGATATAGAACATTCTGATATAAAAATACGTACCTAAGTTAGTAAAAAGAAAATGTGTAATAGAGACAAATAGCTTATGTTAAAGTTCGTCAATTAAGTAAAAGTAAAATTAAAGTTAAGTATTCGAATTCTTATTTCCATAGATCCGCACCTTGTTCTGTGACTATACGCAGTCATATAATGATGGTGTTCTTTCCACGTCTGCTTTGTTAAAACTCAACGTTAGTTAAATTATGCAACAGTTACAACACGTAGGATAGGTTTGTGAAGCGATTCTTACATTAGTTTGAAAAAAGTTTTTGTTGTTTAATGAAGCACAGGCATAACATATTACAAAAGGTAGTGTCAATGAGGTATAAGGCCCATTTATGAAAAGGTGGATGTATCAGCACGAGGCGGGAAATTTGATGTGTTTCAAGTTTTTATTGTTTTTTACCTTCATAGAACAATATAGCTAAATATTTCTGTGATTAGCGACTGTAGTAGGTCATGTGGCATATTGTGGAAATGATACTTTTTGTTTAATATGAACTATTTTGTACATTCAGTAAAATTTACAGTTTTACGGTTTTTAGAGGAACGTTCCAATATGGCTCAATTATAATATTTTATACAAAAAATCATTTTATAACACAATGTGCCAAATGAACCACTTCGGTCGCGAATCACTGAAATATTTAGCCATATTGTTCTACAAAGGTAAAAAAGGTTAAAAAATTTAAAAAAATAAAATAAAAACCATTTCCCGCCTCATGCTGTTACATCCACTTGCGACGGATTCTTTTCAATAATGTTGCATACAAAGAAAGGCATGTAAGCGTACCTACTGCAAATAAATGTTTGGTCGACTACACTCAATGAAATGAAACATACAATTATTTCAATTAGGTATAGTGGCGAATTGTTCATCGTTGCATGCCAAAATACTGGCGGGGTCTTATCAATGGTTGGCAGCCAACGTGTCGGTCATACGATTGAACAGAGCATGGGGGCGTTATCGTAAACACTAATTCATACCTAAATCAGCAGCGAGTGTTTTCAATTAATCTTTTTTTGAATTTTAAGTGTTCATATTACGCTCAATTATATGTAGGAGCGAAACGCAAAACGTTCAGAACTAGTAAAGTTGCTCATATTTTCCCAAAGCTTTTAACATATGAAATTACCGCCCAGCTAATTATGAACTAAAACAGTTCAGTCTTATTTAGATTGTTTGGCTCTTTTAGGTAGAGCTAAATCTAAATAGCTACAACCAAAATAACCGTAATATATATAATTATAATACTCGTGTTGTTGTGAAGGTTTTACAATCTGGAGGAACCTGCATGAGAATTAGGTGGTTTATGGGAATCGTGAATAATATGTTTCAATTCAATGCTAGCTAATGCACATAGAGTCGATTCTATAGGTAATTTAGGTCTCAACAATTTTTTAAACACAAGTATTACAGCTACGTATGTGATGTAGCCTGTAGCCAAGTTTTCAATAATGCCCTTTTGTAAACATGGCTACATGTAGGTAGGTACAGAGGCATAATGTCATTCTTTCATGTGCAATTAAACTAATTGGTCACGATCTTTGTTTTAAACGTTTGAACTTGAATTCAGCTGATAATTTTCTTTTATACGAATGTCCAAAACAGATAATTTTATTGTGCACTTGAAAAGTTGCTTTATTCAAAAAACAAAATTAAGTACATGGAAAATTCGTTGATATATTCTCCATATATTAATGACTAGCTTTATAGCCCGCGACTTCGTCCGCGTAGATTATTTCTTTTTTCTAGATATGAATCATTGTAACAATATAGAGCTTTCTTCATGGCTATTGTCCGCCACTACGTGTGATATTGACAAAAGTTCAGGTAGATTAAGAGTTCATATGCGAGGATGCCACATAAAACTGAAACAGTCCTGCCGCAAATCAACTCTAGCAAATGTCAGAGTTTTTCCCTGTGACAACAAACCTTAATTAGGAACTGTTATCTTTTAAATTCAAACGGAAGGTGATTTGGGATCAATGGTATACACGGCAAGTAGACTGTTTCTCCTTTGGCAGAACCAGTACATATTTTGGCCTCAATAACATTGCGGCGGAGAGCTGTTACTTGTAGTCTAGTTCCACAGCACAATTTTGGAGGCCTTATCTCTCTTTCCCTCATGTCTGAGGATCGTGGTCAACATCGGATTTGCTTCTAGAGCGAATGATCTGCTTCCACTGGTTTCTGTCTTCTGGTTTCTGTAAAACTTGGAGGACGATGAGTCTTTTACTTGATCGGACCATCTTGTTGGTGAAACGACCACGTATCAGATTATCAACCAATATCAATCACCAAACTTTCATCGCCTTTGCGCACCATATGGCCGAAATACGAAAAAATACGTTGGTGGCATATGGTGGACAATCGTGTTTTAATTTTGAGCTGCGATAGGATTGATGCATTGTTGCGTTTAGCGGTCCAAGGTATTTCCAATATCCGTCTCCAGCACCACATCTCGAATGCATCAATCCTCTTTCTTTCTCGGGCCAGTATAGTCCACGCTTCCACTCCATACATGAAAATGAGGAATACCGATGCTCGTATTAACCGGATCTTTGTTTTAATACCGATTCCTCTCTTTTTCCTGATGTTGTTTAGGCGAGTAATTTCAATACGCCAATACCATAAGCCGAAATAATAAATTTTGAAATTTTCACTCCGAAAATAAATAACTTCATATACTAAATTTAATCCCCCTTTTCACTCCTTAAGGGTTCAAATTCCAACAACACCGATATTCGTTGCGTTAGTTTATAACCATAAGCTTAAATAATAAATTTAGTGTACTTCCATACACAAATTCATCCCCCTTTTTACCCTTTCGGGATCGGAATTATCAAAAACGTTGAAGCACATATAAATTTATTTTCAATTGTCAACCTAAACACAAAATTTGAAGGTCCTAACTTCGAAACTGATGGACTTTCATATAAACTTGCATCCCCTATTTTACCCCCTTAAGGATGGAATATCCAAAAACCCTTAGTGGTTGCCTACACTGTGTAATAATATATTAAGTGACGTTTACTTTGAAACTGAATGACTTACATACATCCCATACCTTTTCACCCTGTCGGGGGTGGAATTGTCAAAAAAGCTGAAACATGTATAAATTAATTTTCAATCGTTAGCCTAAATACAAAATTTGAAGATCCTAACTTCAAAACTGACGAACTTTCATACAAACTTTCATCCCTTATTTTACCCTGTTAGGGGTAGAGTTTCCAAAAATCCTTCCTTAGTGGATGCCTACACCATATAATAATACATTTAGTGAAGTTTACTTTGAAATTGAAGGACTTGCATACACAACTTCATCCCCCTTTTCCTCCCTTCGGTGGTGGAATTATTACAAACGCTGAGATAACTATATATTAATTTTCAATCGTCAGCCTAAACACAAAATTTGAAGATCCTAACTTCAAAACTGACGGACTTGCATACAAACTGTCATCCCCTATTTTACCCTCTTAGGGGTGGAATTTCCAAAAATCCTTCCTTAGTGGATGCCTCCACTATATAAGGTATCTTTGTGCAAAATTTCAAATCTCTAGGTCCAGCGGTTTGGGCTGTGGGCTGATATATCAACAATCAGTTTATCATTTTATATATTAAGACTAGCTTTATAGCCCGCGACTTCGTCCGCGTAGATTATTTCTTTTTTCTAGATATTAATCATTGTAACAATATAGAGCTTTGTTCATGGCTATTGTCCGCCACTACGTGTGATATTGACAAAAGTTCAGGTAGATTAAGAGCTCATATGCGAGGATGCCACATAAAACTGAAATAGTCCTGCCGCAAATCAACTCTAGCAAATTTCAGAGTTTTTCCCTGTGACTACAAACCTTATTTGGGATCAATGGTATACGCGGCAAGAAGATTGTTTCTCCTCTGGCAGAACCAGTAAATATTTTGGCCTCAATAACATTGCGGCGGAGAGCTGTTACTTGTAGTCTAGTTCCACAGCACAATTTTGGAGACCTTATCTCATGTCTGAGGATCGTGGTCAACATCAGGTTTGCTTCTAGAGCGAATGATCTGCCTCCACTGGTTTCTGTCTTCTGGTTTCTGTAAAACTTGGAGGACGATGAGTCTTTTACTTGATCGGACCTACTTGTTGGTGAACGACCACGTAGTCGTTTTCCCTCCGTGTGATTGATGACTATGATCAGATTTCCAAACTTTCATCGCCTTTGCGCACCATGTGGCCGAAATACGAAAAAATACGTTGGTGGCATATGGTGGACAATCGTATTTTAATTTTGAGCTGCGATAGGATTGATGCATTGTTGCGTTTAGTGGTCCAAGGTATTTCCAACATCCGTCTCCAGCACCACATCTCGAATGCATCAATCCTTTTTCTTTCTCGGGCCAGTATAGTCCACGCTTCCACTCCATACATGAAAATGAGGAATACCAATGCTCGTATTAACAGGATCTTTGTTTTAATACCGATTCCTCTCTTTTTCCTGATGTTGTTTATGCGAGTCATTTCAATACGCCAATACCATAAGCCGAAATAATAAATTTTGAAATTTTCACTCCGAAAATAAAGAACTTCATATACTAAATTTAATCCCCCTTTTCACTCCTTAAGGGTTCAAATTCCAACAACACCGATATTCGTTGCGTTAGTTTATAACCATAAGCTTAAATAATAAATTTAGTGTATTTCCATACACAAATTCATCCCCCTTTTTACCCTTTTGGGATCGGAATTATCAAAAACGTTGAGGCACATATAAATTATTTTTCAATTGTCAACCTAAACACAAAATTTGAAGGTCCTAACTTCGAAACTGATGGACTTTCATATAAACTTACATCCCCTATTTTACCCCCTTAAGGATGGAATATCCAAAAATCCTTAGTGGTTGCCTACACTGTGTAATAATATATTAAGTGACGTTTACTTTGAAACTGAATGACTTACATGCATCCCATACCTTTTCACCCTGTCGGGGGTGGAATTATCAAAAAAGCTGAAACATGTATAAATTAATTTTCAATCGTTAGCCTCAATACAAAATTTGAAGATCCTAACTTCAAAACTGACGAACTTTCATACAAACTTTCATCCCCTATTTTACCCCCCTAGGAGTGGAATTTCCAAAAATCCTTCCTTACTGAATACCTACACTGTATAATATTAAATTTAGTGAAGTTTACTTTGAAATTGAAGGACTTGCATACACAACTTCATCCACCTTTTCCTCCCTTCGGTGGTGGAATATTCACAAACGCTGAGATAACTATACATTAATTTTCAATCGTCAGCCTAAACACAAAATTTGAAGATCCTAACTTCAAAACTGACGGACTTGCATACAAACTTTCATCCCTTATTTTACCCTGTTAGGGGTGGAGTTTCCAAAGATTCTTCCTTAGTGGATGCCTACACCATATAATAATACATTTAGTGAAGTTTACTTTGAAATTGAAGGACTTGCATACACAACTTCATCCCCCTTTTCCTCCCTTCGGTGGTGTAATTATTACAAACGCTGAGATAACTATATATTAATTTTCAATCGTCAGCCTAAACACAAAATTTGAAGATCCTAACTTCAAAACTGACGGACTTGCATACAAACTTTCATCCCTTATTTTACCCTGTTAGGGGTGGAATTTCCAAAAATCCTTCCTTAGTGGATGCCTACATCGTATAATAATACATTTAGTGAAGTTTATTTTGAAATTGGAGGACTTGCATACCCAACTTCATCCCCCTTTTCCTCCCTTCGGTGGTGGAATTATCACAAGCGCTGAGATAACTACACATTAATTTTCAATCGTCAGCCTAAACACAAAATTTGAAGATCCTAACTTCAAAACTCACGGACTTGCATACAAACTGTCATCCCCTATTTTACCCTCTTAGGGGTGGAATTTCCAAAAACCCTTCCTTAGTGGATGCCTCCACTGTATAAGGTATCTTTGTGCAAAATTTCAAATCTCTAGGTCCAGCGGTTTGGGCTGTGGGCTGATATATCAACAATCAGTTTATCATTTTATATATTAAGATTAATACCGTGGCTTTTTCATTTGTGAATAACATGCGATATCATATCACTATCTCTACGGTAGGTGGTAGAATGTAAATGTTACTATATTTGGTACTGTTTTCATATTGTGCATTGCATTGGCTCGTAGCAAAAACTTTGCACTTGAATAAAAGGAATTTGTGCAGGGTAATTAATTAAGAGCTATTAATTGTTGATTCTCCTTAAACATTCTACAAACTGGACTATACAGCGAAGCTCAATGGCTGAGAACGCTATTCCGAACCAATTCGACTTCGATGTATAATGCTCGCTCATATTATTACTCACATTTCAATAAAGGTGGCTGACATTCCAGAAATGTTAAAATTCCACGAATTTTATTGAGTCTGTTCAGATTTCATATTATTTGTTCGTTTTAATATACGTTGAAGCTCTATTTACTGTTGCGGCGCAGCGGCAGTAGGTACCTAATAGCCACAGATCCTAAGTGCAGTTGAAACGTTGAACTTTTGTTGTATGTTTAGGTTCATAGGCCAAGACATGTTATGAATGGACATGCAAACTGAGGGTTTATTGACCTAAATCGCGGAGTGAAGTTAGACGAGCACTATTTCCTGTGGGGTTAGGGGACCCACCGCGGCAGACCGGGCGCCTGCGCCCGCGCAGCGCGAGCGGCGCGGTGACGACGACGGTCGGTCAGTTCGCACGCCCCTGCAATGAGTTTTAATTGAGTTCGACCGCAGGAAGCAACGGTTGTGCTCCTTGGGTAGGGTGACGTTACTGCACAAAATTTACAATGCCTCCTGCCACAATATTTTACTGTTCAAATTTAAACTCATATTAAACATCTCAAGCGCTCACTCGGAAACTTAAAAAAACATTTACGAGGAAAACCAATAAATAACCGTCTCGCGCCATTTGCTTTGGGTACTTCACTTATTACAATACTCACTTTTTATTGATAGAAACCGGAGAAGTCAATTTATTTTTTGTAATAGACGCTTTGGAATTCAGTATTTATAAAAATAAAATGATGTAGATAAGAATCCGATAAACCCAGAGTATAACTGTTTATTTCTGTTGTAAAGCTTACAATACCTTTTTTATAACATAAATTGTCGACATGGAATAATTTTGACTTATGCATCAGAATTTACCGGAACGCTAATTAAACTATTTTTAAAACAGCGGGTTAGATACTGTGTAATCAAATTTAATGTAATCTTATTCTAAAAGATCTTGAATAGTTAACTAAAGTTTATAGATTTGTTGGTCGGTGCAAAAAACCAATTTGAGCAAACGGAAACACAATGAGGAAGGTAAGTCATCGTCCGAGTGTGGCCGAACGCGTGGTCACTGCGCGCGACTCGGCGCGACGGACGCGACGCTTGCGCCTGCGCTGTCACCGCCAGCAAATTGCTTTGTTTATGGCTTATTGAAATGTGCCTTAACCTTAAGGCTCAAATACACTTTGATACGAATCGCGTCCACCAAAATTAGCTGAATAGTTAACACGTATAAAAGATCCGTAATTTCGTAGTACACCATGGTAAAATAAGGATGAATAATTATGATTTTTTAAATTTAGGTATTGACTTCAAAGTAGTAGATCGACAAAACGAGTGATGTCCAGTTTCGGGGTCATTTGAAAATTAAAGCCAAACTGGCTTCAAAAAAGCTGGGAGTGTTTAATAGGTCTAAATTGTACTTTTCACCACTCCAGCGGCTGCAGCTATATAAAGCGCAGTAGCACAGAGGATTATTTTATAAATCTGTGGCAGTAGGTTAGGCCGCATATGGAGTACTCGCCTAGCCTCGGTGCAAAGGCGGGCCACTCGTGTAGTTGGCGATCCCGAACTCACTGGCGGTTTGGTACCTCTCAGCCTTGGGAGGAATATTGGCTGACTCTGTGTATTCTACCGTCTATAATAATGGGAAGTGTTCTCAAGAATTTTTTGACCTGGTGCCATCGATCGTCACCTTTCTACCACCGCCGGCGATGTGGGGCTCATCCTCATATCCTCGAGCCGCCTCGATCGTCCACACAACGGTTCAGTCGGACGTTCCTACTGCGTACCATTGGGATGTGGAATGAGCTCCCCATTACGGTTACGATTTTCCCTCAGCGCTACGATATGGGGTTCTGCATCGGTGCGTAAATGCACATCGGCAATCACCCTGATATTGCAATGTTCATAGACGGTGGTGACCATTTACCAAATAGGTACCTTATAAAATTAAAGTCATACCTATTCTTAGGTAGTAGGTAGGTACACATTGAGTAAGTAGGTACCTATATCGTTTATCTTATATTTCATACTTTTTAGTGCATATCCACTTTAGAGCCGGTTTAATTTTTAGTTAATTTTTAACTGGCTAGTTTTTAATAACTAATTAATCAAGATACAATACCAAATCTAAATATTAAAACGCCACATGTGTACCCACATCGGTTCATATGTTTATACCCATTTACAACATGAACCGATTAGATAACAATTAATTCCACCAAAACAAAATTATAATTAAATTATTATAGGAAACAAAAAACTCGACTGCGTAAAATAAAATTTTACTGAAAAGAGAAAAGCATCTTTGTGATCTATACGTGTAACGGATTGGGTATATCCATAAAAGTACTTCTTTACTAGACGCACAGATCGCGAAACAGAAAATTTTATAATAATATTAGTTGCGCCCCGCGGTCTCACGCGCGTACCTGAGGGATACCTATCCTATCCTACCATACCGTTAAGTTTTCTTAAATTTTCTAATTTTCTACGCAACTTTTTGAATATTTTTTCCGTAAGAACCTTCGCTAGAGTAAACTTTTAAAAAAGATGGATGAAATCGGTAAAGTCGTTCTCAAGTTATGGCGTGACCAAGGGAGCTAGGGATTCATTTTCATATATGGAGACTATATCTATATGACGTATATTTATATTATATTATATTATTTAGATTATATTAGCTCGATTATAAGTCAGCCAGCAAGTGTTCATAATTGTGATTTTTGGACACTCATTCAAGCTTAAAATGTCCTTTGTTCATTTCTAAGATAAGTCCAGACTTTTTCACATTTTTCGTAGTTTTCACTTTTTCTTAAATATTCAGACACTATTACATTTTCATTTTCATTTTCATTTACAGATTGAGCCAAGATGGAAGGCATAATTCCGCTAGACCCCAACATTAAACACGCGAAAGATTTGTAACAAGTCGTTCGCGCGTGGAGGACAATGAACCTCTACTCATAGGAGATGTCAGATGGTTAACAGACAGAGCTACTCCAGCATTAGTTACGTATGAACACAAACGACTTCATTAAGGGAAGCAAATACATTCAAAACCTACTGAACCACGTGACGAGACCAGTCCCCCTAAAAAGGAAGCTAAAGCAATATTGCTAATGGAATTATTTTTTCGAATTTACAGTAGATCTTATGCAATTCATCAATTCCGAATCTTTTATTGAATTGAATTGTCTATAATGAGTGATTAGTATGCCAAAAAATATTGAAATTACGTAGGATCTGCCGTGAATTCGAAAAAAATAATTCCGTAAGCAATATTGCTTTGCTTCCTTTTTAGCCCCCCAGATTTTGCTTCAAACATGACTAATTTTATTTTAATTTTATTTTATTTTTTTAGGAAAACAAACAGCATTACGTAATAAATTAATAGAACATTACATTAACTCAAACAACCCTAAATAGTTTTCACAAATAGAAATAACTAATAAATTTCACTAATGAAAGAGCTGAAATCTGTGGTCGGTCACATACTTAGGTAAGTAAGCACAGAGAGACAATGAAAGGATCCGGTGGTAAAATCAACTGTATGTAACGTTCATAGTGCCTTACCAGGGCCTAAACTGAATAAATGACTTTTTGATTTTGATTTTGATCCCTAAACTCACCGTACCTAGTAATTAGAACACGTCATATCGGCTAAGGCAATCAATCTTATTTATGACATTACATTAATGTCGGCAACCCCCTTAATCTTTTAATCCTAGTATTAATGCACTATGATACAAAGGACCAAAATACAATATCATTTAAATTTGTTTTAAATAGATATCATTACTTACAAAAGGAGCGAGACCTTGCGTTGGTTGTAGTAATTTTCGGCACGATTTACCCGCAGGCATTCAATAACATATAGGTAACACCTTGATATTGACGGCCCGCGCGTAAAAAAAAAGATTCCGAATTGAATTGCCTATTTTAAAATGATGTCGAAAAAGTGATCAAATCCCTTTCGACAAGACACGCGACTAACGCTCGTGTGTTGTGCAACAAGTGAAGCATGCGTGCTGATCTATTTATCAGGATTTAGGGCAATGTGTTCGGGAGGCTCATTGAAGCAATTCGAAACGCGTGTTGCGATTGTTTTGAACGACGACCGACGTTCTACATCGAAGCGATTATTTTAACATAGCCTTTTTCGTCATGGAGGCAGATATAGTTGATAGGACGGAACTCGTCGAGGGACCGTCTCAGTCCCCGTCTGACCACCACACCGCCCGCCGATGGGCCCCAAGTCGTGACAGCCATTTATTAAACTAATGGCGAACAAAACGAAAACCGCCTTCCATTCTGCCATTAACTTTGTCCAAGTGTGCGATTGTTGACTCGAGCAATTTGCACGCGCGAGTAGAATTTGTCTTAAGTAGGTAGGTACCTACCTATTTCTATTGTACGGTTCTTATTTCCGTCTAGATACAGCATCGTCACTGTCGAGATCACAGTCACAATAAGTTTTATTTCAATGTCGTCGTTTCACTATTGAATCGTGCGACGCAACATTATTTTTGGACTCGACCATAGAGACGTGTTGACACGACGTCTATTTGTAGAAAACAATTGATATAACAAGCTTGGTTGTTTCACGATGAAGTAATTAGCGAGGATGGCGCCATGTGCCGCGTCGTCGCGGGGGTCGCGGGATCCGCACATGTAGCCCACGCGACACGTCGCCTCGCCTCGAAAAACAGAGCTGCGATAAAAAGCAGTCGGTGTGAGCAGGCGTGAGAACGTCGACACGTGGCCACGCGGCCAGCCACGCGGGACACCGTGCCAGACGCGAGCTCATTCATGCATTTGATTCATAAAAATTAAGCCGCTCTTAGGGTGCATGCAATGATGCAACACACATTCTGCGAATGGGCAGATACTCCACCACGCATGCCCACTGCTGATTGGTGGAGGTAGGCTAGTGGTCAACCTACTGTTGGAGTTTTCAAACCGCCTAGGAGACCTCCATCACAACGAGACCAAAGGCTGAACGCGCCTTTCGAAGCACGGAACACTCGAGTTGAAATACTACTAGGCGGTCATCCATCCGGATACTGACCTCACTGGTGATTGCTTAACTTTGCCGATCGATACAGAACGGCTAATCAAGATACAACACGAGCGCTTCGACTACATCACGAGCGCTTCACACAGAAATAACAAAATCCAATTATACGTGAAAAATAAGATGATTAAAGAAAAGAAAAGGAAAGCATTCCGAAGCAGCATGAAACGCACCGCTTATGATTATTTGCGTGGGGAATGCAATCTTCGGGTAGCGATCTGCGGCAGCAACGCAGCGGCCACGGCGCCCATGCTATAAATCAGGACCGATTGAGGTCGGGCCGGACGCAAGTTATTTTTAAAATTGCGTGTACAATATTATGTGTTTAGGTGGAATATGATAATTGCGGCTGCAAGAGAGGCGCCGTAAGCCGACACCGACTATGGGATTACAGAGCGCTCGCCGCGACCGGCCGAGTCGGCTCGCGCCCGCCTGCCTCGCTCGCTACCACCAGTCGCCGCACCACGCCACGCCTCGTTACCTCCAATACACCAAAATCAAATCTTTCAAGACACTTTATAAATCAAAGCAAGTTCCAAAGTCTTGAAAAATTACCGATAGTCACAAGAAAACCGTCAAAATTCATTTTACCCTAGAATACCGGATAAAATGAGATACTATTACGATATTAATTAATATAATTTGATTTTAAAAGTAAGACATAATCTTGTACTTACCTACTTGTTGTACCTAGTTGCTTCGTTAGTGAAGAATGCTCTGCCGTCACCATGTATTGTAATGTGGATAAGTGAACTCAAGACGCTAATAAGAAAGAATACAAACGCAAAGGATACAGTGACAAGCATGAAAGTGCATTATTCTTGCATTTAAAAAAGCACAAATGAAAAGCTCCGCCGCCGATAAATATAATTATATGGGAATGTAACCGAATAATCATAACAAAGCTATTATGGCAACTATGAATAATGCTCTGATATTACAAATTAACATAATATTTTTTGTCGCCCCTTTGGTGGTGGCCGCGGACAGGTACACGCTATGAGGGTGCAGAATTCTTTGAATGGGCATTCTTTTCGGAAACTTGTTGAACCAAAATGCATCGTATTTTAAAAAGCATTGGTTCTTATTTCGTTTGGAAACTTTTAATCTTATTTGGTAAGAGCATGATAAGTGACGTCGTTAGATGACATAGAACGGATAGTGCAACGTATGCCTTAAGGCAGTCTGATAAGGTATAAAATGGCTGCTGAAGCAGGAGGTGCGAAGGTCGGTTAAGCTACTATCAATCAGCAAGGCGCCATTGAGGGTTGGTCGAGGCTCGTGAGAAACCGTAAACACTTACCCGCTTTATCTGATAGAGATTTTTTTCGCTCAGCAGCGGGTCCAGTCAATTAATGGAGTGCGCCGTTATTTGGTTTATTTTTGGTACCGACACTACACGCTCGCTGCTTAGCATTAGGAGAGACTAATTTATTTGGAAGAGCTTGACAGGTGAGGTATTAGTGTGATGCGGATCGCCCTCACGGAGGAATGTTACCGTCTTATCGTCGATTATTACAAATGGATTTCATAATGCACCTTTCGGGGGGCTCCGAGACTCCAAATGTTCGTCTGCCATGATAAATAACGAAAAAATTACCTGTATAAATACCGAAGTGAAAATTAATTGTTTCGGTCGTTTCAACAAAGAGCATATATAGACTCGATTGACCTGTTCTGTTTCATTGATTTGTCGAGATCTCGAGGCTCTAAGCGTTTTAGAATTGAAGGCAAATATTTGTCGGGGGTTGTGGTCTGGGCGGTCTGTGTCGACGCACATGTGCGCATAAAAAACTGTGTAATGTGTGTAGTGTGAGGAGGCTCCGTGTTGACTGTGCGCATAGCTGCGACAAAGCGCAGTGCCGCGCCGGCGACCACCCTGCTGGGTTGCTTGCTCCTTATCAATTGAATAACTTCAACTATCCTCATCAACCCACACAACAAACATACTTTCTCATAACAAAAATATACTTTACTAACACTTTGACTGCGAACAGCTATTCGCTTACCCCCTTATTCATAGTAAAGTTATCAAACGTTGATTAGCTAAAATTCCGGAGTTATCTGACAGGTGACATTTGGTGATCGAAAGATTGTGACGGGGCACACTATTACACTGATTTAGTTAAAAAGCGATTATGAATAAGGGGGTTAGACTTCATTTTATAGATCAATAACATGATGAATTAAAAGCATCTCTTTCATTCATTATAGCGCTATTTCATGCATAAGCCAAGTTCTCGGAGACCACAGCCGCGGCCGGAGCGCGCGCACTTGTCTAAACCTAATTTCAGCTGAACGTGGTGAACTTATTAAATTTTATTTCAAATCATTTCAAAGATAAAGTTTGTACAGTTAAAAAAAATACTTTTTTATTTCATTCTTTATTTTCAGGATATTTACTTAATAAACTTATTTGCTAAAATCACAGTTTCACTCAGGTCTATTTTATTCCTTATTTCTGTTAAAAAGGCCTACCGTATTTTTTATAATATAGTCGACCGACAATAATAACTTCCGATAGATAGCAAACAACGCATCGCGTAGCTTGCTGCTACGAAGCGCTGCAGCGGCAGACCTAACATCCGTCGCGTAGTGGTGGGAAGAGCCTTATCTAAAGGAAGCCTTCTATTTCACTAAATATTTAACTTAGATGGAAAGCCGTGAGACACGAGAGACGCGAGTCAGGATATATCCAGCCGCAATCGTAATGGCGTCTAAATTCCCCTGATTAGATATCAACTCTGGGAACTGACAACAAAATAATTTAGTCGCTGGCATTTTCCGGTGTCCTATATTTATATGGGGAAAGTATAATTTATTAGCAATCCAATAAAATTATTAACATTAATGTATATTAGTTAGTAGTACAACTAATATGTTTATAATGAATGAATGACATAAGGTACGATGGATCGGGTGCCAGCTTTCGGGACCAACGTGTTTTGTTATTACTATTTAGAGGTTGGTTTGTCTATTGGTGGCGGTTCACAAACACACTAACAACACTAATACTGTTTACCTAATGAGATGTGCTGGTTGCACGCGATCCATTCTCACGACCCAACATGGAGAAAAAAAAGAAATTCTCAAAATTTTAACGCAATAGATACATTGTCTCTACATAAACAACGGTTAAATTTCACTGAGAAAAAACAAGGTCGCATTGTATGGAAACTAACTTATATTTTAGGAATAATAATTAACTACGTTCATGGAGTTCAAAATAAATTAAAACAAAACACATGGACAAATTGATTACCTACTTACTAATGCTTTACTCTATGCTCCAGCCAGAGGAAACTAGACATAATAATATAATACAAATTTTGTAGCAATTAAATGTGTAGTAGAGTTATTGGAGTCTTTGAATAAGAGTTACTAACATATAACTTTTGATATTCTAAAGATTCCAAAGGTGATCCGTTATCTTGTAAAGATAATCTATTTTTATCACTTATATTCGAAATTACACGTAGGTCCATATGTGTACTTTCATTTGCAATGTAATCAGGAACTGGGCGTATTTGCCGCCACGACATGTCAGTGCATTATTTTATTCTTGCATAATCTTTTTTATTAGTCAGATAATCTGTTTATTTGTGAATCCAACCTAGTAACTACTTACTCAATACATACTTCATTCAACAATAAATTAGTTAATCGGAAGCCTACTCCACGTTAGTAAAGCCACCATTACCTAAGGAATGTTCATTCGTCGACGGGACTGCACTTTACGCCTCCTTCGAAAATTGATTGCTTATTCTCCTTTTGGCTGCCTTTTAACAACTATATGACCAAATTGTTATGTAACTTATTAATTAGGCATGAGCTCGATATATGGGCATATTACACGGTGTCACTGTACATGAACTTTCTCAACGGTTAATTGAAGAAGGACATTTTTTAAACTGTTCTACGATATAATAAGTGTATTCATTCATCCAGCTCCGAAGTGGATGAGTCAATGTTTGTTACAATTACCCGTTGCGACATGGTGACTTTTAATTTGATATCATCAAATTGTTCAGGCACGCCTAATAATAATTAGGATATATGGTTGTTTTTGTCCGATACTAGTTGCCCGGCGCGACTTCGTTCTTGTGGTGGCCTTTCTACTCTAGCCTACCCTACTTTTAAACCTTCTCTGGACATCCACAATTATTTCAAAACCAAAATTAGCCCAATCGGTCCAGCCGTTCACGAGTTTTAGCGAGACTAACGAACAGCAATTCATTTTTATATCTATAAGATAGGTAGATTATGTTTAACCTGAAAGATAATGAAAAAATACACCATTTACTATAGGTACTGTTTGTCGGGTTGGTACACAGTCTATTTAAGTAATGTAGGTTGGATATTTTTACGTAGGTATTCGTAGGTACGTAGGTATTAAAGGAGAATGTTCAAGAAAAAAAAATTACATATAAAATGGACATGGTAAATCTGTCGTAGATACCATAAGGTTGGGTACAGCATTCATTCTGCAGAGCTACATGTATTAGAGGCAAACGTCAACAGCACGATGTTGGGTGGGTGTTTGAGCAGTATACACTAGACACGATTTCGCTTAGCGACCCGTTCGGGTCCGTGCGTAATGCGGCAAAAATGTCGCTGTAATTAGCACTAGGCTCCCAAGACACAACACAAATAGAATTGCTCTCTTTATGTTTCTTGATACTTGTTACACTAAGGGCAATGTACTCGTTGGAAACTGGCATCAAGCGCAATGTACTATAATAATTTTGATACCAATAACATTAAGATAAGATTGTGTATCATTTGATGATTTCCAGAAATTAAGTACTTTCTATCAAATATTTATTACAGCAGGCAATGAAATTTCTAGTAAATACTTTAAGAACATACTCAAATATTATAGATATTTCCGTAACATGAGGGGGAAAATTGGAAATCCAGATGGGCTCTCTTAGAATTGATGTTTGTAGAACAAATAAGTGCTTCTATGTTAGTTTCATTGTATTGAACAAAGGCTTAAGTAAAAGTAGCTGTCGTATACGGATGTGGCTGTTTAGCATTGGGCCGGAGGGTCTCCGTTCCCACTTTCTAAAACACATCCGAATGGTGATAAAAGCATCATTTTATTTATTTACTAACATTCGTTCATAATAACGGAACAAGCAAGATCAATAAATAAATCCATTCCTTGTAATTCTCACAGTTCGCCCCGTCGACTTTGCTGAACCTCATTCCATTCAGCAGACGTCTCGCTCGCTCCGGCGGCGGGACACATCGGCTCGTCTCTGTCGTCGGCTTTGTGTGGAACCGCCCTCGGCCGAGGATTCTAAGAATCGAGCTCGTGGCATTTTTTAGGACGCATAATAATTTGATCGGGAAATATTTATGGAAGGGGTGGCCGGACGCGAACTAGTCGGACGAGTCAATTATCAGTTTTACTCGCGCTTGTGTCGGTCGCCTGAAAGCCACTCGATGGGTGGCTCTGGCTATGCTGACCTGTGGTTAACCGATGTTAACTCACAATTTATGGCATTGATAGACGAAGGGTGGAATTTCACATGATTATATATTTTTTTTTCTAATATAAGGTAAAGCTTTACCCTGCCTTTCTGCTACGAAGAAGTTTTAATATATTCTTTGTCGAAGATTAAACTGAAAAATGAAAATTAATTTCAATATTGTAATAATATGCAATAAAATAGTAATGTAGTAAATTAAAAAATATATATATAATAGAGTATCTCTACATTGGTTGGTAGTTAATAATAACTATATCTCGAATACCGAAACGAAGGTCCCGGGTTCGAATCCTACAATGAGCTTGAGTTTTCGGTGAAGGAAAACATCGTGAGGAAACCATAGCACGGTGGTAGGGTACTTTGTAGTACCCGCCTGGCTGGCTACCACCCTCAAGTTGAAAATCTGTCGCCAAGCACCTTTCGGTGTGTTCCGACAGCTGCACTTGAGAGCCAGTTCCTTCTAGGCTTTGTGTGCTTACCACCTTCAGCCGCATCATCACTTACCATGGTGAGATTGAGGTCAAACACAGGCCTATAAACAGTAAAAAAAAAAAGAATGAAATATTTCAAACATTTTGTACGAGATGAGGTTCGCATATCGGCATATTCGATTCGTAGCACAAATGCTACGCAGAATGCTACGAGAGCCGTAGCAGTAAGGTTTATTGTACATAAACAAAGTAATAAAACAATTTAATGCCTGAACATAATATTATTCTTCTGCAACTAGTACAAACTCGTTTATAAATATTATACTTTCATTCGAAAAATGACATAAATAATATAAAAAAGATAAATCTTTAATACTTACATCAAAATTAATTATGTACCTATAATAAAATTTGCATTATTGCAGATTATGAACATTAAAATTATATACTCGACAGTTTTTACCGCTACGTAGTTCTTTTAGAACAATGTTTGCAGAAAAATATGAATAAATGTGTAATTTGAGTGACCTTACGTACGATATTTAAATATACTCTCTATACCAATCTTATATGTAAATCATGACCGTATAAAAAAATATGGACGTAGTGTCGCCCTATAAACGAGTGAAGCAACAAAAGGAAGCCGGCGTTCTTGTAAATACATGGCCTCACACACATATATGCACCATATGAAGCCGACCGGTTGTCATTCAACATTGAGACGTTGACAGTGACAATAAGGCTCAGTATCATTTGTGCCTGCTTGGGCCAGTACTTATTTTAGTCACGCATACGTAGGAAATTTTCGGCTTCACTTCATTTTCGCTTGACACTCCGTCTTGATTTTTTTATACGTCTATGATGTAAATATACACAAGTACTAATCCGCAGAGGGTGTGTGTGGTGGAGTACCTATCTGCTCATTCACTTTCACCCTCATTTGTGTGCAGGAGGCCCGTGTGCTCAGCAGTGGGACATTATGGCCTGATTGATGATGATGCAGAAGTATGCAGATCAACTCATTGTATTATTTAAGAATGATCCACGTTTAGCCATGATCTTAGATCTATGCATAAATCGCATCAAACCAGATAGTGTTACAAGCAAATACAAAAAGTATAATAACTTGAGTAGAGCGTACAGTTATCAAGTGCAGAGTGCACACAACAGAACAATCGTTTCTGCTAATTTGTCGCAGTGTGAATGAAGGCAGACCGTGGCGATGCAATTTCCGGCGCATGTGCAAGACAATGCCTCTGAATGAAACATTAATAGCACAAATGAATGAGTGCGTAAAAACACATGTGCAAGCTTTGAATCCGCTACCCCCACGGCTCGGCTCGGCTTGGACCACATGGTGCAACTCTACACATTGTCTTATGCAAAAGGACTTTACGTTCATTCATTAATTTGTGCAGGACTTCACAGAATTCCCGGTTTATGAACCGAAACAATTCGGCGAAACGATTTATTTATTTAAGTTCCACTTCCTCAGACGGAAGTAACGAATACGTAAGTATTTTTTGTTTCTTCGCTCGTTTTGTTTGACGTTTTTGGTTAGTTACTGTTTGTAGTGGTTTACAAAGATTTAATAAAGGGGTTGTCACATTTTATAGACGCAGTCACTGATCAAACCTACTAAATCAATAGAGGTTTCAATACAAACAAAAATATATCCTAAAAGGTACAAAATACAAAAATAAGTATTGATGAATCATCCAGATTGTCATGAACAAAATTCTTAGAACAAGGACAAAGTCAAAAACTCTACGTCATTAACAATAACTATCAGTCAGCTGTTAAAAGTAAACATACCAAAGCATTCCATTGTCCTTTCGGACATAGAGCTTCTTACCACACAATCCGTTCTGGAAGGTCTACGTGGCGCGAAGTGTTATTTTTGGATTATTGTTAACTGCAACAGATAGTATCGTATCGCTTCCTGTGCTTTTCACTTTTCGTTTGTTTAATGCATAATAAATATAAAAGTAGCGTGGAGTGTAGGTACCTGTCGGACAATGAGCAGGTACCAGTTTTTGACAATTTGGCCGGCTCGGACGGACGGTTGCCCTCACAGTTATGTTGTTGTTCCGACCATGACGCGCTGGCGCCAGACATTCCCATTCTATTGTACCCTGGCTTTACTTACTACTCCTAATGCACCATGGCCATTGCTCAGCAATTGTGGACACTTCCTGGGAGGCATTATATGATGGTGTATTGTAGACAGATACTTAGAATACCAATTGATATTTCGATGCGGTGGCGCTAAATTCTTAGTCTTGTTAGTACAAAATTTCTCGGGTGCAAAAAGCTGAAAAATCTTCTATGCATGCAAATGTTACAGAATTAACGTTTAGGTTTAGCGTCTTGATATTTTCTTTAGAGCTGATTTACTGATAACAAAGCCATTTATATTTTGTTTGCATGATATTTGGTAGAGTTTATCACTATATCGGTGGCCGGATACAAACCGTCGCGTCGCGCCGCCGCCTTCTCGGCTCTTATCGACATAGATTCAATAAAATCTATTAACGTGAGGACCGTTGTGTATGTACGTGTTCTATGTTACTGAATATTTTTGATATATAGTTCACGTAATTGGCAAACATTCCTGTCATTGTGAACGATTAACCGACCCGCATGGGGTAGGTATGAGACGACTTAATTGGGCCATAAATAAATTCAATGTTAATCATTGGTGGTGATACTTTTACGCCGGCAAATAGTGGTCACGTGGCGTGAATTCGCTACAATTGACTCGTCAAGCGAAATTATGGGCACCCTAATCAGTCGAATGGGATATAGAATGACGTGATTATTATGTTACGTATCTGTAACATGACACGATACTAGGTTTATTATCACGGCATCCCTTCCTTGAAGGATCGCGTAAAGTAAAACGATGCGCAATCCATAGTGCCGTATCGTGGGAATATCGCAGCTTATTGACAATGATAAATGAAAGTGACAAATATATGGCCGGCCGAAACCTTTACGAAATCATCTAACGGAAGCGTCTGTGGTTTGGTGTATATCTACGTAATAAATATTACTTACGGCTTATTTGATTACGTTGGATGCATTTATCATCAACAAAAACGTTGTCAGTGTATGAATGTTTCACATCACCTAGTTCCCATGGACGATGGGTTGCTTTTCCCATGCAGTTATCATTCGGCCGTCATGTCACTCCATAGGTCAGTGCTTTTCGATAAACGATCGTACTCATTGTGCATATGTGCGGCGCGTGCATCATGCTATCTGTGATGTCGGGTTCATGTGGCAAATAATAGCAATGAAGTGACGTAACCATCCGTGCCATATATGTCATTCATAATGTACTTAAAGTACCTACTACATATTGTAATGGTGCGTCCATGCTACGCGAAGCGAGCACGAGCCACGAACAGGGTTCGTTCGTTGTTCGCGTAGACTGGACGGACTTGCGAGCCTCGAACGAGCATTAGTCTCGCGCTCGACTGCGCTCCGCCCGATTGTCAGAGGGCCTACTACGAAAAACGATACACGATGCACCGATCATCGTTGTCAATCAATAAGCCAATAGAATTGCACAAAATTTACGTCTCGGCTGTATTGCTGCAATTCTATTGGTGAATATTTGACAACGATGATCGGATTATCGTGTATCGTTTTTCGGAGTAGACCCTCAGTTTATTCACGAACACAGGAATTCACCTCGCGCTCTTTGTAGGCTCGTTGTAGCGTCCACACTTGATATCGCGAGCAAAGAACGAATTCTGTTCGATCGTGGCTCGGCTCGCGTAGCATAGACGCACCATAATTTCAATCGCAGAGATAATAAACATCACAATCTCTACCTTGAGCTTTATAAGTATATACTCAATAATGGCTAAATCGTTCAAGGGCTTAACCTATCCAAGTGGTTCCCTAGGCTTTTGGTTTCTTCAGGGTCGGCAACGCGCGAGTGATACCCCTGGTGTTGCAAGCGTCCATAGGCTACGGTAACTGCTTACCATCAGGCGGGCCGTATGCTTGTTTGCTACCTTAGTGGCATAAAAAAAAGGCTAAGCAGTAACAAAAATTAAATAAGACAGAGCGCTGGCGACTCTATATGCTCGTGGGACTGCTGGTCCAAACATAGGTGCATTGATATTGTGTGACATCAATCTAAGACCGTTAACAGATCACAACTTATCACTATACCATAAGTCTGTCAGCAGTTTTCCGTCTGTTAATCGTCCGAGTACCATGTGTAGATGAACTAGATGAGGTCACTAAAAAGGGGTGATAGATTGGTCCCATGCTTGTACTACATTTATGTCTTATTGGGCAACTGGATTTAATGCTACTTAAAGTATGTTATTTAGTATAGTTTTTTTCACTATCTAGTATCTGATATTATATGATCGTGATATTTACATTAATTTATAATAATGAAGTATAATGTCTTAAAATATTAATGTATAGTTTTACTTTTTTTATAAAAGCAAGCATATTCTTGTACAAAAAAGAAATGTATTTTTATTTTATCTGATTTAGGTATATGTAGGTATTGGAAAAAACGAAGTAGGTACTCTAAATACTCTATTTATATAGTGTACCTACACAAATTAGCAGCAGTAGATATAGAAGTCGCCAATATAAACAACTTTTACAATGGGACCACCTCGGAAATCGCGAAAGAAAATCGAGGTAGGTAATACCTGTGGTAATACCAAGCTTTTGTTTGATAACAGCAGACTTTTTTCATAAATTTAAAGTACTTCCATGTACAGTAGTACCCAACTGATATGGCTTACCGATGTACCTGCGCAGAAGATACTTTTTCAAAGCGTGGGAAATGCTATTGGTCGACAGCTGCCGCCATGTTAGCGCGCGCCGTACGGAGGGGCGTGACTTGCGAGTGAGACGGAACTAACAGCTGCACTGTATTATGAACCTTATAGTAGTGATCTAAGGTTGATTGTAAATTTTAAGCATTATTTCGTTAATGTTCGGGCCATACTTTCTTTTCTGTGCGAACGAAGATTCACGACGCGCCTTATTAGTTGGGTATTACTGTATCTGTGTGTGTACTCAACACAAAATCATTCCTTATATTATATAATAAAAAGTGTAATATTGAAAACAAAGCCGCAAGAGATGCCGTACAAGATGAAGCTCCATCATGCGCACACGCACACAAACATGCAACGAAATAAAACGTTGAAGACGACATTCCCGACGAGTTCCGCGGCATTTTATATGTATATTTGTGTTATAAATTTTACGGGTCACGCACGAGATATATGCCCGGCAAGTGTTTGCATAGACGCTCGGAATTTTGTAAGACAATTAAGAGTTACCTAATTTGTTTTATTTTAGCATCTCTTTACTGAAATAAAAACCGGCCAAGTTTGAGTCTCACTCGCTCATCGAGGATTCCGACCTTCCTTCTTCATATTTCAGGCCATAACTGCTGTAAAAAACCGGCCCGCAAAACTAAGGTAATGTTAAAAACTTTGTGAAAGTATTGAATGATTTCGGAACATTAGGAACATCTTTCTATTTGTCATGTTATATTTACATTAATATGTATCAGCTGTAATTATTTCAGCGGAGCGGAGATAAGGGGGAGTGGTATTTATTTATCATTTTCTATCATAAGTAAAAAACTACGCAATTTAAAAGAAAATAAAAACCTGCTATGAAACGTACAAATGAAGCCCTTTTATATGATACTCCATTTAAACTTGTAGATCCACTTTGAAATTTCGGCCCCTATGGCAAAGAATATATTTTTTTTTTATTTCTTTTTATAAATCGGGGGGCACGGTAGTGCCCCCGCCGAGTCGAGCGCGAAGCAAACACTGCCGTACCATCCTTTACTGGAACCATTTCGCCGCATTTTCAGGCCCCTATTTGAGAACCTCTGGATAAGACCAGAACGCAGAAATTTTCGTCATCCAGTAAGCTATAATCACATACTTAAAATCCAAAATTTCAAGTCTGTAGGTCATTTAGTTCCGAAGTTAAGCGAACGCAAAATTTCGCATTTATGACACTCACTCACTCACTCACTCATGATCATCAAAATAGAACTAGTACTTCCCATAACCTCAGAGAGCTGAAATTTGGTACAGAGTTAGGGTTTAATGGCCACATAAAGGGAAAACTATAAAATTAGGATAATCGAAGATCTGGAGTACCTGGTGACCCTGATTAGAAAACACAAGAGCCCAACCAAACTATTAGAGATATCGACATACCGCCTTTACAAAAAATATTCAACTTGGTGGGCCGCTTCATTTTCTACAAAAAGAAGTGAAATCCTATCAAAAACATTCTGTAAAAAACTAGCCAAGTCTCGATGAAATGTCTTGTTTATCTCTAAAAAGTAATGAAATCTAGACAAAGTCGTGCCAAGTCTAAGGTTCCTTACTGCGATTTCTTTATTATTATAGTTAATGTTGTGTGACTTGGCCGTTGAAGGGAACACAAGGGTACAAAACCAGGTGTTCCATGACACCATTGCACCAATCTGTACTTGTACCCACTAACGTATAAAGAATGTTCAACGGCCAAGTCACACAAGATTAACTATAATAATAAAGAAATCGCAGTAAGGAACCTTAGACTTGGCACGACTTTGTCTAGATTTCATTACTTTTTAGAGATAAACAAGACATTTCATCGAGACTTGGCTAGTTTTTTACAGAATGTTTTTGATGGGATTATACTACTACTAATACAAGTTCGCCAAACTGCACAAAACAGTTTGTTGGCGAAAGAGGCGCTCGGGATACACACGCATTTTATCTTTATAATATTATAATAATAGTACAAAAAAACTATCTATATAAACTAAAAAAAAAATACAAAATAACAATATATTATTATAATAGTGAGAGCAAGTTCTTTTTAAGCTTCTTCCGTAACGTCATAATACTAACATCTGTTTTTATTTCTCTCAAGAAGTCCATACTATTATAAATTACGGGCGTTACATACCGTCTATATATTTTGGGGTACGGCCGCACGGGAGTGCCCCCCGCCAAGACGAGCTATGCGAAGCGCAAGGGCACTACCTACCTTTTCTCGAAGCGCTTCGTCGTTTTTTGGAACCCTCATAACTTGGGCAGGGCCGGCTCTAGCCCATGTAGCGCCCGGGTGCAATCAGTACCCTGACGCCCTCCAGTAGGTGCGCGATTAAAATGCAATACTACAGTTATATTTTCACCAGTAATCTGAAATTCGGGTGCATTAAAAACCTTCGCCACATCTAGGTTCACTGCCAATGCCACAACTTGACTCTCGATGGCGAGTGAAGTGATCAACAGTTTGTGAGATACACTAGGAGGTCACCAGCCCAGCGATGTGGCGGAAGGTGTATCGTCGATCGCTCAACAAATCGCATGCATGTTGATCACTCGCATAATTACTTTGGAGAGAAAGGGACGTGATGGCGATCGGCCTGCAATTCGCGGGGTCTGATCTGTCTTTTTGCGCACTCGCTGGATGCACGTGGGCAGTCTTCCACAAAGATAGGATTCAATTTTTGTAAAGGAGAGCGTGAAAAGACGAGTTAGTACAGGACAAAATTCAGGAGGTAATATCGATTTCATTGAAGAGCATTATTTGATGAATGAGATTGCATTTTTATGGCGTCGTCGTCGCTCTAGGCGCTCGGCGCCCCCTAAGACCCTGCGCCCGTGTGCGCCGCACACCCTGCACTATAGGTAAAGCCGGCCCTGAACTTGGGTTTAGATTATACTAGATAAGCAAAATTCTTGGGATATGATGCCAATAGTGAACTTATTAAACGTGTTATGTTCCAATAACATAGCTCTTATACTTTAGATTTTATTGATATCTAAAAAACCTAGATTTCGTCACTGACTCACTGATGATCATCTAAACTCATAGGAAATATGTTACTCATATGCTGCCTGAAGCCCTAGAAAGCTGAAATTTGATATGTAAGCTTGTATTAGAACACAAACAACAAAATAAAAATAAAACTTACAAAAAGAAGTGAAATCCCACCATAAAACATTTTCATGTAAAATGTTGGCAAGACGGGACGATATGGCTCGCACTGTCAAAAAGTTATCAGATCTCATGTAGAGCCAAGCTTATAACTATTTATTTTATTTATTTATTTGACCAAAATTACATAATAGGTATAGTTTTACATAGCCACCTGACGAAAGCCTGAAAAGCTTATGTGTCCGGTGAGACTCTACACGACCTAACTCTACAAGCCCTACACATCGTACCACTGTGACAGACGGACAGATGGACGTAGTGGCACCATAAGGGTTCCTTTTTATGTTTTTGATTAGGAACCCTAAAACCACAAAACACCCATTCCCAAACCCAATCATTTAACTGTTGAAAATCTTACACATTCTGAAATATTGTTCAAGATTTCAGCTCAATAAAAAACTAATAGGTTTGACATTTGTATGCGTTTTTAGTTTCTTCCATAATATTAAAAGCATGTGAAGCATTAATGCATTTGTGTTTATAGCAATCGTCACTGCAGGGGGTCCCCCCACCAGTGGCGTGCATTCCATATAGGCAATTAAGCAATGCTTACCTCATAAGATTCAATAAAATGATATATTGATTCAATTAAACTACATAATCATTTTAAATAAAAATTCTAACCTAACATTCAATACAAAATGTCAAATATAGCCGCGCAGGCACTCGCGAGTTCGTGTAACAATTTCACGCACACTAAAACGATTTTGGCATATGTATACACGCACACACACTTCTTTAGGATAATACGACGAAATCATAAATCACGTTTTTGCTATGCGTAGCACACTGACATTTGGCATTCGCGATTTTAGGACCAAAAGTAACCATACCTACTCTGTTGTGACACTAGTAACCCAGCCAAATTAAAAAGACTACAGTTTACCAACGTTAGAGCAACTCAAATAAAACTTCGCAATTTATTTGTATTGTTTTGTTTATGGTTTGGCTGACATTGCATAGGGTTACCGTACTTTGACAAAATTTATCATCGATAGATTCAAATCGAAGTGACTGATATCGATTTAAAATAAAATATAATAGGTTGATCCTTAGAAATTCAATATTTATATTATATTATGACATAAAATATATTTCTTAGTTAATTAGAAGCAAAAATATTTTAAAAAATGCACTGTTTAATAGGTAATAATTAAACGAATATCGTTATTCGATTAAACTTACACTGTCTTTTTTTTATATTTGTTCATGACCATGGACACAAAGTCCTTCAGTCGCATACTTTTTATTTATAATATAAATTTCATATAGTCCGCACATTAACTTTTACATAGTCCGCATTATCAGTCACCGTCCAGTCGTGTTTTAGTAAAATTGTGGTCACTGTACTAAAACTTTTCACGGACTTTTTGAGACAACTTGTAAAGTCACGATACACATAATTCATTTCAATTCATTTCACTTCACTAGTGCACATGGATTTATCCTTATTGGATAAAATACCACCGATAATATGCAATAATACAGGAATTTATGAAGATAAAAATGAAAACGCAACGTCACTCTAGAAGTTCCCGCCAAAAAGTCCCCCTATATAGTTTGGCCTATAAGGTTAATTTTCATATGATTCAAAATACTATCGCAGAGATCAAGGCTATCTTTTATAAACCATAGGTGCCGCACTTCGAATCTATTATTCTGTTATCCTTATATTTTGTTTTCTAATACGAAAAGTGTGGAATAATACGGGATACGCTGACCTAAATAATTTTACAAATCTTGCCAAAAAACATGATAAATCTGAGAGTACGATTAATTTGCTCCATCTGCCTAGTACTTGATTGCCTACCTCCTCCAAAAACCAATGCACGCCACTGCCCCCCACCATTGACGCGAGTTATTTACCGAAGTTCTCTACAAGTTAATACTTTTTGTTTAACTTAAAATATCTCTGAGTTTTTAAGATATTTTGTTTGCGTACTAAGGCCGGTCCAACTAGTTCAAGGTCAACTATAGTTTGCGAAATACTAACGAAAGTCAGGAATTAGGTAACTACTAATTCAGCAATTATACTTATGAGTAGTGACTAGCGAGTAATTGGCCGAAAAATATAATCCAGGGAATTTTGACTGAGGATTAAACATGGGTTCATAAGATCGAGCTGAAGTCCGAGAAACAATCTACAACGGCAAACAACTTGTCCTTGCATATTTCCTGGTTACAATAAGATGTCCCTTAAATATACCATTAACTAATGGTGGTTAGATATATTACCGCACTCAATAAGACGATGAAGGCCATTGAGGTAAAGAAACCACCCCAGAGTACAATTGAGCGTGGGAGCCACCGCGGTGGCATTTACTAATGGTCCCTCATATTCATCTTATTACTATTGTATAATTGTCCACATTTTTTTGCACTCTCTTTCGACAATGAGATTAACCGCGTTGCATTATGCAATACTGCGTCATTGTAATCTGTCGATACACTTTTTATTGAAAACATTCGAACTTTGTATAGTATCATATTTCCTGCAAGTTTACATTTAATTGAACTACATACTAACATATTTTTAAACAAAAGAATATTCTAATGTGATTGTGACCCCGTTACAGCCAAATGTACTGTACTACTGTATATTTTGATAGGCGCTTGACTATGCCGTTCCTAATGCATGTAACTGAAACTTCGGGTGCTGGGGGCAGCAGAGCCGACGGTAGCGGCGGCGCGCGCGCCGAGGAGCGAGGGGCCTGTTGGAGCAGGCAGGAATGCCAGTTCGCCAACTCTCACACGCCCAGGATGAGTTGGATATTTTTAAAAGGGCGCGATTCCTGGAAGCCTCTCTGGAGCGGTCGGAGGCTGGCGCTCGCCGGCCATTGTGGCGCGCGGCTAGTTTTGATCTTATTGTTAATGGGACGCCAAGTTTTTTCAATGGTGCTCGGAAAAAAGGTATCATAGGACCCCAGCGGAAACGTTACGGACCCTTGTGAAGTAAAATAGATATACGTTCTACGAAGGAGGTGTTATTTTAATCGTAGGACGGCTTTGTTGTTCAGGAATGTAGATGGCCTGTCATAATTTTAATGGGCAGTTTCTCAGTCGTTCTATGAACCTGATGGTGCACACGTCCTGAATATTCATCAGGATTCAGTTCTCCCATCGATACCGTACATGGGAATATTGTGTAATAAAATTATACATAAAGTAAATTTCAAGTACTTTTATAGAAAAGCAATGAAACACAAGAGGAATTCAAGTAACAATACTATGGAATGGAACACACATACACATTGCTAAAGGATCTAACGATGTTTTATTATTACATAATATGTATAGGATGGAAATTTGAGATGGGTCAGTAAGAGCAGCTACCTTAACCCAAGGGAGCAACAGAAAAACATTCCTAAGAGACCTTCAATACAAAAAACTAACTAAACTATCTATTGTAAAAATGTTACTCCAGCGACATTTTAATTGTGTTAAGGGGATGTTTGGCAACGAATGGTCTGGCTGCTTGCAAAAAATATTGAAATAGTTCCCTGAGTAACATATATAAACATCTGCTCTCAGAATTTAAGAAAAGTACGTAATGTACATAACATACCTTTCATGTCTGGTACCTGAAAGTTGGCCCAGGGGACGTTAGCTGGTATTCATACGTTTGAAGTACGTACTACTAACACTCCTCAATTCTATACATTTTGTCCGTCAGAAATGGAATACAGCATGGGGTTCTTCAAAAAGGGTGTGAAGAGATTTCTTCAGGGTCGGCAACGCGCGAATGATACCCCTGTAACTGCTTACCATCAGGCGGGCCGTATGCTTGTTAGCCACCTTAGTGGAATAAAAAACAAAAAAAAAAAACTAATGTCTGGCGAGCCTGGGATCTCGGTCTATTACAATCGATGGAAGGTTGTTGCAAAATGAAACTGATTGCAATAAATTTACGTAAACCACGTACGCACGGCTACAGATCAAGCTATACATTTCCAATATAAGCTGACCTCTCATTGCAGGGAAATCCTATACAATGCGAGATCAGAGGCCTTAGCACGAAAATCTATCGCAAGCGTAACGTATTCGTATCGAGAGAGTTAACTCAAATTTGTATGGGAATGTGTCATTCGAATGCTGCCAAACGTTCAAATCGGTAGCACGAACAACTACGTTAACCTCACGTCACACTACGTAAACGTGGTTTGGTATATAATTTGAAATTGGAACTAATTCTGACGTATGGTATCGTCTACTCGCAAGCCAGCTAACGTAGACTTTGTCACCGTGATTTTTTCAGTGAGAGCGTTACGTGAACACCTCGCATCTTAGGTAGGTATTTGGAATGTTTTGAATGTATTCTTTTTTTTAAGTGTGTATGAATATTTTTAGTTGTATTTCTTTATTTATAATCTTATAACTAAATATGGTGAATCATTTAGTTAAAATTATTTCATTTAATTTTATTCTACATGTAATATAGTATTTAAGTTAGTTTTAACTAAAACACATTCAATTGGGGAGCCTCATGTATTGTTCGACTACTATCCGAAAAAAATATTTTTTAGGCCATAATTAACCCATTGATTCTGAAACATCCTATATATACGTAATTATAATAAGTGTATAAATGTTAGGGGATGTCAATAGTTCAATTTGAGCCACTCTTTATATGAAATCCCCTAAAACTCCTAAAACACAAATCTAGAAATGAAAATCGTCGAGTTTATTTCTAACGGAGTCAAAAGACTCATCCTCTTCGTCTGTTATGTTCTAAATTCAAACCTTTAAACACGTGAACTCTTTGCTGTACGTTCAAAAATATTTCCACATTCATCACATTTCAATGGTGAAAAAGAAAACATTTACATGGGAATGATGATGTAATACCTTATATCGTTAGCTAATAATATAAGATAAGCTGATTATTTCATTTAGTTTATGTTATTGGAAATAAATATTTTAATATTGTGTACCAATAAAATCAAAAATGTATGTTTCAAAATTTCTAGACGAATTTAACGTAGCTCGCAAGCTAGGTTTCGAGTAGACGATAGAACTTCTGTCAAAAATGACATCTACTCGATACGATGACGCTACGAAGGCGATACGAAAGTGGTTCGTGCTAAGGCTACAGCTTATACTGGAAATGTATAGCTTGATGTGTTGCCGTGTAAGCAAGCCGTGTTTGCCGAAGCTGTACCTGTGACTTCGATCGTCAGTATTTGATCAGCAATAAGTATTTATTTATCTACAAATTCGGTGCACATTTCTTATAATATCACTACAACAATAACTTCTGTAGACAACAACGATCAAAGGTAGAGACAATAGCTTTAAAACCAAAATATAATAAAGAAATAATTTAATACCCTTTATTTGACGTGAATTGCTGCTTTGTGTACCTACATACACAAGTTAGTATGGTTGAACACAAAAAGTAATAAACAATGCTGCATGGGTAATACAATAATGAATTATACACTTTAGTACCACACACGAAGTTGGCTAAGTAAGCGTATTTAATGATTTTAAGGTTAAATTACCTCTTTAATTATTTACAAAACAAAGTATCGCAAAACCTATATTAAATAATATAATAATGTTTTGCATTCAACGGAAAGCCAGAGGGTAACCTGTCCGTTTGTATATATGAGGTACGGGTTGTTATTAGTTATTACTAGGTGTTCAGCGCGGTTTCACTCGCGTTCCCGGGAAAAAAGTAGCCTATGACAAAGGCATCTTTGCAAAATCTGCATGCCAAATTTCATCGCGATCGGTCCATTCGTTTTTGAATGATGCTTGAACAAATAAACAGACAAATCGAAAAGCAGCTGTTTTTTGGTTTGTATTATGTATACTGGGTGTAACGGGATGGTTATATCCATTAACTTATATATTTTACTAGCGTAGTTATATTTATATCCATTTCAGTAATCCACTTTTTTTGGTACACACGGCAACACATCAAGCTATACATTTCCAGTATAAGCTGATCTCGCATTGTATAGGATTTCCCTGCAATGAGAGGTCAGCTTATATTGGAAATGCATAGCTTGATCTGTAGCCGTGCGTACTAGGCGCACAGATCGCGGAAGAGAACTATTAGGAAGGACGCAAAGTGATAATGACCTTCATTGATCGGTGACATGTTGGTTATGATTTTAATTCAATAAACTGGGATGCAAAAAATTGGTATGAATTTTTGAGAAATTTATTTTGATTTGAAACTTTTTATAGAGATTCTGTACCTGATGTAGTCTTCACCCGTATACCCTTTTCGTTACCTAGTCCATTTAAAAAAAAAATATATATGTACTGAGTTGGCATCCTTACGATTGTATTATTATGTATTTATAGATTCAGAAGCTTTACGCCCAGAATTTTCACTCGCGATCTCCCCTTTTGGTCGAATTTTGAAAAGCATTCCCTTTTGGATTTTTACGTTATATAGTATATAAAGAACCTTCAAACGGTCAGATTATCTGGATATAAACAGAAAGAAAAGTAGATAAATATATTGATAAAGGCAAGAAATTTGAAACTGCAACCTCACGATCGTTCTACGAACACCGCGACATTTTATGACGTACTAGTTAGGAAGAAAACAGCGGTTAGAGTTTAACATAACACTATTAAATACCTCCCACGAATAACAGCACACGAGATAGAAAGTAAGTATCTTCAAAGGTACATCATTTAATACAGGAAGACACAAAGAGGCCGCGAAATTTGGGGTCATAGGTTTTTTTTTATGTCTCAGGACTTCATTCCCCGTCTCTCTCACGCAAACCATAATGAGTGGTTGTTGAAATTATGAATGGAACGTCTTCCGCGGCGTTTGCTTGTGTGTGTGCAAGTAAGCCGTTCCCTTTGTATCCTAAACATATGCACACATGTTTACGTCTCGTCTGCAGAGGTTGTGTAGGGTCAAACGTTATTGTGAATGTCGTTTCACTCTATAAAATATGTACTTTAAAGTGGTACTAATTATTACTGTTACTATTATATTTTTTTAATGATGGCTGTCTGTTTTTAACTCGGTGTTTACTGATGGAAAATCTAGAATTCAATTGAGAAACTGTACCTCATGGTAAGTTCCCTGTGTACGACAGTTTTGTTTTTAATGCATTCCAAAACTGCAAGGACTTACTATGACACTTTACATAATGGGATTTTGTAAAAGTTATTTTTAGGTAATATGACTTTTATAGCTACTCACTACACAGCTGTCTGGTGTGCGTAGGTACATAAGTGAAATTTACTGTTTGTTTGTATTTTTTTTTATACCACTAAGGTGGCAAACAAGCATACGATGGTAAGCAGTTACCGTAGCCTATGGACGCTTGCAACACCAGGGGTATCACCCGCGCGTTGCCGACCCTGAAGAAATCTCTTGTATGTAATGTTCCTTATCGTCCCGAGTGATTCGATCAATTGTAAGCCCATTTTATATTTTTTTTAATGTTCGCTTGACGTCTGTGGCATCTAACTAGGGTTTATTAAATGATGTTGCGAGTGCGTTGAGTTTAAGCCTGAGAGTGCCATGTGTCTTATAATTAACCCAAAGAAGCAAAGTTACGTTCATTTTGTTTGAAATCTATTTTGCCAATTTCCCACCCAGACTATGCACTATTGACTAAGGCAAGGAGACACTAAACATTTAGGTGCATTGATTGGTCGATACTGTTATTAATCAGTGCAATAGAACTTACTAGTTGCGGAATTAGATTGCTCGGTTTTTCTACTTAAAAAAAGGGATTTTTCCTCGATGGTACCATCCGCTTTCGAAGATAGAATATTTTAAACATACATACTCATAAGAATGCCGCTGTTGCTAATAAGATGATTATTTGTAGGGTTTGGTACCATAATAGAAAAATCCCTTACATATGGTGTAACTTTTTTAACGTCTGATTTGTCAGACTTGGTACCTACAGTTACACAGCTTGAGAAAATTAAGGAAACTTAACGTTAGGCGTTGCCGTTAGAAATCTATGGGCTTTTTATTATTTTTTAGTTACATGTATGTACTTCTGATGAGATTTTATCAATTTTTTTTTTATTAAATCTAATATTCTTAGTTATACGAAAAAATCTTAGATCACTGGCAAATCACAAATTAAAAAAAAAATATTAACGATGTAGATAGGTAATTGTAAGAGAATAATGTGTTAAGATGTCTTAATCAGAGCCATAAACAACAATTTGGATTGGAATCATCACCTAAAACAGCAGGCAATAAGTTTTCATCATCTAGTGCTTCCAGACTGCCTCTTCTATTCCTAGAAGTGGTAATGTGAAGGAATTAATTTTAGAAATTTTATGGTCTTGCTATTTTTGAGACGATATTGGCCTGGTTTCGGGTGCTTTTTCCGTTTATAATTCTTCAGGTTCCTACTCATTTTTGGTAGAAATGTTACTTAAGATCACTCTCGTTTTAGCGTCGTCATTTGAAGTATTTTTTCATTATTATTGTACGTAATCCTCCGTACGTATCCAACCAGCATTACCCGGTTTTTATATTGGTAGTTGTGTATAGGTAACGTACCTACATATAAGAAATAAAAACAAAACAACGGCTACATAGAAAAACAAGAGGATTGTACGGAAGATACGGCCTCAAACCCCTACAGAGATAATCTCTGTGGGCTTGTGAGATTGTGTCGGAACAAAAAGGCGTTTGTGTGCGTAATAAAGGAATTTTAAGGTCCAATTACTAGCGAGCCGCCTTCCATTAACAACTTTATTTATAGTCGGATGAATAACTTGCGGCTTTTTAATCAATCATGTGGGCTACCAAGTGGCATCCGGTGCGCACGACAATTGTCCAATAAGCAACTATCATTCTGCAATAAGCTATGCACTCGCTCACGTTCAATCAAATCATCGCACACTTGACCGGAGATATGGAATGCTGTTTCATCTCGGGAGGCGTACAACATGATTTATTATAAGAAAATGTTCTAATTAACAAATCTTATGATATCAGAGTCATACTTCTATTAAAGAATCGTATTGACCTTGAAAATTCCATCTATACCTGTGTCCTAAAAGGTGGCAATGGGTGTTTACAGTTTATCATTATCATACTAATTTGAATGAGATTCTGAATGCTTGTTAAAACTCAGTTCCGTATAATAACTGATCCTATTTTCCATGAAATTAGGTACAAAGTGTATTTAGGCACAGAATAAGTACCTTAGGTCTGGCAATATATAGTATACTTTTCCCAATAAACACACATAACAAAGCGCAAAAAATAAATAAAATCACTATTGCGACTTACTAGTTCGCTGTTCTGGTAGAATAATTGAAATAACAGATATTTGAAGATAACTTCTAAAATCGGATCTCAGACTTAGTTATCAAAATATTATGAGCAACAAACTTTCGCCTGAGATAATTTTCTACCGAATACCGAATTTTAATGATTTTCTACCGATTTATCTCAGTAAAATATCAACATCATATGATATGTTTATAAGAAACACGAGACCCAATAAACATTAGAATAGTATTGTAATAACATCGATAAAGGTATGGGTAATAAATAATTCAAAAAATAAACCAAAAGAGATTACGTTTGAATGTTACCGAAAGAGGTCCTTATCGCAATCAGCATTAATATAATGTAAAAGTAATCAAGAGATAATGTCTGAAGACGACTATCTATTTTCACATGAATAGTGAAATCCGCCCCATTACCCGGGCTCGAGTGGCCAAAGGCAACCGACCACCGTCGCCGCACTCATTCGCCCAAAAAACACCCCGACACGTAACATAATATTTCCCAAGCAGCCTTTTATTTATTAGGCGGGCAACACAGGCGCGGGCGCAGGCCCGGCGCCGCGACAACTCTACTTCCCAGAATCGAACATCGACGTGTCGGCTCAACGCCGTTACATCTATGAAAAAATAATATTTATGTATGTCGATGAAAAAATCGGGATACGAGAACCGTATTTATCTGAACTCCGAGAGCTATGCGCTTTTTGTTCAGACCCGATTTGCAGGAATACGCAGGTACCGCGCCTAGCGTAGAAATTGTACATAATTCGTTAATTTGACGGTCTGGTAGGCGTGGCATATGGACTATTAGGAGTCAGTTATTACAAGTACATAAAGGCGTGTTTCTATTACCACAATTATAGGGATCATTGTTACGGTACAGTTGGTTCATTGAGTCTCCAGCAGAGAACTGACAATGTTGGTTAGTGGACAACTTAACAATGGTATAGTCAGCATTCATGTTTTTACGATGGTTGTGAAGTAATTTTCCGACATCACATCCTTACAACAAACATCCAGGTCATCCAAATCAATTTGACTTAAGTATCGCTAATATTTACAGATTCGTGGCAAAGTATTCCTATGCTATTTCCCAATTTCAAGGATCATTAACACATAAATATTTCCTAACTCCGCCATAATTCATTGAAGCATTCTTTGGTGCGTTGTTCCCCATCTCCGTCCATCAAATGCATTAAACGGCTTTTTCCAATCAATTAATCCCGAAGGCAGGTAATACTTATAAAAAAGAGATATACAGGATGATTCAATGGTGATATAAAATTTTACGAATAAAAATATATAAAATTGGGTAAGGCAATCAGGTTTTTTTTTTTTAAATAAGTCTGAAAACCTATCCAAAAATCATAAGATATGATCAAAATCAAAAAGTCGTTTATTCACATTTCACATTCATATTCCGGGTACAAAAGATTGTAATCGTTGTAGATAATAAACGCAAACGATTATCAATTATAATATAAACGATGTACAATAGACAATACAGTGATTCTCTCTTTTATCAAAACTGTTTTCACAGTCACTATCAATTCTTTGGTTCTAATACGGATATAGGTTTTTAAATTACTTTTTGATTTCGTTCACTTATTTCAAGAATTATCATACAACAATTTATAACTTGAACACAGGTGTGGTTCTTATATCTATAATTATCCTATCTTATGCTACAATGCAGCGACCGATGACACAATATTTCTATTAATATAATCTGTTCATCCTGTATAAAAATAGATGATTGGAACAAAATAAGAAAGCGCCACGTAAACTAGCCGCCTGAATGCACTTGACACCGTAATAAATGGAAGGCAACGGGCAACAAAGGACGCTGAGCAGAATCGAGGCATCTCCCGCTTTGACACCGGCACCTCAGCCGACTGTCATCCGCACCCGCTTAATTCTGTTTTTGTTATGATACCGCACCTTACTGCCAGTGTCATAATTGTATTTCAGTTTTTTTCGACTTTATCCGCGTTTAGGCGAATATAAAAGACTGACGCTCTTTGTTCGTCGTATACTTGACGGAGATTATTTATTGACAGATTATGTCATTACGGAACGTAGTCGAAAAATGTAGGAATTCTTCGTTGTTAATCCTAGTTTTTTATTTATTACTACTATAGCAAACAAGCATACCGCTTTCTTGATGAAACGCGGATACAGTAAGCCTATAAAATATGTAGACGTATACCGTAGCGGTACGATTTGTTGACCAGTTACTGTCGTAAGGCAAGTTGACCCTTCGTTGTGATTGCGGCGAACATTTTGGGCAATTATCACAAAGCCGCTTAGAAGATAAAGCTGGACTTGCACAAAAGCTGTCGCATGACGAGGGAAAAGAATGTGAGGGATATAACAAAAGAAAAGCGTGTGAAAAATAAATGAATTCAGGTTTCTGAATGTCTGAAGTCATTATTCTTATGCATTGAGACGATATGTCAAAGTTACTGGCGCGGCGGTGGTGTTTCTTTTTTAATTAACGTAGGGTTGTGTTTGAATATCCTTACCATAGTAATGATGTGGCCGAAGGTGGTAAGCATACAAAGCCTAGAAGAGCCGTCAAGTGCAGCTGTGGTTACGTAAAACTTTTGCGGAGGTTATTGTTCACGCAATGTTTAATAATAATAATAATTAATATGTAACGGAAAAGGTATATCTATACAAAGGGGTGAAGGAAGACTACATCAATGAAAAAAAAAAAACAGTTCAACATGAATGACTGAAAAATTCATACCAAATGTTTTGTTTCAAAGTTTATTTAATTAAAATCATAAACCAACGTGTCACCGTTAAATTTTTTCACGTATCTTGCTAATCATCATATCTGCCTAAGGATGTCCACTGCTGAAATATTTCAAGTATTATAAAATTTACATTTTGGCCAGACGTTTGTAGCCCCAGCGGTTTAAGCCCGTCACAGACGTAGCTATAATATACAGGTCATTGTTTTGGTCAGCATCGAGCGCCTCAGGGTCGATAATACAAATGATACCTACTGGTGCTAAAAAATATAAAAAAAATACTTTATTTTTTTTTAATAATAAAAAAAATAATGAAAATCATGAACAAAGCTAAAGTGTAGACATAATACTCAACGGGAGTGCGAGGGAGTAAAGGGGTGGGGCGATGGCGGCTTGCGCCTAGCTCTAGTCTGTGCACGTGCCTAGTGACCATACTTTGCGTTAATTTATTTCATATTAAATAAGGTATTTCTCAACGCATTTACAGTATTTAATGGAATTAAGTCCATTTTTGGGGAATATATTTTTTGTACTACCGCTCCTGGGTCGCTTGTCGCCGACCAAAACAACACCCTGTATATTAATATAAATCATAGCAAGGCATATTACGATATATTTTCAATACGAATCTTTGAGTGACCGCACACGCAGCTATAATATATATTTTTTTCTAACTTGTACTGTAATTTATATTATAGTTTGGCATATTAATATATATTAAAGCTACGTCTGTGATGGGCTTTAGGCTCTGCGTTGCTGAATCAATCAAGACAAGTAGGTAATTATACAAATATGTATAGATGAACGTTTGTATGTTTGAGTACGCTAATGTCAGGAACTACAAGATGTTATAGAGGAAGGTAAAATAGACTACGTTTACTGAAAAAAAAAACTGTGCGGAAATCTTGACACATGAAACTTAAAGGAGTTTTATTAAACACCTATTTTTTTAAATTTTATATGACTTATTGTGAGTTCATAAAAATAAAGTTATCGTCAATGAAAGGTATCTACTTTGATACTCGCAGGGGGTGCGGCGCAGCGGAATGCGCGCGCTACCCTGCCTCCCGGGAGGGGATTACACCCCTGCTGACACCACCCTGCCGCCGCGTATGACGGCCGCCGCGCACCCCCCGCGCATATTATAACGAATAAATGTGTGTCAAAATTTTGCTGATTTCAACTCAGTAAAAAAAAGTTTTGAACAAATAACGGAAATGTCAATAGAAATGTCTATTACTGATACTGAACCACCAAAAAAATATCCGCACTGGTTAAAATTTTATCTGTATAACAATTATACATCCGTGAATGTTTAATTAAATGCGTGTGAAGTTGCTGGTCATACCTAGTTGTTATATTTTTTTAATAAGCTTTTGAAAAATGTGAACTCACGCCTTTATTCTCTATATGTAAGTAGGAATGGCAGCCTAAGAAATTAACAAATAATCTTTACACCTATGAGGGCTCGGGAGAAATATTTTAGTTCGAACGTGACATGTCATCGTCCATTGTCGCCATCTCTCGGGCACATTACCTAATATAGGTAATTTAATTATCAAAGAAACGTCAGACTTCATTGTACCCCGGAATCGAACCCAGGATCTTCTCGACCACCGCGGCGATCATAACAACCACTTACTTAACTAATAGCATGGTGGAATACTTAGGTTCATTTATAGAACGTGAACATTTTTTAGACCAGCTTAAAACATTTGAATCTGAATCCTAGATTAATGATATAAGGTTCATTTTCAATTAACAGAATCTATTATTGAGACTTGACTAAACATTTTTGTAATCTCGTTCTATAATGCGAGTGTGAGTGCTCCTAATTAATACTTATTCACTTTCCAAAGGGGCTTTCTTCATGAAAAGGGTATGTAATAAATTCAAGAGATAAATATAATTAATTTATTTGTAACAATTTCAATAATGATGTCCTCAATAACTATTGCTAGATACAAATAAGTTCACTCACTGTGAATCACTGTCACTGCCAGAGTAGTTCGCCAACAACGACAGTCCGGACGCTGCACCCGCCTCACATTTCTTTCCACTCGCAACACTCACTGTTTTACTCACACTGTCTGATATTGAAACTGTTTCACTTTTGTTTGGTTCAGTTTTTGAACTCTCAGCTGTCTCTGTTCTTTTGGTCTTCACAAGATTAACCAATGCTGGTTTTTTAACTCCTATGCTTTTGTTCCACGACTGATTCTTCTTTATGTCTGTTTTCTGTGGTATCACCTCTATTCTGGAACTTTTCGCCGGTGGTTCATCTGCCACTTCTTCGATGATCTCTTCAGCAACCACTTTATTAGTATTGTTGCCGAACTTCACGGACCTGGAAATATTATGAACGGTTGTTTTGAACTCATTGGAAATATCCTAATTTATACTTAAACAATTTGTGTAACTACAGCTTTGACCTCCATAAGTGCCTTACTAGGGCCTAAATTGAATAAATGGCTTTGCCTTTGACTTTACAACATTTTTTTCTTTATGATTATCAGAGATCTGAAGTAGAATGGGAAAATACCACGGAAATATTTCGTTCAAATGCTGCTATGAAATGAAATGAAAAATCTTATCTATACCTATATGTATATAAAAATGAACCACTATTTCTCCTGGTCACGCTATAACTTGAGAACGGCTGTACCGATATCATTTATCTTTTTTTAATGTTTTCTAATACATAGTAGAGTAGAGGTACTTACATAAAAAAAAATTAAGAAAATTGGACAGAAACTTAGAAAATTTAAGAAAACTTAACGGTAGGGTAGGTTAGGTTGGGGTAGCGTAGGGTAGTTTAGGGTAAGATATCACGCAAACGAAGTCGCGCCAGGCAGATACTATAGTAATTAAATATTTTTAAACCCCATCCTATAGGGTTGCCAAAACTCATTTTGGGTACAACTCTTTCTTATATTCGCAACATTAAATGCATTTCGACTAAATCCAATATAGTGAATTGCTTTGATGTACAAAACTGACCCTTTTATTTTAAATCTGAAAACATGAGCTTTCAGGTACATACGGCTACAGATCAAGCTATACATTTCTAGTATAAGCTGACCTCCCATTGTACGGATATCCTATACAATGCGAGATCAGCTTATACTGGAAATGTATAGCTTGATCTGTAGTTGTGTGTCAGCGTTGCCAGATTTTTTTTCGGGCAAATCGGGATTTTGTACCATCTAGAGTATTCTAGAGTAAAAAAAGCGGGATTCTATCGTCGAAAGCGGGACATACTAAAAAAAACCGGCCAAGTGCGAGTCGGACTCGCGTACCGAGGGTTCCATAGAAACTTATAGGTATGTAAATAGTTCGTTCATCACGGGAGTAGAGTCACGAAGATTTTTCCCCTTTCTACCGATTATGTTGTAATTTTTTTTTAATCATGTACCTAACTACAATACGCTTTTCGAGTTCTTGCCAAACATGGTTCTAGGTCAACGGGAAGTACCCTATATGTTTTGATTCCCTAGCGGGCGTCAAAATATGCGGCATATACGGCCGTATCTTTTGATTGCGTTGACAAGAACTAGACATTTGATTTTTGTACGTCTCAGTGACATTTAGCGCACTTTGACGCGACACCACTGCGATTTTTAAGACGCGTCGCAGGAAAGCTGTTACTATTTCTGAGTAGTGTCTTTACAATTACCCACTTCTACGTCCAACGATGATTTCAATTTCACCGTCGAGTAATCCTCGAAAAGCGGGACTGGGCCTGTCCCGCGCGGGACATTTAATTTTGGGCTAAAAATCGGGACGTCCCGCCAAAATCGGGACGTCTGGCAACGCTGTTGTGTGTCCACTTTATTAGGTACTATTTAAATACTAGCTGTCCCCGGGGTTTCACCCGCATTCCCGAGATAAAATGTATCCTATGTGTTAATCTAGAACATATTCTATCTGTGTGCTCAATTTCATCCAAATCCGTTCAGTAGTTTTTGCGTGAAAGAGTAACAAACATCCATACATACAAGCTTTCGCGTTTATAATATTAGTATGGATTATTATAGTAAGGATGTTATGATATATGTAGATTGTTATATAAGGGGCTAAAATTACCTATTATATACGAGGTAGTTTAAGTAGTAAATAGAAACCGAGTTATAATGGGATTTTAACGCCCAGTGTTACATTCTACTTTTCACTACATACAATTTGTGACAAAATAAAATAATCCAATAGAATATTAAAAAATGTTTTTTTCCCTTTCTCTTCTATCTGCAAATTAGGGTCTCCAATCTCACTATATGATGACATTTTCACTGTTGTAAAATAAATTACGTTCGCCAATTCAATTTGTAATTAGAGAAAAATTATAAGATTTCGCGCCAATGCCACTTTTATTTATTTCTTCTGTCGTCACGACGCAATGCACGCATTCTACCGAAGAGATCGCCGCTTTTAGTTCCATTTGCCGCGGAATGGAATGGAAGCAATGTAATTTTTTTTTGAGTTCACTCATGTCCACGATCAATGCAACTTGGTCGAAACGTCGAGGATTAGTTAAAATAAAATTTTGATAAAAATCTGTGCGCGAATAGACCCGATACATTCATATTACAATGGAAGCAATGCAACTGTACATAGCATAATTAATTTTATATCCATTGTATAACATACAAATTCCACGGGGCGACCTCTATTTTGGCTCGTATTTAGCATATATTTAGTTTGTTATACAATTGACATAAAGTTGATTATGCTATGTACAATTTTATTCCGCGGCAATTAATGTAAATTGAGCCTTATGAATAGTTATGAATAGACTTGTTCGTTTTTGTAGGTTATTTGGTAACACGACTTTACTATACTACTTTTTGTTTGTAAATACATACTTAATATACATAATTACACCCAGACTCAGGACATGCAGACATCTTCATGCACACTAATGCATGTCCTGCGTGGGAATCGAACCCACGACCTGCGGCACAATAGGTGGAATCTTAAGGCGGCCCTCTGTGGCCGGCGCAACTTCAACACAAGCATAGTCTAAAAGCTTGTTGTTTCATCCAACGTAATATTTGACTGCGAAAAAAGAGAGACAGCATCAGAGCCGTCGGTTATCAGTCGGTAAATACCGCTGATCACTCGCGGCCGCTTCGCTAGGTCGTCATTCATGATTTCGCATATCATAAAACTTGTTCCAGGCATTATTATTATCATTATTATTTGGCTGTTTCAAGTCTTTCCAGAGCTTGTATCACTGCGACCAGACTAGATCTAGGCCCGTCTAAATATATATGTCACCGTATTTTTGTGAAAACCGTTAGTTTATAATCTACCTAGCGAGATTGTAAACTCCCCGATAAATTGTGAACTGTACCATACAGCTTACAATATTACGTATTCATTTCCGATAGTTTATAATCTATCCATGTCAAACCGTCATATTGCAAACGAACCTGCACTTGCCGACAAGGTTCACAATCTGTCCGATTTTAACACTCGTAATATTGTGAACCGTCCCTGATCGATCAGTCTTGGGGGTAGAGCGTTTTGTAGAATACTAGAATCAATATTCGACATTTTTAATTGGATATAGTTTCACAAATATAATAAAAACACTTTACTTACACGAGAAATTGTATTAAAACATGAAAAGTATAACTCAGGTTATGTTCGGGTACTAACAGTTATATTTCATAGAAACTTGACTTATTATTTAAATCCTAGTTTATTTTCACAAATAATTGTAACTTTATCATAACGTTCACTTATTTTAAACACAAAATCTATTAAAAACACAAAAAAAATATGTTTGTTTACGTTCGATGATAACAAATGACAGCTAGGTAAAGATGGCGGCGCGGGACACATGACGTTCAACCAATCAGAGCGCAAAGAGCATTCCGTCGGGTTCAAGTATGATGCCAGTTCACAATATAACGGTTAGTTGCGGATAGATTATAAACTATCGGAAATGAATACGTAATATTGTAAGCAGTATGATACAGTTCACAATATATCGGGGACCACATATGAAAATACTTACTTAATAAACTCATCATCTTCTTTCTCCTCTCTTGCTTTCCTTTGTTCAGCTGTCTCTGATTGGAACTGTTTGAGCATACCCTCGTGGTCTATTGTACGTTGTCTTCGGTTCAGTTCCTTTAACTCCTCAAGACTCTCTAGTAGCTCAATTTCTTGCTTGGATTGTTCTGTTCTGTATTCTAAAAAAAATGGAAAATAATGTTTTAATACAACAGATACCTACAGGAATAGTTGTTCACCTTGAGAATGATACAGCTTATTACTACAATGTGTCTGACAAATATTATTGAATCTGTCATGCACACAAATAGTGGCATCAACAACAATGAAATTGTTATGAAGAATTTGATATAAGAATGACTTGTCTACCTTAATAGAGTAAGAGCCCACGAAGATCTGACCTTCGTCATTTTATAAAACCTGGAAGTTTCTCTGTGTATGTCCCTAATAGAGGTAAAAACGATCCCCGAATATGAAGTTTGGATCGCGGTGGCTTTGGAAGTTATCAGGTAACAAAGGTGTAAAAAATTGCACCTCAAATTCGTTAAAGTATAAAGGTCAGTTTTTATACAGGGTGATTTTGAATTACTTAGCTATTTTAAAGGAGTCGATCATTAATAAAAAATAAAAAATACATGTTTTATTTTTAGATATAATTTTTATAGAAAAAAATAAAGTTATGACGATCCAAAGTTTTCTCAGAATTACTGAAATCGTTGGTCGTACCGCGCGCCAATACGCTACGTCACATGGCTGTCAACAACCGAGAATGTTAGATACTGCGTAGTATACAAAAACACGAACACCATCTAAATTAAATATCCTATACATCACTCTCGGTATTCTTACCCGTTTAAAATTTATAAAATGAAGCCACAAAAATACAGTAACTCACTTTTTTTATTAACTCAATTACAAACATACTCATCGTATCACAATTCGAACATATCCATCGTTGTAACACTTTAAAACTTTAGGGCCAACTTAAGGCTAATTTAAAATCACATTGAACTGAATATTGCAGTTTATTGACAACTTATTATTTGGTTTTAAATAACACACTTCCAGTGATCTGCAACCACAAAACGCACAGTTGGGTGGGATGGCGGGCGCCGCGCGGCATCTTGTGCGAGGCAGAAGCCCTCCGTTGATCAAACTGATAGTGTATTCCAGAGAGTTCCATAATTATTCAATTAAATTTAAAAATATTTTGTATCACCCAGAAACGACTCGTGCGCAACTAAAAATATTTTTTTTCATAATCAGAAATTTTTCAAATAGGTTGACATGAAGTATTAAGCTGACTGCACACCTGAACACGTCGTAGCAATATTTTTTTAATTCTTTGTATGAAATTAAAAGAGAAGGGAAGAGAGGTTTCGTATAAGGACGCTTCCACACGTTAGACAATCGGTAGTCCAATTGTCATTCCGATTTGAGGCCTTTAGAGCGGCTTTGTAAGACGAGTGCTTTGGTAGTAAGGAATTCAAATGAGAAGAACATTTGAATCTCTCTCAGTCCGACTTGAGGCCTTTAGGGCGGTTTTGTAGGACGTGTGCTTTGGTAGTAAGGAATTCAAATGCGAAGAACATTTGAATCTCTCAAATCGAAAGAATTTATTCTCTTATAAAATTGAATCCACCGACTGACATCAGACCTTTTTAGCGAAATAGGCAATTTTAGAGTTTATTTCTAGGATAGGTTCGTTTAAGGGTTATTAACCAAGTCAAACGTTTTATAAAGCTATCCTGTTTTCTGCTTACAATGCTGACATTCAAGTTTTCTTCTCTTTCCGACATAAAGTCGGCCGGCGATTGTATGATGCGTGCGGGCTGCCTAATGTATTGTTAATAATTATTGAAAGATAAGTTCCCTCCTTAGTGAAAATGAAAAATAGAATTTATTTTAGAAGATTTTAATGAATGACAGATTCGATTCAATGACAGTTTTTATTAATCAAAATACTCGAAATGTAAACAACATTATGAAGAGTTTATTCCTGATATTACTTAATTTTGTGAATGGAAAATGGAAAAATAATATGGTGAAATTTTAGTAGGTATTAAACACAATTTCCACCTAGTGCGCGTTACGAAAGAATTCACGTATTTCCGCAGCATATTTCAATGTTCCGGTGACGTCTACCAGCTGAAGTTCAAGGTCATCTACTTGTTAACGTTATCCAGTAATGTGGAGTATTTAGGATATTCTTACGACAAAATTATGAACAAAAAAAAGGTTCTTTTTTTGCACGGATGTGTTCTATTAGTGACTCTGATCCGAGGGAAAAAAAATAGCTAAGAAATTCAAAATCACCCGGTATATTTTGTTTGGACTAATATTAGAAATCACGTCGTCCATTGTCAGACACTTTGAACGGTGGAAACCCCCTGTCAGACATCCATACATACCTATCGCGTTTGCTTTTACAATAAATTAGTACTTATGGGAGAATTAACGTTAATTCATTACACTCCAAGTAAATAAATACTAATAGTACCTTAATAGTGCGTACGGCGCTTTAATTTTTTTTTTAATGAAATGCTCATCTTTTAGTTTTGTCTTTGTTTATTTTTAAGTAATCGGTGTATTTTGTTAAAAGTAGTGTCATTTGAAAGCTAGAAAGTTTATCTGATTGATAAGTAGAAATAAAATAAAAATATGGAACAAAAATCTAATAAAAATAAGGATATTATATAAAAAAATGTTCAAAAAAATAGTGTTTTTTTAGATTTTTGATCTGTAACTCTAAAACTGGGTCATTAATGTAGACTTTTTTGCATGATTTATTAATTTCATGATTTAATCTACAAACTCTCCAAAATAACTATGGGTCTATCTCTTTTCGTTTGTAAAATAAATCACATTGAATATACCTCGTGCTCTCACCTACGGTAGACCTTTAATGTGTCTGACACGGCAAAGCCACCATCGAAAATGTCTGACAACTGAGAAATCATAGTTTGATAGTTCGTCAAGTAACATATATAAATTTCAGCTTTTATAAAATGACGAAAGTTGAATAATATTTTTTAATACTTTAGGGTGTCTGACAGAGGGTTTCCACCATTCAAAGTGTCTGACAATGGACGACGTGATTTCTAATATTAGTCCAAACAAAATATATAAAAACTGACCTTTATACTTTAACGAATTTGAGGTGCAATTTTTTACACCTTTGCTACCTGATAACTTCCAAAGCCACCGCGATCCAAACTTCATATTTGGGGATCGTTTTTACCTCTATTAGGGACATACACAGAGAAACTTTCAGGTTTTATAAAATGACGAAGGTCAGATCGTCGTGGGCTCTTGGGCTATAATGCTTGTTAACAAGCCATGTTAGAAGGGCTATATATTTGTTTTGATATCCTCCCTCGCATCATACATAGGGCCAGTGGCGGCGTAAGGCGTGGGCGACGTGGGCCACCGCCTACAGCCTCGCGACCCAGGGGGCCTCGCGCCCCTTTTTTAGCAGTGTCAAAAGCAGAAAATTACTGTTTATTTTTATTTTAATATTTTTGGAAATTGTCGTTGGTGTTGGTACTAATGGTACTTAGTTGATCTTTATTTTTTGGTGTTCGTTTTGCACAAATAAAAATTTCTTAATGTCAAGAGTTCAATTTTTTTTTTTTCATTTTATTCAATCCGTCTTTCTGCGCTGGCAGAGGGCCCTGCAAAATTAATCTTGCCCACATAAAATGTAGGTCTTACGCCGCCACTGCATAGGGCCCCCAAGGCTACACTCCACAGGAAGGCTTTAACTAAAATCCCAATCAACAAATTATTATAGATGTCTTAAAGATCTTACTATAGCTGATTATAAAAGGCCAGTGTGGAAAATTCAAAAGATACGCATCGATTGGACCCAATTATATTTTTAAGACCATGGGACCGTGGGGGTCCGAAGTTCGCATTTTGTCATCAAAATTGATCGAGACCTCCAGAGACCAGCGGACGAGGGGCTTTTTCCGCCAAGGCGTCAGCTTGGCTATCCAAAGAGGAAATACTGCCAGCCTTCTGGGAACCTTGCCGTTAATCGGAAGCAGCGGCACACTTGAGGATAGATTGTATTTTGTACATATGGAATATTTATTTAGACATAACCTTATCATATTAGTATCATGTCTGATTGGTAATAAATTAATAAAATTATAAACCATTTACCTAATAGTTTCATGGGATTGTTAGCTTCTTCCTCTTTCTGCTCATCTTCCTCCCGCTTGGCTTGTTCCTCAGCTAACTTCAGTGCCATGAAATTTCGTGTGGCACCCGCTTCTATTTCATAATCTGTGTTCCTTGGGTCTGTTTTGAAGGAAATCTCTTGAAGGCACCGAGTACACTGAAATATTAAATAGTTTCATATTTTAGCTTGTGCTTATTTCATACATTTCTAGTTAATGCCCTGCATGTTTTACAATTCCTCTTTTTATTCTTATTGGAAACCTTCCCCAGTCTGCATGTAACAACACACCAAAGTTTAGTTTCATAGCGATCAAATTAAAGGTATAGGGGTACACAGACTAATCTTATGAAATTTTGAATATTTCATTTTAAATTTAATTTTAATCTTGATTTTTATTAAAATATTCAAAGACTGCGACATGTTCGTTTTGTTTCAAACCTCTTATATCCACAAGTAATGCAATATTGATAGAATGTTTGTATTTCTTTAAGAGCTGATTGTTCAATGGCCGAATAACACTATCAAGTTGTTAATTTGAAATTACAACAGTTTTAGAGACTTATCAGAGGAATAGCATATCCGAGACTTATCTAGCAATTGAAAAATCAATCAATTGAAAAGACAATTACTTCAGCAAGTTCATGTTCCCCCTTGTAGGCTATGTATGTTTATCTATAGTGAAAGAAAACCCATGGCTTGTATCAATAGAAGTTTTTCCAACATTGGTTCAGTCAGATGTAGTAAAGTTTATTGTTTATGTGTAAATAAATAAATAAATTATATTAAACACACATCAGCTTATGATGTGCAGTCAACTGTTTTTTTTATACCACTAAGTGGCAAACAAGCATACGGCCCGCTTGATGTTAACCAGTTACAGTAGCCTATGGACGCTTGCAACACCAGGCCCCCTTAGACAAGATGGTTATCGACAATCGTCATTGTTAGTAAACGATCAACCTTTGTATGGGATTGCCATAAGAGATTGCTAAAAATCACATGATATTTCGACTTGAAATGTCAATCCCATACAAAGTTAGATCGTTCACTAACGATGACGATTGTCGATAGCCATCTTGTCTACAGGCCCAGGGGTATTACTAGTGCGTTGCCGACCCTGCAGAAACCTCTTCACACTCTTGTTGAAGAACCCCATGCTGTACTGTACCAACATTTAATCAAGACAAAGGATAAAACTAACTGTTCATTGAATTTATAAGTAAAATAATATTTTCTAGCCATCAAACAAACAGCAACACATCTATAGTTCTGCAACCACCTCATAAATAATAATTATTGGTTGGGCAATATATCTGCTTTAGTGAAAGTATTACTAAATAAATAAATTTCCTGTGACATTCTTCACACACTGCTATCTGATTGCAAAATTAGCAGAGCTTGTACTATGGAAACCAGATAACTGATATACTACATAATTATACTACTTTGTTGTTCGTAAATAAAGCATGTCCTAAAACCTGCAGTGTAATAGGTAGGGGTCTGGTGATGATTATGTTATACTGACTTTATATACTCACTTTTATATAAAACCTATAAATTCTTATACCAAGGTAGTCCTCATTCTCAACATCTTCCTTCCTGGCATTGAATTTTTTACCCTTATAGATATATTCACCGCAGGTTGCACATCGCATGTTGAATGGAGCCATAAGACGGACAGTATATTGGCGATTTTTCGCAAGTTTCATGCGAGGAATCTTCGACGGATCGAAGTCCGGTGGATAATATTTCTGAAAGCAGTCGTTAACATGATTATTGCATTTTATGAATATTACTTATGTGGCATGTCATAGGTAAAATTGAACCATGAAGTTTTTGTTCATTTGTAATGTAGAAAATGTTTAGAAATTACAGTTAATTTTAGTGAATACTTACGTTTAATACTTTTCTTTCTGACATCTTGTTCTAATTTAAAAGAATAAGTTAGTAATCAAAATATAATTTATCTCAAACAAGCGAGGGCAACTGGACAAGCAATTATTTATTTTAATTTATTTTTATAGCGGATTTGAGCGATATATATGACACTTATGACAGTGACAGTATGACACCAACGTATGCAGGGTTGGATTCAGACCCTCAGAAAATTATTGTCTATGGAAAATAAAATTATACTACTTGTCAAAAATAATACTACGTTTCGCGTTTTTCGTCCAGTTTGTTATGAATTTAAATAAAAATACATTTGGAAGGAAAGTTTAGTTTTATTGTTATTGTACAAATCAACCAAATTTAGGCATGTAGATGTTTATTTCAGCCAATTCGTCAATCGGAACTTCGTCTTTGGCATTGACACGACATAGCATGTCCTCAGATGAAATAAATTAAATACACATTAGGTACATTTACTTTCTTTCACAGCATCGCATGAAAGTATCAGGAGTCAATAGAGCGATTTACTACAACTAAAACAACGATTACAAATTTATTTCGTAATTAAAGTAATATTTTTTAATTTATTCAACAAATAACAGTAGCAATCGACCTAAAGGTAAAATTATGGTATTTTCGCGTAGTATAATGGCATTACGATACTACATACTACACATCACAAAATTATGGTACAAATAGTATAATTATACTACGAAATCCAACCCTGAACGTATGACACCCAGTCCAGCGTTGCCAGATCTACGAATTTGACCGTAGATCTACGGATTTTGGGGCTTGTCTACGGTCATATTTAAGTGGTAAAATCTACGGATTTTTGTTCAATCCCCAAACAATAATACAAAAAATAAAATGAAATATTTTTTGTGTATAACGAAATGAAACATTAATCCAAAAAAAAATATAATCAGCGCTTCGTTCTCAAGTCGTTTTGATATTTTGTCGCTAGCAAGGGTATTGTATACTACGTGTAGTATAAAAAATCCTTGGAATCTAGCTAGACAATACCTGTTATACCATAGGTAGGCCAGTATGATTACAATTAGCGTAAAACAAAAAGAACTATCGCGTTGGTTTAGTTTCAGTTAGGTTTTAGTTTGCGTGGAGAAACAGACAATACACCTATGAAATTTTGTATATTTATTTGGAAGACCTAAAAGATTATCATAAATGTGAATATATTGCAGTTCCAACAATATTACATAACGAATCATAATTTAGCTACAAAAAATGTCTGTAGATCTACGGATATTTGGGCGTTGGTCTACGGATTTTTAAAAATCTGATTTGGCAACACTGATAAACACCAGTCAGTTTTTTTTTTTTTTTTCTTGACCATGGATAGTCCTTCAGTCGCATACATTTTATTAATTATATCACTTTAAATATAGTCCGCACATTCACTTTCACATAGTCCGCATGATCAGTCACCGTCAAATCATGTTTTAGTAAAATGGTAGTCATTGTACTAAAACTTGTCACGGACTTTTTGAGACAACTTGTAAAGTCACGATACACATATTCATTTCATTTCACTTCATTGGTGCACATAGATTGATCTTTATGGGATAAAATACCACCGATAATATGCAATAAAACTCAAAATACACGAATTTATGAAAATAAAAATGAAACTGCTACGTCACTCTGCAAGTTCCCGCCAAAAAGTCCACACACCAGTCAGTTCTTCATCAGTGATGCCATATGAAGGAGGCGTGAAATCTGTATTTTCTTTCAAAAAATCCGTATAAAGTCCGTACTACCACTATGAATGGGAATTTTCCAATATTAAAAAAAATCTGTTTATTACAAAAAACTTTCAATTTTATGAAGGTAGGTACACACGGCTACACATCAAGCTATACATTTCCAGTATAAGCTGATCTCGCATTGTATAGGATTTCCGTACAATGAGAGGTCAGCTTATATTGTAAATGTATAGCTTGATCTGTAGCCGTGCGTACTTAGGGGTACTAAAATCTTCGATTAATGAAGATTGTTGACCCGTATGGAGTATTTGCATATTAATAGTTATATTTAAGTCGAATCTGGTATCGCATACCTGCCCACTAGGGCATGAATATCGGAATCTCGGAATCTCGTAATATCGGAATCTCGGACCTTTTTTTCCGATATTACAATATCGGAATTGAGTGATCCAATATCGTAATATCGGAATCAGATATTTTTATCTATGCTATACGCGTGCAATACCAGGAGTATCATTCGCGCGTAGCCGACCCTAAAGAACTCTCTTCACACCCTTTTTGAAGTACCCCATGCTGTAGTAAACACGGCGGGGAGCTCATTCCACAATCTGAGCATCCGCGGAAGAAAACTCCTTTGAGCCCGCACAGTTCGAAACAATTCTGGTTTCAATGTGTGAGGATGGACTCCCCGTCGATGGCGAGAGTTGCGATGGTGGAAGGTGGCCGTGGGCATCAAGTCGAACAATTCTTTAGAACACTCTCCGTTGTACAAGCGGTAGAACACACATAAGGAGGCAAAGTCTCTCCTCAGACTGAGCCGCTTGTGAGCTCGGGATCGTCAACAATTTTGATGGCACGTCGCTGAACCGAGTCTAAAGGCCTAAGCTGGTATCCAGGTGCTCCCGCCCATAGATGACAGCAGTACTCCATATGAGGCCGCACTTGTAAAGTTGCAGCCTTTGCCCGATGTGAAGTACTGCCTCGCTCTGTTGAGCACTCCGAGCTTTTTGGATGCCAGCTTAACCTTGTCTTCCAAGTGACTTTGGAACAAAACGTCGCTAGAAATGTCAACGCCAAGGATCCCGATGCTTTTACTGATTCTTAGCGGTGAATTCTTGGTGGGGTTGAAATGGACTAGGTTTAGTCGAGCCCAATCGGAGACACAAGTTAGTGTACTCTCGATTTCAGTCACCAGCCGTTCGCGGCTTTCCTCTACCTCGGAACGAGGGATATTTGCATGGCCGGTGTAATGAGCGTCCCCTGTACTATCATCCGCATAGCAATGAAATTTTTTTTTATCATTTATAAGCAGAAGGAACAGTGCTGGGAACAGCACAGAGCCTTGCGGGACGCCGGCATTAACGCCCGTGCTATCAGAGCAGCTACCGTCGACGACGGCTTTTATGCATCTGCTGGACAGAAGCTGGCGACCCATTTGCATAATCCCTCGGGAAGCCCGTATGCTGGCAACTTCGTGAGAATACCCCTGTGCCAGACCCGATCGAATGCCTTCACCTTGACTCTCGATGATGACACTTCTCTTCTTAACCAAACTAAAGAAGATATGGAGGACCTCTCGGCTCATTAAGAAACCACTAGTCTCCAATTGGGACTTGCAATCAACGAGATAAGATGAAAATTTTAATAATAGACCGGGCGTAACTTAATAGATTGGACGTACTGAGAAAAATCTACATCTACCTCGGCTCTACCAATTCCAACACAGGATACTGTGAAGATGAGATCAGACAGAAGACGATGTGCAATCACAAGATCAGCAGTAGGAAGATTTGGAAAGACAGAAGTATAACTAGGAAAACAAAGATTCGACTTATGAGAGACTTAGGTCTTTCCGATCTTTCCTTAAAGAGCTGAAACTTGGTCCTTAAGCCTACAAGATAGCCGGAAAATTGACGCACTGGAGATGTGTTGCAGAAGACGCTTCCCGAAAATGCCGTTGACAGCCTTTCGCACCAATAACGCGATCCTGAAGGAGATTTGAATAACAGATAGGCTTTCGTCGACTGTGCAGCTTCAAATTCTCAAGTTCTTTGGTTACATATGCAGAAACGAACACTCGATAAAGAGACTTGTTGTCCAGAGTGGGAGGGTGTACTCGCAACGCTATGATCTGCAAAAAATGGAAAAGCATTGCGAAAGCTGTAACCCTAGTCAAGGAGAACATTAGCGTTGAAGACCCACCATATACACTATCTATTGCAACCACGACCCCTCTGACAAAAGTGTTTGACTGAGCAGAAGATGTTTTCAATCCAAATTTATAACGAACTAGTTGACCCCCGAGGTTTCACCCGCGTTCCCGGGATTAAAAGTAGCCTATTATACTCGGGGATAACGGAGCTTCCTATAAGTACAAAAAAAAAACTAATCAGACCGGTAGTTCCAAAGATTTGCCAGTTTAACCAAACAAAAAAACTCTTCCACTTTATAATATTAGTAAAGATAGATAATTAGTGCAGTTTATAAGGAATATGTGCAATTTATAATAAAAATGTCTAATTCCGATATTGAGATCCAATATCGGAAATCAATATCGGAATTGAAAAATCTTCCGATATTACATGCCCTACTGCCCACCATGAAATATCTTTTGATAATATTTTTAATTAGCTGTCCCGCGGTGTTTCACCCGCATTCCCGAGGGATCGTATATTTTCCCGGGATAAAAAGTATCCTATGTCCTATCCTATCCAGAACATATTCTATCTGTGTGTCAAATCCGTTCAGTAGTTTTTGCGTGAAAGAGTAACAAACACCCATCTATACAAAGGGTTACAAAGCTTAGATGATAAGATTTTTTTTAAATATAATATATACCTATTCATTGGTTTCAAAAAAACAGTTGCATGGATATACTCGAGCGCGTCAGATATTGATAGCATAAAAGTCCTACATATTTTTAATAATGTATGTATGTTAACCTGATAGATTGCATGAAAATTTAAAAAAAAAATATCAAGCGCGTCAGATTTTCTAAGGGGGTATTAAGTGAACCAAAAAAAAGAGCTCTCATTCAGTAATCTGACGATTTCGATGTGACGCAAACTCGCGGTCATTATTATAATGTGCAAAAAAATTCGCTATTTTGAAATACTCAAGCGCGTCAGATTAAGATATATATGATTTATCTTTGAGTTCTAGACGTGCTGTCTCATAATCTGACGATTTATCTATTAATCTACCGCGCTTTAGTAAATCCCGAAATCCCCGCTTGGGCTATCCCTACTATGGCAAATGCTTTGAGGCGGGTGTAAATTAGTCTCTCATAAATCTTACCCAACACGTTGAGCAGACTTATGGGACGGTAACTAGAAGCATCGGACCTACGTTTGCCGGGTTTATGGATCCCGATAACGTGAGCTTTTTTCTTTCCTCATCAGTAGAAAGATGTTACACGCTAGGGTTGCATTAAAGATGGAAGTTAATGAGAATATGAGCTGGGTGGGGAAGAGTTTAATCACTTTGTTAGTGATTTTCTTCAAACACCTGTTTCGTTCGAGGCCTTTCTCAGTTGAAGGCCGAGTTCCGAACCGGTGGTAACATTAGTAAATGTGACCTTCATAAGTGCCCTTCTGGGGCCTAAATTGAATAAATAGCTTTGACTTTGACTTTGATGGAGCTTCCTGATGATCGATTTAACTTCGAAAGGGGTCACGGGGGGAAGAGGGTGTTCCACCTCCTCATCATCAACAACCTCTGAGGGAGGAGTAGGACGAGGGGGAGTGGGGGTTACGGGGAGAGCCAGTATACGTTAACCCTCCGAGTTGACTTTTTCCAAGTAACTAGGGAGGGTACTGGGCGTGCATTGAAGCTCGCAACTTGCGGCAAGGCATTCAGTTTTGTCCTCGTCATCAAAAGCGAGCGGAAGGGCCTAATGAGTGGTTGCATGGGGGCAACAGTGTCCTTGGTCAGGACACGGGATAGCCGCCAAAAGGTAAGGTAGGAAGGCTCTAATTCTTCTAAGGTCTGATCCTATTGAGTTTGACGCATCTCCGCAATGCGGACCTTGAACTGAAACTATGGAGAGCGCGCCCACGCGGGTGATTGAGTTTGGAGGGAAATGAGTCAAAGGCCCGGGTGGACACGCGTCCCTACTATAAAGAGTTCATTTATGGTGGAAGTACATAACAGGGTGCAAGGTTTCCCCCCTTATGTTATTCTGCCGCGCTTGAGTAAATCCCAAAATCCCCGCTTGGGATCTCCAACTACTACTCCCATCAACCTTGGGATACATAGTACTAGTGTTGCCAGGTCCCGTGTGTCAAATTTCGGAACGTAAGAATAAAATAATCGGGATTTTGGGTTTCAAATCGGGACAGCTGCAAAATTTTTTTTTTCATAATCTTTAATTTTAATTTTTGTCATGAAAGTGATTTTTGTGAGAAAATTTGAAAACAAAAATATTTTTATGAAGTAGGTAACAGCTTAGTTATTTTCATTTTTCCTGTCAAAATTATCGAATATAGTAAAGACTCATGAGGTTGGTGAAAAATCGGGATATTTGGCGTCCCGATCAAGGGTTAATCGGGACGTGTCACCAGACCCCTGAAAATCGGGATGTCCCGCGCAAATCGGGACACCTGGCAACACTACATAGTACATTGAGATTGTGGTAAAATCGTGATCTATGGGTGAAATGCAATCCTATAGTAAAATAAAAAAATATAAAATTTTAAATCAAGTTTTATAATTCAACAAGCACAAAACACATAAGACTTTAGTCCAACAAGGTTACAACACTTCAAATTTATAACTGGTTATATGCATCCACTTGAACTTAGAAGAAGAGAAATTTCCTGAAACCGAATAGAGTATTTTATTACAGATTTGTAAATCATCCATCAAACATTGTTTTTCGTAAGCCGGCTTTTCACTATGGGATATTATATATACCTATTACATCTTGAGATATAATATTTTATCGCTCTTCATACATTTTGTACGAGACTGTTCACACTGCGCTATAATATACATTACATCCCAAACTATAAATATTTTTTCGAACAATATTTGAAGTATATTTTACCTCACGTCCCCGGACACCGCGCCTCCCCCTGCCTCGCACTCAGTTTGAATGGCGACGTTTGGGCGACGTGTCAAAATATATATCTTACAGTGTGAGCGGCTAACGCGGGATGTAATATACAGCTCAAGATGTAATTTATATTATATCCCATAGTGAAAAGCCGGCTTTGTTCGGTGGTTCGGTCGGCATCAGGTTCGATGATGTGCTATTACTTGCGCAAACTGGTTTGTGTAGTCATGCTTACATGCAAGACGTAACGTGTATAGCCGGGCTATAACATTATAGACCGAGATCCCAGGGCCGCCAGACCTTACATATTTTCTGATGGACAAAATGTATAGAATTGAGTAGTGTTAGTACGTACTTGAAACTTATGAATACCTATCTGCTAAGCGCCTTTGCACATTATCAGACACGACCGTTCGACAAGACAAATTTCTTGTCTGGTTCATCGTACACATTCAAGCAAGACGTCTTATCCGCTGTCTGTAACCATATTTCACGGACGGACAATACACGCATAGCAAATGGACAGACGACAGAGTTTTACAGTCACGGAAAAACTGGTGCCATTTCTGTGCAGTGTTGTCTTTATAATTCCCCACTTCTACGTCCAACGATGATTTCACCGTCGAGTAATCCTCGAAAAGTGAAACTGAGCCTGTCCCGCGCGGAACATTTAATTTTGGGCTAAAAATCGGGACGTCCCGCCAAAATCGGGACGTCTGGCAACGCTGACAGTGATAGACTTGTACCATAGACATAGAAAACGGCCGTAGTTGTAGGCATTATTGGATACATCCAAAGGATACATCCATTAAATATGACAAGAATCAATGAGACTATAGAGCTTAAATGTTCAATATATTCATTTTTATTTTACTCATGTAACATTACATGTTTGATAAAAGTTTAATTAACGTAAAAAATAAAAATTACTATTAATTTTATTCAAACAACATTAATCCACTTCTTAACTTTACAAAAATAACATAACTGGGTTACATGAAAAATAAAACAGTAATAAAAATAAAAGTTATTGTATTAAAATTAAAATTGAGCTGATTTGAATAAAATAAATAAAAACACGAAATAAAAGCGTGGACACTATAGTTGTTTTGGCTGACGCAGCCACGACGAATGTGCACGCGCGAACTAGTTTCCATATATGAGTAGATGTCGTGTCTAAGCAAGACGTCTTGTGTAGGCGCGACGTCGAATATGCAGCCGACGACGACGCGTGTCTGATCAGACATAAGAAAAAAATTCTTGTAATGTGCACGGTCTCATAAGAACCAGTACGACTGAATGTCTTATAAGACATGTCTGACCAGACACAAGAAATTTTCTTATAATGTGCAAAGGCGCTAACTTGTCCCGTCGGCCAATTTCCGGTAACAGGCATGAAAGGTATGTTATGCGCATTACTTACGTACTTTTCTCAAGGATTTATTTCAATACTTTTTGCAAGCAGCTAGACCAATCGTAGCAGCCAAACATCCCCTAAACACAATCTATTTTGTTACGTATTGTTTTTAAAATTAATAACTACCTATCAAATTATATACCTATACTAAGGATGTTGTATGTTTTTTGTATTTTTTTTGTATTGAGTAGTTGTTTTCTAACGTATTGAAATATTGTAGTTCCCTGAGTAACATATCTAATATTAAAATCAGCTCTCAGAATTCAAGAAAAGTACGTAATATACCTTTCATGCCTGGTACCTGTAAATTGGCTGACGGGACAAGTTAGCAGGTATATTCATACGTTTGAAGTACATACTAACACTACTCAATTCACATTTTGTCCGTCAGAAAATAAGGAAGGTCTGGCGGCACTGGGATCTCGTACTATTAGGCTCAATTTATTCATTAGTTTGTATGTTATACAATTGATATAAAGTTCATTATGCGATGTACGTTCGTTGCAAAAATTCGCATCCCTTCCATTCTGCGGCAGTGTAAATTTGAGCCTTATGGTCGACTTATGACATTCTCCTGGTCGCCTGCAGAGCCACAATGGCTTTTAATTCTTAATCTATAGTTAGTTATAAGTATTTTTATCAACCTTTCTAACCTTTCCCGGCGATTTCCACCAGCGGCAAGTTCATGTTCCAGGGCTGCTATTTTCTCCTCGTGACGTGTGCGCTGGGCCTGAGCGCGCCTTTGCTGCTCTTCCAGCGCCAGCACTATCTTCTCCAACCTGTGTATCTGCTGCTGCTTGTTCTCCAATGTCGTAAACAGCTGTTGGATCTCTTCTGCTTTGGCTGCTATTTGCTTGTTTACCTTTTTGGTATAATAGAAACTGAATGTTATTATATTTTCATTTGCCAATTAGTTCCATTCTCCAAATGAGTTGTGAAGAGATGAACAAAGAGATAGAAATGAACAAAGATAAGGTAGGTTATTAATTAGAAATTGATTTGATACATTTCGTTTTGACTTATTTATGATAAACCTGCGTATGGTACGTTCAAAACATACTTAAGCAAAAAGGTATGTTTTGAACTAGCTTATATCGATGCACGTGAAGAGGAATAAATAAGAGATTTGAAAAATTAAAAAGAAAATGGAAAAAAAACCCTTCTCACTTCTTCAACAATTTTCATACGATGCTCGAGATCCTGTTGCAAAGCAGCAAGCTCGCGACTCTGCTCTGTTTCTTTATTCTTTAACATGTTGATCAGCTCCTCACGCACCTGCATTACTCATTAATATTACCATGAAAATGAAGAAAAATTAAATAAGTACTAAAATGGCGATTATGAACGAGGAAAGACATAGGAACCTTGATGACTCTTGCCTGGGCACGTGATGTCTTATCTTGTTGCTCCAGTTGCTGCTCTTTTTGCACTAGCATTTCAGATAACTCTTCATTGCGATGTACTGCCTCGAGAAGGCCCATTTTCAAATTCATAATCTGAAATTTACAACAAATATGTACAAATTACAATCTATATACAGGATGTTGTTTTGGTCGGCGACAAGCGACCCAGGAGCGGTAGTACAAAATATATATTCCCCAAAAATGGACTTAATTCCATGAAATACTGTAAATATGTTGAGAAATACCTTATTCAATTTGAAATAAAATTACCGCAAAGTATGGTTACTAGGCACGTGCACAGACTAGAGCTTGGCGCAAGCCGCCATCGCCCCACCCCTTTACTCCCTCGTACTCCCGTTGAGTATTATGTCTACAATTTAGCTTATTACATGATTTTCAAAAAAAAAAAAATTTTATTTTTTATAATAAAAAAAAATAAAGTATTTTTTTTATATTTTTTTTAGCACCCGTATCTATTGTATGATCGACCCTGAGTCGCTCGTCGCTGACCAAAACAACGACCTGTATAGATAATTTCGTCGAGTCCACTGCGTTCGGCGGAAAAAGCTCCCCGCCCGCTGGCCTCCACGGAGGCCTCGGATCAATTTTGATGACAAAGTACTAGCAAAACGGCGAGCTTCGGACCCCCACTGCCGCATGTACTCGACCGCAAAAGCCATAAAAAGACAGTTTGACCCAATCGATCGATGCGTATTCTTTGAATTTTCCGTACCGGTCGCAGATGCTCCTGCTACTTTACGCCTAATCGCCGGTATGTGAGATGGCGCGAGTGTTTCAATACATATTATTTATAGTGACCTGCTAACATAACACAGGATCAAAGACATACCTACCATCCAATACTAAGACTGGTTCCAGGGGACAAATTCACGTAACAAAACTTCAACGGTGTCGTAGCGACATCAACTATTTAAATGTGTTTCGTGAAATATTTTGTATGAAAAACTTTCAAAAGTGTATGCGCCTCAACGTTTTGTTTATAGGATCGTTTTTCAATCATTAATTTGATATTATTATAATAAAAAACACAGTTTAATCGATGTTGTCACTACGACACCGTTGAAGTTTTGTTAGGTGAATCGAGGCACAGTAAGCAAGGCACGATAGCGACAACAAGAGCACTGCGGATAATGTCAATAATAGCTGTAGGTATGTCGTGATATTCGGCCGGCGCTTAGGGAGCACGAAAGTCCATGGTGTGTTCGTTGATGAGATCTCCGCAGCGGCAGCGATGAGGCTGATTGATCCTGGAACCACTATGAAGACAAATACACTAGGGTTTTGGGGTGCTGTTCTACCACACTGGGAAGCAATGGTGATGTGGCTGGCTACGTGGCGATGGCTACCTCTGGCTTCCTACCGTTGCTAAATGAGGTCGCCAAATAAGAAGTCAGTGGCTACTGAGTTACTCTCAGACTCTCAGTTATTCATTCATTAGGTAGATTTTGTTTGGAATGGATCCTACGTGCAGAGAAGAGAAGAGATCGTCATATGATATTATCTGCATCGTAAAGGAAAAGGAAGAAACCTAAAAATAAATGGTCCAACCTATAAACTTGAAAAAAAAATTTGTTTCTTATGGTCATATTCTATATCGAAACTCATTGCTTTCGCACAAAACACCAATACAAGCACGCGGGCCTGGCAACCAGTTGGCTACTGAGTACGAGGGTGGCGTAGCTTGAAGTATACAAAATACTGGCGACTTGGCTATGCGTCGCCAGGTCGCCAGATTATCCAGTCTCCACGTCGCGGGCCCGTCTGTCACGGCTACACTTCTAAATTGGCGACGTCGCGGCGTCGCCAAGTGAGATAACTTTCATACATTTTAATACGAATTGTTTGGATACGTAGCCGGCGATGTCGCCATGGCGTCCCAGTGTGTTAACGCTCTAAATGTTATACGGTCTAACATTGTCCCGGTATTTTAGGATGGAATAGTTTGCAATCAGTGACCTGATTCACTAGACAGCTAACAAACTTACGCGTTCTACTCTGTATATATAGAAACATTAAAAAAAAAAACCCATGAGGCTTGTCCTACGGAATGTTTGTGCATGGAACAAGCTGTCTGCCAGGCGTTTCTAGCATAGGACAGGTAAGAAGCTCAACAGATCCAATAGAAGGGTCCAAAACAGATCTAACGAGGTTACCCACACTGCATGCTGAGGACAGAAACGCCAGTACTGATATGATTGAAATTTTTCGCATTACTAGGCCTCCATAATACACAGAAAGAGTGGCATGAGACCACACTTTGTTTACAGTAAAATTGCAATTTAGAATTTTTCAAAAAGATAAATTTTGATATTATCCAAAGTATCTAATATTTAATTGGAATAGAGATGTGCTCTTCTAATATTACTTCTGAAAGTACATCCAAGGTAGGTACCTCTTGTTGTAAGTCTTGATAACTTATTCCATTAGGAGCTTCTAGACAGTTGGCAACCGCTCGGTTATGCGCCTGCAAATCACGCACGTATTGTTCGTACTGAATCACCTTTTGTTCACTGTAAACAGATAATAACCATATTTCTCTGAACTGAAAGCCTTCTTATCATCGTTTTATTGTATCTTATTAGTTCAACAATAATTTACTTCAGTTTAATATTCTTCGTTAGTTCCCGTATTTGAGACTGCATTTTTCCAACTATTTCTTCTTTACTTAAAAGTTCAGCTGCGAGTTTTTGTTGCAGACCTACTTTGTTTTCGGATTCCTGAAATGTATGTATGTTGTTTTTTCGTTACGTTTTTTATACAATGAATGAATTTTTGAATGTTTATAATTATAATTAGAATCACCTCGGAGACGATGTATAAAAACTATCAGGTACATAGTACTGGAAAGAAATGTAATCTACGATTATGCCAGCACATCATGGAGGGATATAATGGAAATGTATGAACAAGAATATTTACAGCAATTTTTGTGAGTGTTTCCAAAAACCGAACTTTTTCTTTTTTGCATGCAGTAACTTCGTCTTCAGTAATACGTAAGGTATCTTTAGTAGCCTGCAGTTCTGCCCATAAATCCATTTCTCTCTCTGTTGGTAGATCTTAAATAGAATAATGTTGAAATCAAGTTTTGTTATTAGAAGTCATAATGTCCCACTGCTGAGCACAGGCCACCTTTCACAAATTAAGATGAAAGGGAATGGGCAGATACTTCACCACGCCTGCAGCCTCCACCACTGCAGATCGGTGGAGGTAGGCTAGTGGTCAACTTACTGTTGGGGTTTTCAAGCCATCTAATAAGCCTCCAACTAGCTTAAGGATTATCACATTTAAGTGTTAACCGGGACTAACGGCTTTACGTGTCTTATGAAGCACGGAAACGCTCGATTTGAAATTCCATCCATTTACTTTCCACGACACGGTCGTAGATTAACTTCGTCGATCGACGGCTAATCATGCTACACCACAAGCGCAGCTAGCTTATTGGAAGTAATAATGATGAATGGTAGGAACTCAGTTTATTACTAAAAGCTACACAAATTGCTATTTGTATATTACCAGGATTTGGTCTACTATTTTCTAGCTCAATTATCTTAGACTTCAAGTCTTCTAGAGCATTAAGATTCTCTTGTAACGCTGCCTCTGCAGCTTCTTTCAAGCGGACTTCTTTCTGTGTCATTATTTGTTGCTCCTCCAAAGATTTATTTAAATCTTTTAGTTGACAGTTAAGGTCTTGTATTGTTGTTTTGTGCTGGGACGTCATTTTTTCTATTTGCTCTTTGAGAACCAAGATTCTGTTCAAAAGTGAAATTTGTTTTATAAAAAAAAATGTACCTATATATTTTTGCAAAATACTTTCAAAGTTTAGCTTACTCGGCCTGCAGAGCATCTCGTTGTTGAGCCAATTGACCACTGGTTACTTCACCAGTCTTTAATGACTCTTTTAGTTTACGTGCGCGAGCTTCCAACTGCACCTCTCGACTGCGACTCTAAACAGAATCATTGAAAAATATATTAATTAAGAAGATGATAATAGGAATTATGATCATATATCGCTATGCGGTTGTTTATGCCATTTATTTAGCTCAGGGAGTGCTGCTGCAACCGATAGAGTGAGACTCCTTTTTAATATACCTTTTTATAGTACCGGCTGTCACTCCATCAGTCTGTCATTCATAGAACAGTAGGTATCTTTAGCCCGTTATAGATAACTATGTAACATGCTGAAATTTTCATAAAATAAAAAGAGCCATAACACACGTATGGATCTAAAGCATACATAAAAATATATAAAAAAACAAAAATTCGAAAAATTGCATATTTAAAACGACTTTTTGTTTCTTCTGTAACTATAATAAACAAACAATAGTAGGTCGATACAATCGTCAAACATGGCCTTATTCAACTGCTCAATACTGTTCGGTACGGAATAGAAAACTTATTTGTTGAATACCTGGTCTTCCAAAACTTTAACAGTGCTCGTGAGACTAGCGATACTAGCTTCAGCCTCGCACAGTTGCCGGTTCATTTTAGTTACACGTGTACGGGTTTGTCGTAGATTAGCCTCCGTATTTGCAAGCTTTTCCTTTGTAGTATTACGGGCAGCACGTTCTTCTTCCAATTCACGACGTGTTTCATCAAGTGCTTTAGTGACATCATTTTCAACACGAATGTCACGCATCTCATATACAAGTGCAGCGCGCGCTTCAATATCTTGACGTAGGCATGCTATTTCACGCACCAATGACTCGCCGACAGTTACTAATGCACTGCGTTCTCGACATGCTCGCCTGTATTAATATTATTTGTTAGCATTATATATATTTTAGTTTGAAAAATATCAGGAAAGAAGGCCATTACTGAATATTTCTATATTCATCATTTAAGAAGCTCACTTTGAAAGTTTAGTAATTGTATCAACAGCGTCTTCAGCATAGGCCTTAAGTTCACGAAGCGTATCACACAGTTCAAGCCCCTGAGCATTGTAGTGAGCAATCCTCTTAAAGCATTCGCCGCCCCCTTCTTCCTTTTGCAAGTCCTGCATTTTGAAAACAAAATCACGATTAAAAAAAAAAAATCAATTTAAATTAATCATTAAGTGATAACTAACATTTTTTTCAACAAGTTCCTTGACCCAGTCGATAACTTCTTGCCGCGCTGAAATCGCCTGAAGACACAAATCAGCAAAACAAGCAGGAACATTAGACACTTTTGTATCTAGTTCGGCTAAAATGCACTCATCTGAATTCCAAATAGAAAAATCTTATTGTAATTTGAAACTGTATGTAAATAACCAAATAAATAAATAACAGTACGATTACCAATTGGCACAGTGGTGTTCATAAGTTCTGCGGCAGTGTCGATAGTCGAAGAAGTAACGGTATCGCGACAAAGTTGCGACACTTCTTCCGCCGACCAGTCCGCTACATTGATAACCATCAGCTCTTGCCTATGGGAGTATTCGCCGTTACCAGGAACACCGTCTCGTGGTATACGCTCTCGCATATCACGTAAACTTTTAAACACTTCCAATACTGCTTGCTAAAATTATTTCAGTTATTTTAATATTTAAGTACTCAATCAATTCTATTACAAAACTTCATTTAGCTTAAGCATTTAGCATATATGCAAGATAAATAAAATATTAGTTTTGCAATTCCTTTTTTCTAAATAGGATCTAGATATAAATAGTTACTTGTTTAAAATCCAACTCCTTCTTCAGTTGAAGAAATTGTTTCTGTTTCGTATCATAAGCCGTTTTAATATCCTGATCCTTGTCTATACAGTTTTCTTTAAAATCCAACTCCTTGTTCAGTTGATGAAATTGTTTCTGTTTCATATCAGACGTTGTTTTGTTATCGTGGTCCTTGTCTATACATTCTTTTTTAGGACGTAATGAGCAACATGTTGCAACGATCGTTGGATTCCTATTAAATGTTACCAAAGGAGATGTTGGGGTTTTAGGACGTGTGGGGGTTGCCAGGCGCTGTGGAGTATTGGGCTGGCTTGCCGGAGTGGAATGACGTTGGATCGGATACGCAGGTGTTGTCGGCCGACTAGGCATGCGAGGCGTTTGCGGCCGACTTGACTGCAAACTTCTCGGAGTGTGAGGCCGGCTTTTCGTTATATTCTCTGCAATTCAAACAACATTATACATCTCAAATTCATACATGCCTTTATTCGCAGATTGCGTGTGCATGCATCCATCTATACTTACCAATCACATGTTCATTTTCAAAATCTTCTTCAATACGTCCAAAATCTTGGAAAATATCTACATTGTGTTTTATTTCTGGATAAAAAAGCATTTTAGATTATTATGGTATAAAAGTTTAATAAGGGCAAGTTCTGAACTAGAGGTATTAGAGAAAAACCATGAGCTGAATTTTGAAGTAAATAAAAGTGGCAGTATAATTTTTGGGTATGGAAATTTTTCTATATTCTGCTTCTACGTCTCAAAACGAACAATCTTGGTCACAAGTTGCTAGAAGTTATCTAGGTAATTTATATTTTATATTTACCATTGTTTTATTAAATCTCCTGTTTTAAAATTCACCTTTATACTGAAGTATATTCTAAATGTAAATGATATTCACCGAAATGATCAGTCTCGTTAATCTCTTGTGCATCGTAACAAGTTGGCACGTATTCCTCTTCCATGTTCGAGGGATTCTCGATCACAAATGATTCAGATTCTTGGGGCAAAAGTGGCTGGAAGAATAATAGAATAAAACTTTCTGGGAATAAGAAATTGATGTTCACTCACGTTATAAGCCGTGTTCCTAAACTAAATATTAATTTATGATAACATATATTTACTTAATTCGAAAAAATTAAAATTTTTCCCTACCTTATTAATAGAAGATGAATTGACATTGACTTACATTGTCTATGAAGGTCGTTAGTGTAACATCATTTTCATGATTGTGATTTATCTGCGATTATTTTAAATTTATGAGTAATTTTAAAATATCGTGTTACATACTAAATAAATAATACCTTCAGTAAAAAAAAGTAGGTATTTACCTTAGCATCAGTTTTAGAAAGGTAACGTCCTGTAACACTTTTTCCCTGTAAGAAAAAATAATATTAATAAATGGTGCTTTTTATTATTTTGATAGCTCAGTGGAAGCGATGTTGAATGCCGAGACGAAGGTCGCGGATTAGAATTCATCGCATGATGGTAACCCGCCTGGCTGGCAGGTCTCATGCCACGCGAAGATTAGACATAAGTTTGTTTCATCTGACATTGTCATATTTTTCTGGCTCTGTACGCACTCTTAACTTCTAGAGGGTAACCCGCCTGGCTGGCTATCACTCCCACCGGTGTGTTCCAACAGCTGCAATTAAGAGCGAGTTAACTTCTAGACTTCCTGTGCTTACAGCCTTCGGCCACATCATTACCATGGTGCGATTGTGATCAAAAATCAGACATCTCAAAAAAAAACTCTAGCTTGCTACAACTGTATAGATAGCTGTGGGGTGGAGCAGCTGGTTCAGCGTCACGCCTGTTTGTTTTATACTCCGAAGTCGGTAATCAAGCTTAACGTCCTCTCTGATTTTAAGCAGTTACCGTAGCCATATGGACGTTAGCAAAACACGAGGCATCACTCACGCGTTAACGATCCTTCCCCACTTCCCAATGAGCTCTGGCGACCTTACTGGACACAACAAAGTCTGTCTGTCTCCCTTATTAGTTTGTGTTGCACGAACACAGGTCATTGAGTACCTTTTTTAACACGCTTTTATTAGCTTCACCTGTATGTATGTATGTATGAATGTATGTAAAGGAATCTTCGAACGTAATTTTCATCGACTTCTAGACGTCAGATTAAACTGAAATTTTGCACACTTATCAAGTACCGATGACATTACAATAATTTAGTACCATCGAGCTGATCTGATGATGGATCCGGAAGGTAGGCACTGGAACTCCATAACGGAGCAACGTTTCCTAGCCGTGTTTGGGCTTGTTGGAATTGTCATGAAATTAACTTTGACCATGTATGGTTTTCAGGGTTTGATGATGGAGTAGGAGTGTAAGCACTGGAACTCCATAGTGGAGCATCGTATACTAGCCGTGTTTGGGCTTGTTGGAATTGTCGTGAGATGAACTTGGACCATGTGTAGTTTTCAGGGTCTGATGATGGAGTGAGAGAGTAAGCACTGGAACTCCATAGTGGAGCATCGTATACTAGCCGTGTTTGGGCTTGTTGGAATTGTCATGAAATGAACTTTGACCATGTATGGTTTTCTGGAGTAGGAGAGTAAGCACTGGAACTCCATAGTGGAGCATCGTATACTAGCCGTGTTTGGGCTTGTTGGAATTGTCGTGAGATGAACTTGGACCATGTGTAGTTTTCAGGGTCTGATGATGGAGTAGGAGGGTAGACACTGGAACTCTATAACGGAGCAACGTTTCCTAGGCGTGTTTGGGGTTGTTGGAAATGTCGTGAGATGCATTTTGACCATGTATAGTTTTCAGGGTCTGATGATGAAGTCGGAGAGTTGGCACTGGAACCCCATAGCGGAGCATCGTATTCTAGCCGTGTTTAGGCGTATTGGAATCGTATTATGCGCATTATAGCCAAATATGGTTTTCTGAGTCTGTTGGTGGTGTCAAAGAGTAGGCACTGAAGCTAAATACTTATTATAAATGTGAAAGAAAGTGATATTGGGTGAAAATATGGTATAAGTAACATAATAAAATGGTATGAATAATTTATGTTGACTAAAAAATAAAAAATAAATTACAGTTTAAAAAAACTACGCTTTTCCTTGTAACCCAATTGAATTTCTAAGCATTATCATTATCATGAAATATCGTAAATTACAAAATGAAAAGCGCCACACACTTTTCATTCAAATATTGAACTTAATTACAAAAATTGCTTACATTTAGGCCCTTACGGGATAGACAGAGAATATATTTAGGTTCAATTTTTTTATTATTTAACACTTTTTAGTGCAGGGCTTTTTAAAGCGTGTTTTTTTAGTTTTTTTATACTTAGCAAGCACCATAAGGCACGGTAGAGCTACAGCGGTCAAGGTATGCACATTAGAGTTACAAGTAAAATTCTGGTAAAATTAAATAATGATACGACCTTTGATGGAGCAGGCGAAGAGATTCGAGACGGTGACAGACGTTGGCAGACGGGCAACATCACGTTTCTGTTCGTGGCATTACGAGCAGCGCGCGCTGCTGAAGCGGCCGTAGCTCGAGGTAGAAGGCGAGGAGCTGGTGCATCTAACACAATAACAAGTTTAGTCAGTTAACTGCCTATGAAACTATGAACTATGATCAATACTTACGAGGTTTGTCTCTCTGTCCTTTTGCTGTGGTCGTCATAATTATCGTCTTAAACGAGTGAAATTGTTAATAAGTCGAAATGGAAAACGTCTGCAATTTTGTTTTTTATGTGTGATAAATTATAAAATTATTGAGTGTTCTATAACTATTTCTGAAATGTCTGTTTGACGTTCCATATTTAAAATTGACAATTATAAAATATTTTATGGCTGTTGATTTTTGGTCAATTTAGTATTATACTGTTAGTTTTTCTAACACCTATCGACCACCTATTACGACCGCGTGAAGAGTAGAGACATTTCTGAGCCTTTTCCTTTCAAGGCCACACCATCATTGGTTTGATTTCTGAGTAGATAAGAATTTTTTGGGAATTAGTCACCAAATAATAGATTTTGTCGGTCCCTTGTTATAAAATTTATTAGGGTATTTAGGTGGCCCGAACTGCAGGACCTTTATTTGTATAGTGAAAGATATGAACATTTACTCGCGGGGTCTATTTAAAAATGTGCATCTTAAAGTTATTACGACCCCCTCCCCCCTTAGGAGATGTTGTGAGGTTTGGCTCGACCCTTTCCCCTCCCCACTAATCTCACGTGATATTTTTCAATACCAATGCGAAATGAAAATATCTAACAATAAAAATGGGAGCTACAAAAATTAGATACCTAATTTAACCCAGTAATCTCGCAATTTACACGATTTTTTCTTGCGGAAATAATTACGTGATATTTGCCGAGCCCCCCTTGAGATTGGGTCAGATTCGGCTCGATCCCTCTCCCCCACTAAACCTCACCTCACGTAATCCTTTGCTTTCCAATACGATACTTCAAATACCTACCAAATTTTTTAGCCTACCTACCAAATTTTTTACCGATGGGAAAAAAAGTGCCTTTTTTTCCCATCGGCCCCGTTAACGGGGCAGAGGCACCGGGTCCGATGGGACTCACTCATTTTTTATTTATTTATTTATTATTTATTTTATTTATTTACTCTTAGGAAGATTTACAGCTTCATTTCAACGATAAAATAAACATATAGATGATCCTATGCCATTTACAAATCTCCACCTATATATAAGATATATGTACATTTTTTATGCAGATAATTAGAAGTTAGTTGTGTTAGAAACATGTTTTTTGACTCATGGAACTTATTTTTTCGCAGGAGGTACACCAGCGGTTGACCAATCCATACGCACTACGTATATAGAAGACGCCACACATCACAACTATGTTCCGTTTATGTGAGGCCATCCGGCCACACAACAATGAAAGAAACGCGTAAGCGCCGTGAAAATCACGGAGTTTGCGAGAAAAATACTCCTAAAAGCGTTCTGATAGCGCTACGTGTACTGTCTGCTTAGACGACTAATTATTGTTTCATAGCTAAAGAGAACTTTAGTTGACTCTTAAAAAAATGGGACATAACCTTTGCTTATGATAGCTTCTCTATACTACGTTGTACCATACGCACATATTTATATCCATGTAGCCCCAGTAAATTACCGACTAAAAACTTAAGGTTCATATAGCTGCTGATATAGCGAAGATGACACGTGATGATGAGTACTTGTACTTTTTTACTGTGCGCGAATAGACCCGATACATTAATATTACAACGTGATGATGACCTTAAGTTTTTGGTCGACGATCATGCTCTAGCGATCAAAGAAATTGGACTAAAGCGGGATTCATGTCTAATTTACTGACCGCGGCCGGTGAAAGCTTTTTTATTGTGCCATAGAGGATATAGCCACTAAGTTCCTTGTTCTTCTATGACATGTCAGTCACATATATTTGCTTTTAGAACACAAAGATAATGAGTATCAAATTTTAGGTTAAGTATTAAGGGTTTTCAAGAGTTAATAAAACGTTTCAAAGCACAAAATTGAAAGTAATGTAAATAAATATAATGTCACTTTTAGTGCCCGTAGAACCAAAACAACAAAGTAAGTTCTGTTCCCAAAATGCCTCTATGCTTTAAGGCTTTGACGGCAAAACGTAGCGTAGCCAAATTAGGCATTTGCAATTATCTACGATTAACTACGGCGATAAGCCTCATTTCTGGAATGGTCTTTAGAGAATTTGCTAAATTTCTGTAACGGCCATTGAAAAAATAACCTAGTTTCTTGAATTAGGTGAATTTAGCGTAGTTTCTTATATACTATAGTAGATTTCAAATAGCATGAGTTTGGTGATACATGGTATTTTAATTTATATTGATATTGGATTTCTCAATGGTTAATGTTAATTTCGATATCATAAAGGAATACCTACTATGATAGAGCGAGGTTTCATGAAATATTTTGAGTACTATTTCAGACTAATCAAATAGAATTTCACTAGATATTGGTAATAAACCCTTGACCTCGTCGACTCATCCTATGTGAAATAGAGTATAGAAGTTAGTTTTTTATTCGTCTTATGCTGTGGTTATGTAGGTAGTAACCTAGGTAGGTACTCGAGACAGAATGCCATTTGACTGAATAACAAATCATAGTACCTAACTCACATCTCGTGATTGTGGCAGGCATAGGCCCGAGTTAACGAGATCAAAACTCAGATCAAGTTTGAAGAATAGATCGTGTTGATAATCAAAAATAAACCTAATATCAGGTTCCAAATTCAATTGTTTAAATCTCGACTCAAAACTTGACTTGAGCAAAGACTTAGCATTGATTGAAATTCTAGAATACCGAACCCATTTCATAAAAACTAGCTATTGAAGTTCTTTTTAGTTTTTCTGCTCGTTGTGTATTTAGGAAATGTTGTTATTTATCTTTATTTGATGCATCAAACAAACTTTCAAAACATAAGCTATGATTTTTGTAATTGTCTCTCTGTGGTCAAAAGCCTAAGATAACTCTAAAAAAACATAACCCTCCTTCCGGGTCAGTCGGGTAAAAATATATAGGTGACCACGCGATCATGGGTGTATGTGACGATGATTCGTGCAGTAATCTTACCAAAAATAAATACCTTTCAAAAAACTGGTCAATTCAAATTCAAATTCAAAAAGCATTTATTCAATTTAGGCCCTGATAAGGCACTTGTGAACGTTAACAAATGGCTCTACACCGGTTCCAAATACAACTTGAACTGAGAAGACTCCGGCAAGAAACTCAGCAAGTGTTTTTTTTTTTTTTAAATATGTAAATAGAAGTATTACAATTACAAAATATATATAACAATAGCCTGCGAAGCGCACAATTCATTCAAATGCATTCATGTCATCTACAAAATCAGAAACTTTATAGTACCCTTTCGTGCATAACTTCTGTTTAACTATCTTTTTGAATCTATGTATAGGTAGCTCTTGGATTTCTTTGGGTCTTATTCTTCATCCCTAATTTACCTCTTCCTGTCAGCTGTAGTACCCCAAGTATAAAAAATTTACTTTAATAAACGCTTACTAATGTGTTTACGTTAACTATAAATTTGTATGGGATAAATTTGTACCATGAGTAGGTATTCATTCCGTTAGAGGCGCTGTGCCAATTCCTATAGAGAAGTGTCGTAAACGCAAACGCAATAGTAAGCGTTTACAAATGTGAATTCTTTACACTCGGGGTACTGTACTTTGGTTTCAACTATGCAAGTTTTCGCGATAAAATTAGGTGAACTTCAGCGTCACAATATAAATAGTGTTACCATGTGCCATGCGGTTTCGCTTTTTGCAGAAGCACCTGATGCATTTAAAACCTCTACCAAGTGTCGTATCCCGCTGTTGCAGCAACCAGTATCACAAAGATTAGCCATTTTCAGAAGCAAAGCCACAAATAATACTGATACTACGGCAAGTTACATTATTGCATATTATACAATTAAGTTAACAAACAAAGATATGGCCCGCCTTATGGTAAGCGGTAATCTATAGACGCTTACAACACTGGAGGTATTAATCACGCGTTGCCAGCCCTGTAGCGCGAAGCTTATAACTCCACATGCACTTACTCTACAAGCCCTAACTTCACAAACTCTACACACCGTAGTCAAAATATGTGGCTTGGCCGTTTCACTACTACAAGAACTATTGAATAACAAAAAAGTAATGAACAATACATTTTTCACCTTACTCCCATGTGACGGTAGCGAAACGGCCAAGCCACATATTTTGACTACGGTGTGTAGAGTTTGTGAAGTTAGGGCTTGTAGAGTAAGTGCATGTGGAGTTATAAGCATTATAAGCAAGTCATGTAGAGCCACTACATGAGATCTGATAACTTTTTGACAGTACGAGCCATATGTCTTGGCGGCAACATTTTACATAAAAATGTTTTTGGTGGGATTGTGAATTGCTGTATGTTTAATTGTGGTAACTCTTCTGCTACCTGTAATTTGATCAATAATCCATTTCATAGTTAAGTAAAATTTTAAGTTAAGACCCTGTTTTCCTTAAAATCTTCATAAATAGATAAATTATGTAAGTCGATATTATTCAATTTTGTCGGTTAGCACTCAAACATCCGTGGCGTTCGTGACCGCATGAAGCAATATAGTGTGATTAGGTAACTAACTAACTTAGGTACATTCCGCATACTGAAAAGTAACTCTAGATACGTCAATGAGGTACCTACAGGCACAGTTCGGCTGCATGCCGCAGAGGGACGAATCCTGGACGGCTCGTGCTATAATAACTTTCTTTTTATTTTATATGTATTATCGTTCCTAGTCAGGTACTAGGTATCAAGGTATGCCAATGACTGGTATCTATACTTACATTGGAGCGATTTTGAGGTTCCTCGGATTACGATGATGATGATACCTAATGATGATGTACCGCAAATAGGTCAATACGCAATGGGAAAGTGGTACAAAAATTTGCTAACATTATGATTTTACTAACTTTAACTTCACTAAACAACGATTATGCCACATTGCTTCTGGATATTTGAAATTCACTAATTTTATTCAGTACTTTCTTGTACAGAAACCAAAATCCGATCCAGTGACTACTCAACAGCTGCGTTCTAGCGTAGGAAATGCACCACGTACCCGCGCCGACGAGGTTAGTCATTTTTAGGGTTCCCGTAAATATAAAAAAAACTATAATAACCTTGTATAATTCTGTTGACAGCCAGTTAGGCCGAAGTCTGCGAACCGAGTCAAGGATGAGCAGGCTTCAGCCAGACAACATGCCACGATCCGATCAGCTCGCCCGGAAAAAGAACGATTAATGCCGGCACCTAAAGTTAGTTAATATTTACATAATTGTAATATCCAAGATAATTTTATATCCGTGTCCGTCCATTGTATATTTTACACCCGGCTACACTTCAAGCTATACATTTCCAGTATAAGCTGATCTCGCATTGTATAGGATTTCCGTACAAGGAGAGGTCAGATTATATTGGAAATATATAGCTTGATTTGTAGCCGTGCGTACCTATGTAGCAAATTATAATTCTGCTATAATATAAAAATACTAGCTGATTCACCCATGTTCCCGGGATAAAAAATAGCCTAAGTCTTTCTCCATATAGGTATAATAAGGGTATAGACTACATCGTAATTGGTTCATGGGCTTAGTCGTGAAAAGGTAACAAACATATAGTTACTTCCGCATTTATAATATTAGTAGGTAATTTATGCAGCACAAACCTAATCCATAACCGTCCCTTGCTATTATGTTTTCCAGAGACCATCAGTAATACCGAGAAGGATTATAAATGATACTAAAGTAATAAGCAGGATTGGAAGACCTAAAATAATCGTACCAATTGCACAGGTAAACAATGATATCAAAATCGTTACTTGCCAACATCAGTGCAGATTATATCAATAAGGTTGTCTTTTCAGAGACCAGCATCTAGAATGACGTACAATAAGACTATGTCATATCTACCTGATCAGGTACATCTATAGTTTTTATTTGTCCATAACGCCCCGATATTTTATCAAAATGTCGCTTTCAAAAAAATACGATAAGCCAAATGTTTTTTTTTCTATCTTATGTTGATTTATATGGAATTAGGAAATAATTAAGCAACGCGAAGACTTGGAACTGAAGCAGAGTGAGTTATCAGATCCAGCGCAGAAGTTGGATACCAATAAAAAAGGTAAATAATATAATAATGTTAAACTACAACATTGTTTGGAACATTGCATATAGTCAATCAGCTGCCAGTGGGACTTTAGTTTTTATGAAATACTAGCTGCCCCTCTCGGTTTCACCCGTGTTCCAGGTACAAAAAAATAGCCTATAAGCTTCTCCATACCAAAGCTTAAAGAGACAAAAACCGCATTTATAATATCAGTATGGAAAGGACGACAATCCCTGGAGTGTAGTGTAGTTGGACTTCACCATAGTGTAGACCCAAGGTGTCCAAACTTTTGACCTATGAGATCTACTTGTGTTCAAAAAAATTACACGCGCGCCGTCGACTGCAAAGAAGGGTTTAAAAAGGTTTTTTTTTTTACTGTGTTTAGGCCCTGTTGTTGACTGCAATCTCAACATGGTAAGTGATGATGTGACCGAAGGTTGTAACAAAGCCTAGAAGGAACTGGATCTCAAGTGCAGCTGTCGGAACACAGTGATACTACTGAAATAAAACAGTTTTTTTTTAAGTTCACGTGGCTCTTCTCAGCAAATTCAAATTCAAAAATCGTTTATCCAATATGCGCCCTAATAAAGCACTTACGAACGTTACAATTGATTCTAACACCGGTTCGTAATACACTTGAACTGAGAAGACTCCCGGCAAAAAACTCAGCCAACCCAATTCAACCTTCCGAACCGGTATAGAGTATTAGAGTTAGAGTGCCTGCAAAGGTCTATTTGAATAAATGAGTTTGAATAAATTGCACTCCACATTGCGCCTTTGGATAGAAGTTTGGCAATGCATGTTCTCCGCATGTTTTTCATAATACGCAGTGAGTGAAATTACATTTAAAATGACATTTTTTTCTTTTTTTTATCTTTCTTATCCTCGCGGGCTACCTAAATTGCTTCCGCGATCGACCTCTTTGCCACCCACCACTGGTGTAGACTGTAGACCGCAGCTACGACGCTAAGATTTCGCGAAGAAATTATAAGCAGCTTTATGCTTATAATTTCTTCGCGAAATCTTAAAATACTTGTTAAATCGCTTCTGAATCACTCTGTATATACTCTGTATGACTACATATATAATTTAGTTGGTTTGGAACAACCATAGATCTGTTCATATTCATTCATTTTATTCGATACGACAGAATCTTTAACTTCGGGAAGTGATAAAGGAATGCAACTAAAGATAATTTGGCAAGACAAAACGGTGCGGTTTGAGAAAATGAAAAATGAACTAAGAGATCGACAGGTTTGATAGTTTCTTGATCTAAAAACAAAACATGAAAAAAGTCGAATAGTTTGATAGTTTGGTCGAATAGTTTGATAATGAATTTAATGTTACAGAAAGCTATATTGGAGTTATACGCGAGTATGGGTAACACTCATAATAAAATGACTGAGCTGGGTCAGAAAGTAAGTTTGCCTCCACATGAGGACTTGCGAATCATGAATGTAGGCAAAATGACGCCAGAACAGCTACTTCAGATGTGTGCTGGTGCACGTATTGCAAATCGACGACAGCGATACGATGGTAATATAAATTATCTTTATTTATATATAGGGTAAGAGCCCCGGTTTTGGCCAGTACCCCGGTTGTGGCCACTGGCAATTTGAAAGTCAAAAAATAAGGCGTTGAAGCCTGAATCGTTTATTGTCTAAGTATAGTAAATAATATCTTTGATGATGATCGCTTATGACGAGGAACGCTTATAGAAACTTTATTGTAACACTGTAAAAGCAAAAATAATAATTTCCGTTAATTTCTTAAGAGAAGGAACTTTATTTTGATATTGTTTTGACACTCAATGAATTCCTCTAGCTGGAAACTTAAGTAGCAATTGGGTGGCCACAACTGGGTCCGTAGTGATTTACACCTTTCATATTTAAAAACAAATATTTAAAAAAGTATTTGTCTCTCAATACACACTTCTACAAAACCTGAAGCTAAATAAATGACCTACTTTATGAATGTTACTAATTAATACGATATCCATTTTTGAATTAGAGGCGAATTTTTTACCATCAAAATTTCCTTAAGTTGGCCAAAGTCACAAAAAATGTATGAAACCTAGGAATTCTATACAATTCCTAGGAAATGTATACAATGACGAGCCAGTTTAGGAAATGTGTAAAACATTTGTCGAAAGTTATTTAAATTACATACCTATCCTATCTCCCAGGACACGTATTCGTGTCCTAGCTGTTATACCTATACAATTCCTGAATGGTGCTAAGAAATCAGTAAAAATTAATATATATGATTAAGTTAAATTTTAGATTTAAGTGCAAAAATTGCACAATAAAAAGAATCATTGGATCTAGCGCTCGCCGCCCGCTGCCGCGGCACCGCTCGCTTTGCTTGCTCAGCTCGCGCGCGGTATTATCAAAGTTCTAAACTAAACTAATCAACCTTGTCGGTGTGGTAGATATTTTTAATATAGTAAGTTCAATAGTAATCAGAAAAATAATTACTCCAGTATAAGTTATCACTAAGTTGTTATTGTTGTAGAGCTACGACTACGACCTTACGTTAATCATAATCAGTTTTCATAATAAAAACAAAACTTCCCAAAAAAATTCAGTGTGCTGTAATCTATCTCGAGTTTAACATATTTCCGATTGCTACTTATCTCCTATGTATAGATTTCGTAGGAAAAGTGTATAATAAAATTTATCTGACACATTTTTGACTTTGTATATGTTACCGGCCAAACCCGATTTTAGGCTAAACTAGTTTGGCCTAGGCCAAACTAGTTTTTCCGATATACGATAGGATAAACTGGTATAGACTAGACCAAACTGGTACATCCTAAGCCCGGTAGGAGAATCTAGTTTAGCCTAGGCTGAACTAGTTTATCCTACCACACTTCAGGATAAATTGGTATGGCCTAGTCTGAACTCTGAACTCGTAGTTGACAATAATTGAGCGAGAAAAGTAGACAAAGGAAGAGGTAATCTCAGAAACATAATCGGAGTTATTTTCAGTTAAATAATGAGGGCTATTACAAAGTTATAGTTATTACATATATATTCCGTAGGAATTGTATACAATGACGGATTACATACATTTCCGATGACATGTACAATAAATATTATAAAAATTTAGAACTAGCGTGATTGGGGGTGACGTCGAAAGAAAACAATGAAAATATACTATTTTTGTCTGTCTGTTGAACACTAATCTCTGAAACCATTGGATTATGGGGTAGTAAGTCAGTTTAGGTTAATTGGGGTAACATAATATAGGCTTATTATTTTATCAAAATCGGTTATCAGGAGAAATGCATATGAAGGCTGCGCGAACAAAGCCCCGAGCGAAGAGTTTAAACTTATTTACAACTAGTGTAAACAAATTTAAGCTCTTTTTTTGTCTACCTACTTCAAAACAAGGAGTCGATATTTATTTTTATTCTAGAACCTCAAGCAAAGATTCCTATAACCATTGACATAAACAAAGTGTACAATATGCCAGCAAAACTATTTGGGACTTGCAATCAGACATTAGTCAAAATAAAAGAAATTCTCGAATATTTAGAAATATTGAAAGCAAAAGAGAAGGTTCGTGGCTTCGCTGTGTTTTCTTATAAAAAGGCGATGATTGCTCTATGGTAGTGATCCTACCATAGCATGTTTGTACTACCAAGCTGGCTGTCTTTACCTTTAAAGTTGAAAATATGCCTCCCCAGACAAGATGGTTGTCGATAATCATTATCGTTAGTAATCGATCAACCTTTGTATGGGATTGACATAAGAGATTGTTAAAAATCACGTGATATTTCGATTTGAAATGTCAATCCCATACTAAGGTTGGTCGTTTAGTAACGATAACGATTGTCGACAACTATTCGAGACGAGAGTCTTCCTTCCCTCCCTTCCGTCCCTTCTAGGCTTTGTGTTCTTACCACCTTGAAGCACATCATCATTTAGCTTAATGCGATTGTACAACAGGTGGAGATGGCATATTTTCGAAACCTTTGTTGTGTTAGTAATGCTGATCAACTTTTACTATGGAAACAATAGTGAATTCTCAAAAAAAATGTTTACTTTCTGGTGGTTAAATACACCAAAATAAGGAGCGGTTAGCGGACTGTAATTTTTGGGCTGTTTCTAGATTAATAAACCTGGATAATTCGATAAAAAATACTCTTTACCAAATAACAAAACCTTTGTATGAAGTATAAAATTTTAGGGAAAATATGACTACGCTTTTGGGTAAGGTTTCAAAAAGAGGCGTAGCCAAAAGGGAAAGAAAACATGTGGTACTCACAGTTCCAGCAATGTCCTTTGTCTTCCGTGGATCCACGTTTTCTTCAGATTTTTGAAATATGTGCTGCACTGAAATTAGGTTGTACGGAACACACACAAAATGTCTTTTCTTAGATATATGGTGACGGATTATTGTAATAATTAAAGATTTAAAGGTAAAAGAGGCGGGTGCGCGCGCGACGACGACTTCAGCCTTCGAAAGATATTCAGAGAGTGCTGCCCTCGGTCGATTTGACACATACCACATGAAGGAGTAGGAAAAAAGAGGGTAGGAAACATACTTCATACAAGGTGTACCCTCAATTTAAATATAAACGCGCAGCCAAATAAAAACAAAACCCAACACTTTCCATAGTAAATGTCAACCTTGCTCGATCATAATGTATGAAAAGTTAAAAAAATTAAACCTAAGCAAACTATTTCCAATTCCAGGATATAATAAGCACAAAGAAACTTCACGAATTCCGCGCAGAGAATGAAATGTTAAAATGCTCATTAGATCAAGGAAAAGTAGAATTTTCTAGAGAATTTGACAGAATGATTGATTACATAAGGTAAAACTCTTTTTAGTTAATTTATGTACAATTATGTTTTAAATAATTACTAGTTTACAATTTATTACGTATCAGAAAAACAGTGAATAAGACAGTAGACCTTGAACTCCGAACAGAAGATTTGACGCTAGAGTTATCGCAGCTCGATTCTCAGAATGCTGACCTTCGCAAACAAATAAACAATGCTGATCATCTTAGACCAACATATTCACAAAAAAATAAAATTGAGGTAAGCAGTGCAGTACCACCCACAATGATAATACATTTTGCATCAGTTGTTTCAGTTCAGCGTTAATGAAACTGACAGACTGACTGACACAGAGTAAGAATATTAATAGAGCATGTACACACGGCTACAGATCAAGCTATACATTTCTAGTATAAGCTGACCTCCCATTGTACGGAAATCCTAAACAATGCGAGATCAGCTTATACTGAAAATGTATAACTTGATCTGTAGCCGTGTGTCTAGAGTCGATACGAGCCGTGAGCACGGGTACCATTAAATTCCTTAAAACAAAATGCGCCTACATTGTTTGAACGCACAGGTTTGAACGACTAAAAGATGCTAATTTCTCATTTTTTAACCGACTTTCAGAAAAAGGAGGAGGTTCTCAATTCGGCTGTATTTTTTTTTTCTTTTTATGTTTGTTACCTCATAACTCCGTCATTTATTAACCAATTTGGAAAATTCTTTTTTTTGTTTGGAAGGGGTTTGATAACTTCTTAGTGTACTTTGAAGTCGGTTTAAGTTCGAACTTGGTACGTCGCCGTACTGCGTTCGGTCGTCTGTTGGTTCATCGCACCGCAACGAGCAAGCCACCGAACTTTGTAATTATTCAAACTTTAAGGGGATGAAAAATATAATAAGATTTCTCATAAAACCGGGGATTTGTATGAAAAATCTTCTTTGAGTTTATAAACTTGGCACGATAACTTAAATAAATAATAAAACTTCTCATTATTAGTTTTTTTAAACTAGCCCTCGAAGGGGTTTTAGGGGATGTTAAAGTTTGCATGGAAGAAACCTAACTTAAATACAATCAGATGATCACTGACATATAGAAAAATAACAACAAAAGTAGTATTTTATACAAGTTAATATTTTTTTTATATTGTAACCCACTCCATCATCAGCATAGATTGTTGACATATCTCATATCTATCATCCAAGGGGGCCCTACGGTTTAACTGAAATCTTTAATCAAAGGTAAAAGAGATCAGTTCAATTAAGTACAAACTGCAGTTGTATCATTGAATGCCTTCATAATTACTTACTACGTATACTGTGGCTAGGGTAATCTGATTTTTACGATAAAAAATTTCAGTACCTACGTTTCTAAACGAAATATTTCCAATTGTGCCTTCAAATATTTTTCACAGGATTTGGAAAAACAATTTAAGGAGGAAAAATGTAAAAATAGTGTAATTAAAGAGCAATTAAACTCTTCAAAAGGCCAAGTCAAAATGTATACTGAGACCGTTACACAATTAGAAAGTACCCTAGAGCAGACCCGAGCACAAGTATACACCCTGGAGCGGACTGTCCAGCAATTACATGAGCAGGTTACATTTACCTTAATAAGTATTTTTTTTTTACATAATTATTGGAAGGGGTTGTATTTCTATAATGTCTAGCGCATAACCGAGTAGGTTCCTGCGGTAGAGAAGCGGTGTGGGAGGGGTGACTTAAGAGTTACAGTAACGTAGTAATAGTATATTACTCACATAGGGCAGGAAAGTAAGAAATGTCTGAGGCTTTCTTATTTCCTGCCCAAGGTGTGTATACTATTTTTCTCCTCGACGGAGGCGGAAAGCGGCATTTTCGTTTAGAGCAGCGGGACGGAAGTTGACGATTTCCGCCCGGAGAGGAGAAAAGAACTATTTCTTAATCTGTGGTAACGGCTCTACATACGAGATGAATAGTAATCGGCATTCTGTACGATAGATTTTAAAAGTTGCCAAGAACAATTGAATAATAAAAAATAATAAAATTGTTATCTACTAATTTTGCACACAACTTTTATAACGTACCTAGGCATCCAATATGAAAGGATTTTTGGAAATACCTCCCCTAACTTTAACTCTCCTTTGGGTAACTTAGCGGAGGCCGCGGGTGAAACCGCGGGGCGGAAAGCTAGTAATTGGATATAACAATAATAAACAAACAAAACTAGTTCAATATCAAAATCAAAAACTAATTTATTCAGTTTAGGCCCTTGTAAGGCACTTATGAACCTTAAGTTGTACATACAGTTGAATTTACCACCGGTTCGGAATACACTGCTGACTGAACAATAGTTCATCCTCCACTTTCATTGAGCGTATTTTTTTCCACTGAATTTAATTTAGTATTATATAAAAATTAAGATCTTTATGTAACAGAATCATCAACTGCAGAGTGATTTTGAAAAAGAATTGAACAAATTGACTGAATCTATAAAAGAAAACACAGCACATTTGGAAGATATAGCGGACGCCCGTGAAAAGCTGCAAAACGAGTGAGTCGATAAAAATACTGTAATGTTTTCTATCGTTGTGTAGTACTATGTACAGTTACTATGTAATAATAGTACATAATGATGCAAGTAAGCTAAGTTAGTCACTCCACTTGAGTCAGGATCGCAGCCCGTGGCGAAAGCAGTGCGTAATAGAGCCGAGCGTATAATCAGTGTAATTACCAATTATAAAATTATATACAACAATATTTGTTGTAATTATATGTAATTTAATTGTTTTTATTTTCTTGAGTGGCAAAAAAATCTATATTACTCTTATTGAAATCATCATTATCTGCCTGCCCTGTTCCCAATCATTTGGGGTTGGTGCAATATGTAAACTGCTTCCATTTGTCTCTTCTATCCGTCAGACCAGCATCCACTCCTTTCATACCCATATCATCTTTTACACAATTCATCAGTCAAACATATCTTTTTCGGTCTTCCATCCACTTTCATATTCATAACTCTTTTAGTGACGTGGCTTTCATTTCACCTCATACCACGCTAAACGGTTATCTTTCAACTTTTCAGTCACTGGCGCTACTTTCGAGCTTCCCCTTATATACTTATTCCTTATCTTATCCATTCTTGTCACTCCACACATCCATCTCAACATCCTCATCTCAGCTGCATGCAATCTTCTTTCATCCGTCTTCTTTACTGCCCAACATTCCGAACCATACATTAAGACAGGTCTTACCACGGACTTATAAATTTTTCCCTTTAGCTTTAAAGGCATCCGTGGATCACTCTTATTGAAATCAACAGGAAAGAAGATTTGGAGAAACGCCTCGGAGACTTATCAGAACACTACAACGGATCTATTAAAAATTTGAAACATGAAATGAATATTAATGTTAATAGACTTATCGAAACTGAACATAAATACGATCGTGAAGTGGAAGAAAGGAAAAAAATTGATGCGAGGGCTGAAACTATGTATGTTCAACTTATTGAGTCAGGATTACGTCAGAAGGAGTTGGTAATTAAATTAGAAGCGCAAGAATCAGAATTGAGTAAGTTATGGATGATAAGACATTATAATAATTATAAACAAACTAGCTGCCCGGCGCGAAAAATGTATTCACTGTACTTTTTTGTAGTTCTTATAGTAGCCGTTTCGCTACTACAAGAACTACAGAAAAGTACAGTGAATAAATTTTTCGCGCCGGGCAGCTAACCACATATTTTGACTAAGGTGTAGAATTTGTACTACGAACCGCCATAAATGGAGAAGCATTGCAAAAGCAGTAACCCTAGTAAAGGAGAACATTGGCGTTGAAGACCCTCCATGTACACCATCTTTTGCAACCACGACTACTCTGACAAGAGTGCCCGACTAAGAAGTAGAGTTTGTGAAGTTAGGGCTTGTAGAGTTGGGGCGTGTAAAGTTATAAGCTTGGCTCTACATGAGATCTGATAACTTTTTGAGAGTGCGAGCCATATGATCTTGTCTTGGCAACATTTTACATGAATATGTTTTTGATGGGATTGGACTTAAATCATATTTGATGGCAAAACTACAATCGCATTTGATATCTGTTACGTAGTATTAGTAAGTACGTCTATTTAGAAGTTTTTTTTTATTTTGAAGGAAAAATGACAAATGCTCAAAGCGAACTTGAAATGACTAAATGTGAGTTAGAAAGAACAAACAAGGAATTAGATGTTTATAGAAATCGAATTACGAAACAAAGTGAAGTCATTCAGGAAATTGAGGTAGGTTGTCTTAAACCAACAGATATTTTTAAGTATCACACAATTTTAATAAATCTTTTTCAATTTATTACCTCACGTATTCACGCATATACAGGGTGATTTTGAATTTCTTAGCTATTTTAAAGGAGTCTCTCATTAATAAAAAATAACAAATACATGTTTTATTTTTAGATATAATTTTTATAGAAAAAAATAAAGTTATGACGATCCAAAGTTTTCTCAAAATTACCGAAATCGTTGGTCGTACCGCGCGCCAATACGCTACGTCACATAGCTGTCAACAATCGAGAATGTTAGATACTGCCTATGTATACGAAAACACGAACACCATCCAAATTAAATATCCTACACATCACTCTCGGTATTCTTACCCGTTTAAAATTTATAAAATGAAGCCACAAAAATACAGTAACTCACTTTTTTATTAACTCAATTACAAACATACTCATCGTATCACAATTCTAACATATGCATCGTTGTAACACTTTAAAACTTTAGGGCCAGCTTAAGGCTAATTTAAAATCACATTGAACTGAATATTGCAGTTTATTGACAACTTATTATTTGGTTTTAAATAACACACTTCCAGTGATCTGCAACCACAAAACGCACAGTTGTGTGGGGTGGCGGGCGCCGCGCGGCATCTTGTGTGAGGCAGAAGCCCTCCATTGATCAAACGTATTCCAGATACTGTATTCCAGAGAGTTCCATAATTATTCAATTAAATTTAAAAATATTTTGTATCACCCAGAAACGACTGTTGATCTTCTAAAACGTTGCCCTAGCAACCAGTAACCAGAGAATACCTGCGTGCGCAACTAAAAATATTTTTTTTCATGATCAGAAATTTTTCAAATAGGTTGACATGAAGTATTAAGCTGAACGCACACCTAAACACATCGTAGCATTTTTTTTTTAATTCTTTGTATGAAATTAAAAGAAAAGGGAAGAGAGGTGTCGTATAAGGACGCTTCCACACGTCAGACAATCGGTAGTCTAATTGTCATTCCGATTTGAGGCCTTTAGAGCGGCTTTGTAAGACGAGTGCTTTGTTAGTAAAGAATTCAAATGAGAAGAACATTTGAATGTCTCTCAGTCCGACTTGAGGCCTTTAGAGCGGCTGCGTAAAACGAGTGCTTTGGTAGTAAGGAATTCAAATGAGAAGAACATTTGAATCTCTCTGTCTGACTTGAGGCCTTTAGGGCGGTTTTGTAGGACGTGTGTAGTAAGGAATTCAACTGCGAAGAACATTTGAATCTCTCAAATCGAAAGAATTTATTCTCTTATAAAATTGAATCCACCGACTGACATCAGACGTTTTTAGCGAAATAGGCAATTTTAGAGTTTATTTCTAGGATAGGTTCGTTTAAGGGTTATTAACCAAGTCAAACGTTTTAAAAAGCTATCCTGTTTTCTGCTTACAAAGCTGACATTCTAGTTTTCTTCTCTTTCCGACATAAAGTCGGCCGGCGATTGTATGATGCGTGCGGGCTGCCTAATGTTAATAATTATTGAAAGATAAGTTTCCTCCTTAGTGAAAATGAAAAATAGAATTTATTTTAGAAGATTTTAATGAATGACAGATTCGATTCAATGACAGTTTTTATTAATCAAAATACCCGAAATGTAAACAACATTATGAAGAGTTCATTCCAGATATTACTTAATTTTGTGAATGGAAAATGGAAAAATAATATGGTGATATTTTAGTAGGTATTAAACACAATTTCCACCTAATGCGAGTTACGAAAGAATTCACGTATTTCCGCAGCATATTTCAATGTTCCGGTGACGTCTACCAGCTGAAGTTCAAGGTCATCTACTTGTTAACGTTATCCAGCAATGTGGAGTATTTAGGATATTCTTATGACAAAATTATGAGAAAAAAAAGGTTCTTTTTTTTGCACGGATGTGTTCTATTAGTGATTCTGATCCGAGGGAAAAAAAATAGCCAAGTAATTCCAAATCACCCGGTATATTAAACATTTTAGTCTAAATTCAAGAAGTCAATAGAATTGGAGAAGAATCTTAAGCATGATCTGTCAATAAAAGCGGAATATATCACAGAACTTGAAAAGAAACAGTCGTTATTAGAGCAACAACTGCAAGAGAGGTGAATAATACTTACATAAGTTTGGAATACAACAATAGGTCTTAAACATTTATGACATACAGCTTCCGTTCCACGGTTTCACCCGTGTTCCCGAGGGTTATTTTGTTTTCCCGGGATAAAAAGTATCCTATGTGCTAATACAGAACATAATCTATCTGTGTGCCAAATGTCATCCAAATCCATTCTGTAGTTTTTGCTTGAAAGAGCAACAAACATGTTCACATCATCACGAACTTTCACATTTGTCATCACAAGAATTGGAAGTAGGATAAGATAGGAAGTAGAATTTGCATCAAATATACAAAATTCCATCGTCGTCGTCGAGACTGACACTGCTGCATTGGGAGAAATTCACCTTTTGTTAACTATATTATATTGAATATTTTTCAGTGAATGTAAAATGAGTTTATACGAGGAAAAGTTGACATCGCTAAAAATTCAAATCTCTGAATTACAAGAAGATTTTGGTGAATTTGAAAACCTGAACGAACTACATGAAATGGTAAAAAAGTGATGGCATGTTTAGATATACATACTTAAGAACTTATTGTTTATTAATTTCGTTTTATTCTACTTTAGATTAATCAACAGCGTGCTAATTTGATAGAAGCGACTCGACAAAACGGGGAACTTGTTGATGCACTACAAAAGAAGGAAACAGAACTGGAACGTCACATGGAGAGCCTCGCGGAACAAGAACAACTTATAGAACAAAGAAATGGCGTGATTAAAATTTTGTCGGAAAAGGACGTAGAACAAGCAAATATAATAAAATTATTACAAAATAATGTAGAACTCAGAACACGGGCTGATAGTGATGTAAGTATGTTATACCTAGATGTTGGTCTATTATTTTCTTATTTTTTTTTCTGCAATTCGCTGCCCTTGACCGGTCTTTTTGGAAAACGTGGATGGGTGAAAGATAGGGATAGAGACACAACATGCAGACACCATTACATTATTATTATTAAGTAAAAAGTTACAATAACTTATAATATTGTCATGGCTCAAAAAAATATTTGTGGCAACGAAATCACATGTTATAGGTATTTAAAGTACCAAAAATGGTACCTATAATTATCTTTGGTCGTGTGGTTTTTCCTAATTTTCTAAGGGAGGTGAATTATAAAAAATACGTAGATCTTAAATATAAATGATAATAAAATACAGTTTTCGTGGATTTATCTTCAAAAATGTCGAAATTCCCTTACATATCTACTCTTTTTCCCACATCAAGCAACACGGACACTTTTTGAATTATGACTCGTCCAAAGAAACCTTTATCGGTTCAGTAGTTATTAGGCTGTATGAGGTAGCAACTATGGCATATACAACAACAAATTTACATAACCAGTGAGCCTTACATAACCCTTATTCTTTATCATGATCGGGTAAAAGCATGGTAAAAATATCTCACTTCCACTCTTTTGTAGCATAAGAAGCATTGATTCATAATCATCAGCCTATAAATGTCCCACTGCTGAGCACAGGCCTCCTTTCACAAATCAGGATGAAAGGGAATGGGCAATACTCCACCACGCATGCCCACTGCGGATCGGTAGAGGTAGGCTAGTGGTCAACCTACTGTTGGAATTTTTCAAGCCGCCTATGAGGCATCCAACTAGCTTAACGACTATCACAATTAAGTGATAACCGGGACCAACGGTTTTACGTGCCTTCCGAAGCACGGAAACGCTCGATTTGAAATACTACTAGGCGGTCACCCATCCAGGTACCGACCACGACTGTAGTAGCTTAACCGATCGATTAAGAACGGCTAATCATGCTACACCACGAGCGCTTCCATTGTAAGCATTGATTACATAACTTTAATATGTCCATTCATTTCTTACTCGTTTAATTACAGCTTAATCAACAACTCGCAGAAAAGAATACCGAAATAGAATCCCTTATTAATAATGTGGAAACTAGAAAGAAGCAAATATCACAATTAGAGAAAATCATTTTGACATTAGAAAACCAAACGCGAAAAGCTAGTTTACAAATAAGAAAACATCAAGATACGATAAGCATGCTCGAAAATAAAATAAATGAATTAGAAACATATCACATGGAAAATAAACGCTTGATAAATGATACTCCAACTGACAATTTAGATAATCTAATTAAACTTCTAGAAGATGAATTGGGTACCGCTTTTGAACCACATCCAAATAAAGAACGTGAATTTGTTGTACATAAAAAGAAACATAATGCGGGAGATCGTATGCGGGAAAATCATAATAAGTATGAATGTCATGATGGTTGTAATCCATCAGTTCAGACGGAATATGAAACGATTCCGACAAAAATAGCAATGGGGAACTTAGTTAAGAAAACATACATATCAACTAACGAAGAGCAATACAAAGGAGATAATCTTGATCGCAAGAAAGCAATAACCAATATGGATACACAAAAATGGAACCCAGTAGTTGATACTTGCCCCAATGAGTTAAATATTCCTCAAACAGAGAAAGAAAGTAATTTTCCACCTATTAGAGGCATAATCCCACACACAAAAGATAATTATTTATCTAGGAATTTGCAATTTTTAACAACAAATCAACTTCGAGATGAAAAAAAGTGCAAAATGTTCAAATTTGCTGGCCATAGACTTTAAATTATGGTGTATTTTGTATCGTATCGTATTGATCAATTAATGTCTTAATCATATTCGTTATGTAATAAAACAATTAAATCTTTGTTATATTTTATTTAAAATGTCACAAGGCAGCACTTAACCATTATGCACATACTGAATCACTCCATTTGTATCAGTCTACACTTTACCGTTATTTGTGTTTTCTCAAAAATGTCCTGAATCTGAAAAAGAAACGACAGATTATGGTGGTGAATGGTAAAACAAGTGCAAGTAAAACGTTAGTAACGGGAAATTTGTTTTTTTATTGTTCTTTTACCTTCGTAGGATAATATGGCTATATATTTCAGTGATTAGCGACCGTAGAATCATTACCGTAGGACCGTAGTTCATTTGGCATATTGTGGAATTGATGCTTTTTTTCTGTTGTAAATCGGACTAAACTAATTTTAGTCACATCACATCTCTTTGTTATAAACATTATGTCAAATTAGTCTTTGCCGTTTTAATTTGCGGGTATTTATCAAAATTTTTTTTTTTTAAATATGTAAATAGAAGTATTACAATTACAAAATATATATAACAATAGCCTGCGAAGCGAACAATTCATTCAAATGCATTCTTGTCATCTACAAAATCAGAAACTTTATAGTACCCTTTCGTGCATAACTTCTGTTTAACTATCTTTTTGAATCTATGTATAGGTAGCTCTTGGATTTCTTTGGGTACTTTATTATGGAAACGTATACATTGCGGACTTTGCTGAGCCGAGTTAAAGGTACAGCAAGTTTGTGCTTATTTCTAGTGTTCAAACTATGAGTGTCACGTGAGTGTCACTATTCTTAGGAAAGTTATTTAAATTTTTCCTCACATGAATAAGATTTTTTTATCCGTACAGCGATAGATGCGGCGACTAAATTTACTATGAAAACAAGCATTGGACTTTGACAGGACATTTTTTTTTTACATTCATTTCTTATGTTCTTTGTTAGAAAGAGATATAGTGAGGCTTTTAGTTTAGTTGTAAACAAAACTCTTGTGAGTAAAAAAACAGACTTGTCTTTTTAGGACTAGATTTTTTGATAATAATCAACCACACAATGAGAACGTTAACAAATATGGCGCACAGGTTTTTTTTACAGCGATGCGCTGGCGAAACTAAAGAATGCTTCGTCTACACATATCCATTGCATTGAGGTACAAACTAAACATAATCGGGATTATACTTATCATAAAACTGTGCGGTAATGTAAAGTAAAAAGCACTAGTGCGTAATAAGCTGCATGTAACAAATGTCACTTTACGAGCAAGTGTGTTGAAAAATAAATTATGTACAATTCATTTATGAGATTTTCTGTTAAAATAAGAATTGATATACCTAAATATTTTTTTTTAATTCAATGTATCTTTGAGTTTGTGTGGACTCCTTTCGGTTACCCATATTGTTCTACGATGATCAAAATCAAATTTCTCGCTCCGGTAATAACGTTTTAACCTTATGTTAAGGCAGTTGTTAAGAAGCGATTCGAGCTAGACTTGTAGAGTTGGAGAACAACCAGCGAGAAGGATATTTTTGACGCTGTGTTATGACTATGAGCAGTGTGCGAGTGCGTTGGGCGATTACATAGTTAGTCCCTATTCATTGGTTCCGGTCTGTGGAGCGACCAGGGTGACGATATAGGTAATCTCCATGCATGGTGATACGTTATCAGTTGTCTCTACGCATATCATACAAACTATATTACAATACTTACATACGACTACTAACGATTTTTTTTCATCAATATGTACACAGGACATTTTCGCACGACGCTCCAGGTTGCGGGGCAATGTGAAGGACCCTTAAGATTCCCTGGAAGAAATTGCAACCATGCAATAAGGCCGCATATTGTACCTTTTAGCATGGACGAATCTTTTAGGCACTTGTCCGACCGCCGACGATGAACGAGTAACGAATAAAACTAGCAATTAAAAACGAGTTGGCGAGCAGCGGGAACCGAGTGTGTAGTTCCGATAGTTTTGTCGTAAGCGAGTGTGCGAGTGCGACGGGCGAATACTCGCTCCACTCGCCCGGGGCGGCAGAAAATGACTGCTAGTTGGTCTCTCGGCGTGAATTCTGACCACCAAGCGAGCATTGCTGAGCGAGAATTATCTTTGATAGCTCTTGTCGCTCAGTGACAAACCAGTGGAACGAGTCCCCGCCGGCAGTGTGAACAGTCAGCGATCAACTATTAATATATGCATCTCTTTTGTTTACACGGAATGTTATATCTATTGTACGTTTCATGATCGAGAAAATAGCCGATAGTTACTCGTTTACGCGACGGCGGTCGGACAACTGCCTTACTTAACTACATTCCGTAACTTGTTTCATATTTAACCGACACCAAAAAAGAAAGGTTTTCCATTCATCTCGTGTGTTTGTATATGCGCGTTTTTTAGAAACTAGGTACACAACCGGTCCTATTCCGAATCTGCCCCAAGCCCCAATTGGACAACTTAAAATATACATTATTCCAAAAGATAAAACGTACGAAGGGCGAATAAAATTCAAAATCATGTATTCAAATTGACCTTCGCAGGCACTTGTGAAGTCTGACTGTAATACTGGTTCGGAAGGTTGCATTTGCTGAGAAGAGCCGGCAATAAACTCAGCAATTACTATTTAAAACAAGCTGTAGGGATTAAGATAATAGATAATATTTAGATTTGGTCGACAATCTCGGCGCAGACCAGCCCCCACAAGCAGCACCTGTTTACAAGTATGACGCGTGTGGCAGCCATCGCCCTCCTCGCCATATTGGAGGTAAGTGAGCGACCCGTCACACGACGCCGCCGCAAGCTAAAAATTAAACTAAGGACAAATAAAGAATACAAAGATATAATAAAGAAAAGATAATATCATAATACCAAACTTGGATTACCCATATTGGGCAATGAGGCAGCTGAATGTTGTGCACGCAGTACTTCTCTCTCGAGCATGGCTCGGCGTCGCTCGAGCTGTGTGCGCACGCGTCCCTCGCGTTCCAACTGCAAGCTCTGCGCGAGCACTGCGCTCTCTAACCGAAGCACTCGCGCCCTCTCCACTCGTAAAGCTGTCCACGTGTCCGCTGCGCTCGCGCACACAGACGATAGCGAACGCAACACCTATACCGACGTATCACTTTTATTCAGGATCTTATATCTACATATATGGAACGAAGGTACTGCGATTTAAAGTCAAAGACATTTATTCAATTCAAAGCCCTACTAGCGCTTTTATGAAGGTCAAACCTTACTTACCACCGGTTCGAAGTTGACTCAGCAAGGTTACAGTTCTTTAATATTTTTTGGACGAGCTGACTATATTAGCATCACAGATATTAAAAAAAGTCGGATATATTCTTGCTAACAAAAAACTGTGTCACTCAAGTCGGCCACCACGCTGTATGTACAAGCCGGCACGCATACATTAGTTGAGCGCGAGTAATCGACTCTGTGTAAACGGCGACAGAGTCAAATTTCCCGCGGAATAGCCAACTAAGGTGTGCGTGAGAGGTGGCCGACTCCATAGACACAGTTTTTTGTTAGCGAGAATATGTCCTCCGTAGTCTGTGATTAGCATTTTTTCTCTCTATATTATATCTATTATAGCAAATAATGTAGTTCTTAATTATTTTTACCTCGGCATGAGTAACCTCATCCATAGGCAGAGGTTCTTTTCTTCCATCGAGCGAAGCGGCGAGGTCGCGCCGAGCGCGGATCATGCGTGCAAAGAGGTCGGCCGCCCGCTCATGTCTCTCAAGCATGAGGGCACGGGAGGCTGCCGCCGTCACCAATGCTGTGCGTTCACGGGACAGAGTCTCTACTTGCATGTGCAGGTCCAGTAACTAATGACATCAATATATGAGGTGTTAGAACGCCATCAAACATATTTATCACCACACCCACCATACCATAATTATTTTATTGTTTTGACACACCTCTGTCTGCAGCTCCTGAAAAGGTATGTTTTTGGCATAGCAATCGTAACTCCGTAATCGTTTAACCTCTAGGCGTAAAGCAGCAAGTTGGTTTTCGTACTGCGTCATACTTTGTTCCCTGTGTATAGTAAATATATCTAATAAGCATGAAATATACAACGTGTTCCAAAACTCAACGATAAGCGGGCACCAGAGGGTGGACATGCTAATGACTAACTACTCGAAAAAAAAATGTACCAATTTATTTTTAAATTCCAAAAAAAAAAAAATTGACACCGCTTAACATAATTTTTAAATACCATGATCAAAATTGATCGAATATTTCTGTTTTTTTTTGTGTGTCAGCAACCTAAATAGCACTGCTATACTATCCACCACATCCCTAAAAATCCTAGAATGCCTATAGTTTTTACAAAAATCAATCAAAATTATTAATTTTTTCTTGAGTGGTCATGAGCAGGCCCACCCTCTGGTGCCCGCTTATCGTTGAATTTTGAGACACGTTTATCTTTCAACACCTAATATTATAAGGCACAAACATTAGTTTTTCGTTTTCTCTTTGATCTTTGATAATGTGTTGAAGTTTCATGATCTTTTGCTCCTTGTCCAATAATTCTGTAGCCATTTTATCTTGTATGCCATCAGCACCTTCTCCTTGCTTAAACATTTACCATTAATAAATGATTAATCTTAACATGGTGAGTACTTATTGAAGTCTAAATCAAGCACAGTCGCATCCATATCTAAAATAAGCCAGCCAAGTGCGAGTCTAAAGTCGGCCACACACACCTACCGTTACTGTTCTGTTCTACCTAGAATAGAACAAAAGAATGAAGTCGGGTTGATCGACACAGACAAGCCGGGCGCCGGGCTTTCTTGTTTCACGCTCAGTTGTAGGTAATCTAGCTAGCGCTTGCCGAGAGACGTAGTCGTAAATCCTAATGGACGATGACGAGCTTATCTGAATTGCTTTACTGCTTTAGCGAAATAAGGGCTTCTGTCAATTCCGCCATTTTTTGCACTCCGCAACAACCCCTGAGGCAAAATCGCCGGCGCCGGGTTGTAACCGCGGGCTGTGTGTGCCGATATACAGAGCTACTACTTATGCTGCGCCTAATTCTGGCCGGCGAGATGGTTCTGATCGGCGATGCTGGCCGGTTACATTCTGACCGGGCATTCTTGCCGATTCGGCTCGGTAGGTGTGTGACGACTTGACGAGTGGTACATTTTGAATTTTTTTATACCACTAAGTGGCAAACAAGCATACGACCCGCGTGATGGTAAGCGGTTACCGTAGCCTATGGACGCTTGCAACACCAGGGGTATCCTCTCAATTTCAGACACTAATCGTTCTGGCGGCTTTCCTCCATCACGGAATGAGGGATATTTGCACGGCCCGTGTAATGGGCATCCCCTGTACTGTCGCATAGCAATGGACGCCGCAATAGACAGCATATCATTGATATGAAGAGGGAACAGTGTTGGGAACAGCACTGCGGGATGCCTGCATTTATGTCCATGATAGCGGAGCAGCTACCGTCAACGACGGCTCTAATGCATCTGTTGGACTGAAAGCTGGCGACTCATTTGCATAGTCCCTCGGGAAACCCCGAACTTTCACTGTTGTCTGTCCGGTCACGCAGTCAGCAGAAGGTCCAATAAGGAGCTAGTATGGCTCTCAATATGTGCTGGGATTCTCGTAGAAGAAATAACTAGTTGCGAGAAGCCATAGGCCAGAGCAAAGTCGAGTACTTTGTCAGTGTATTGCATTCTTGCCTCCCGATTTCATACTTTTCTGTTATATTCTAGGTAGAACAGAACAGAAACGGTAGGTGTGTGACCGCGCTAAAGTCTTACTAAGGGTTCTGACATTCCCTTCCTATAATAGGACGTATATTTATTGGTTTGGACCATCACTGTAGTTACATCTGTGACTATAGTAAGAAACCGGACCGCTTACCACTGAATATTCAATACTATCTCGCATAACTAAGTTTGGTTGTGAAGAAATGGATCCTCTCAGCGTATGATGATGTGTGGGCATGCAAGGTTTTTAACCCATATCTTGTTAAATTTCACTCGATTACTCTGATATACCACACAGAATATTTTATTATCTCTAATTTTGTTAGGATATCCCTGTATAATAAAGATATAATCATTGACCAGTGAGAAATCTTATAAAACACCATGTGTCACACATATCATCCTACGGTGAATGGAGAATAGAAACATCGTAATTTTCTATCATAAGTCAAAAACTACGCATCATAAAAGGAAATAATACAAATGAAGCCCTTTTATATGCTAATTGCTACTCCACTGAAACTTGTAGCCCTGATGTGAAACGGGCTCATTTTGCAGAGAAAAAAATATATTTAAAACTATTCCAAATTTCATCTTGGTTGCTGAAATATACAGCTGTGATAAACGGACAGATGTTACTGTTATTTCCTAGAGACATTATGTAAATGATCAATAATACAATAACATCACCGGACCATAAAGGTGGAATTTGCACATAATTTCTAAGAAAGCATTGAATTACCGCAATCCTGGATAGGGCATTTAGGAAACTATCTTTATCATCTCGACTTTGACGCAACTCTTCTTCTGTGTGAGACAACGCTATTCGCGTTACTTGAAGCTCTTTCCATATATCTGTCTCTCTGTCCGAAGGCTCACTCTCTGTTTATAAAAATAATAATGCTGGATTATCCTCGTATAAAATATCAGTAAAATATTGATTTTATCATGGATAACCTTTTGAAGGTACATATTCCAGACAACGTCTCCGCTCCAGATCAACAAGCCTAACTGATCTTTCACGCAAAGCTTGTAATTGTTCTTCTAATTCCTTTATACGGGCCTCCATCTCAGTGACATGTACTTCCGCAGATTTTATATTCTTCTCCTGAAACAATTTCTGACGTAAACATAGAAAATCTTTCCCGACGACTTGGTCTAGGACAAGCAATACTGCCTAGGAAACCTATTTTTATTCAGTCATTTAAAAGATAACATAACGGAAATCATTTAATAACGATAAAAATTTGACCCAAGATCTTAGCAGTAATACTTGAGACAGCATCATGGCACCTGTTCTGCTACCTTCACCTGCAGGGACTCGGCGCGCGAGCGCTGTTCCGCCTCTCTCGCCTCTGCCGCGCGTTCTCCTGCCTCTGCCAGCCCGTGGAGTTCTTTCACTCTAAAATAATCGAACAAACATGATATCAAATTGTGTCAGTGAAGACATTCAACCATTTGATCGAAATTATTATAATCAAACCTTAGCTCTAGAGCATCTCGCTGTCGGGAGAGAGCTTCAATAGTCGCTTCTCCCGTTTTAGATACTTCAATCAGTTTCCTTGATCGTGCATCGTAACTTGTCTCCCGGTGGCGATACTGCAAAAAAAAATAAGGCGAACAAATATACCTATTTGACCTATCTGTCAAATAGATTTTACCTATGTCATTATCTAAAGAATATTTGTCAAAAATTGGTATAGGACCATTAAGTCGAGATACATATATTGTGCTATGCCTTGTGAACAAAGAACGTTAATCTCGAGAAACAAAGTATTTGAAAATTAATCCAACATCGTTGGATTGTATTGTAGCGTCACAAGTTGACAACTTCACTGTTGATCATGTATGTGTTGCGAGTCTGTTTACAAGTTGCTCGAGATCTTTGTGTTTTCTCTTGGCAGCTTCAAGTTCTGAGCGCGTCTCCTTGAGTTGTCTCTCCAGTGTGGCGATCCGGGACCGCGCCACCCGCAGCATGCCCTCCGCAGCAGACACCACCTCCTTCAGGGCTTCTCGCGCTGACTTCTCCTTTGATAACTCATCACACAGCACCTACAACACAATCATATCTCTGTGTTTACTTCTAGCTCCTTGACTAATTAATTAACATTTGATATAAATGAGTTTTATTACGTGATAAGCAGGTGCATTTTCTGGAAACTGGCGATGGTCTTTACTCTCATCGTTCTCTTTTTTCATGATATCGTCAATTTTGTTCTGCAGTATCATGTGTTCCTTTTGTAAACGTTCTATTTTTTTTATCAAACTCTCCCGATCCAACCATGGCACTCTATAAATAGTAAACAAAGTTTATTATTATTGGACAAACATTCCTTCAGTTAATTTAAATGTCACACATACTTTGCAAGTTTCAACGAAAAATTTATCTTAGCCTTTAAGTTTTCCACTACTCCAGCTACCATTCTGTGCAATCTTTCAGTTTCCTGATCAAATTCTGTGTTTTTTGTTTTCCAATCCAAATTCTAGAAAAAATATTGTCTATACTAAACTATAATGAATTACTTAATTAGGTACATTAAAATAATTAAAATTTTTATGTATCAGGGGTGGCCAACCGGTCGACCAGTCGATCGCGACTATTAGTCCAGTCGATCGTGGCAAGGCAAAAAATATAAATACGTAGAATAGACTGCGCAACGTAATCAACAACTGCTGCACGCATCATCTTGTATCATTTTTCAATCGCCGTTCCGTCACGTTATGTATCCTCTCTTCTACGCAGCATAGCTCTCTTTAGTTTTACAAGTATGTAATTCGTAGATCGCACAGGGTTTCATCAGTAAACAGTAGATCGTGGATCTAATCTAGTCGGCCACCCCTGTTATATATTCTGACTAGCTGTCCCCCGCGGTTTCACCCGCGTTCCCGTGATAAAAAGTTTGAGGCGTGAAGGCGTAACAAACAAACAAACTCACTTTCGCATTTATAATATTAGTTAGGATAGGATATCACAGAATGTAATTATCATCAAAAACATTTTGTAGCTACTGGACATAAGCATCTTTCAAAGCGCGCTAATACCTATTCGATTTGATCCTACGATCAAAATGAAAAGAAAAATTATCAAGCGTTGCGATGTCACAGTTCCTTCTTTACCATAAAGGCACACGAGTGTGGGATTGTACATGTCGGACAGTTGTATATATGGAGATTCTCGAGTAAACTTCTTAAGCGCGATGCAGGATAATGTGGCGCCACGCCATTTATCTTTCTTTTATTTGTGTGAACTATCTCAGTGTTACTGATAGATGGCTGATAGATGTCGCTACATATACATATATAGAAAGGGCTATGGAGGTGCAAGGTGGGACACCTCCATTTAAAAAGTTGAGTTTCTTGCCGGATTCTTCTCAGTTGAAGGCCGAGTTCCGAACCGGTGGTAACTTCAGTAAATGTAACCTTCTTAAGGGCCCTTCTATGGCATAAATTGAATAAATGGCTTTGACTTTGAAAAAAGGGAAGATCTTCAGCCAGTCTGGGTCATCATGCCTGGGGATCGCGATCCACCTGAACATATTCGGCGGTTGTATCCTGGGTGTAACGAAAAGGTTATATCCATCCGAAAGGGGTGAAGACTACATCAGGTACGACTCTCTATAAAAAGATTAATAGAGAAGAAAAATAAATTTCTTTTTTTTATGGACCTGGTTTTGTTCGTAATATTTATTATTCTATAAATACGCATACTCGTAAATTACAAATGAATTACAATTTGTTCATTTGCTTTTTAAATAGATTTTCTTTTCATGCTATTTAGAGTAAAAAATATCAATTTATGTAAAAAAAAAATTATATAAAAAACAACTATGGCTCGACAAATTCAGATAAATCAAATGCAACAGAGGGCTCCCGTTTTGACGTCGGATATCAAAGAAGGAAAAAAGACAAGTAAGGTTATAATAATATTGTTTTAAGACCTTGTGGTTGGCCCCCTGAGCATTTGATTGTGCTTCTGATAGAGAGACTATTGAAATGGTAAAACCTCATCAACTAGCTAGATGAAGGATAAAAACACTTGTTCATTGAAGCAGCAAATTCACCTGCGGCAAAGGGAAGAAGATGGCGAATCCATATCTTTTCCATAAGTTGGTGAAGCTGCGTGACGCTGTACATCAAATTATCAAAATTCAAATTCAAAAAGCATTTATTCAATTTAGGCCCTGATAAGGCACTTATGAACGTTAACAAATGGCTCTACACCGGTTCCAAATACAACTTGAACTGAGAAGACTCCGGCAAGAAACTCAGCAAGTCTGATGTCAATATCGGAACAATTAATGACAGTCCCACAGTTAAGACGAATCTCACGTAAACGGCTTCTTCACGACAAAGAAATAGAAATACATACATTAGAAAAACATAACTCTCCTTGCGGGTCAGTCGGGTAAATAGACCTTTACTTTACGGCTGTAACTTGTACCATACCATGGACTAGTATAATTCAATTAATGTACACAACATAATTTATTATACACGAAAGTGGTACAACAGGAAATATTTTGCGAGGGTAATACCACTCTTAAAAAAAAACTAACGATAAGGTAAGTAGCCCTGTCTGTACGTTGTTTTCCGCGGAGCAAGTTCAGAAGATCGATCCTTCGCGCCATAAGCTCATCACCCATGCTGAGCACTTCTTCAGGTACCGGTTTCAACTGTCCATTTAGTTGGTGCAGCATTTGTGGGCCTGGTGACATGCAAACCCGATTTACAAATAGGTTCGACAACATTCAATTTCGACCATTCCAAAATAAAACCAATCGAAGGATCTCGATCTCAGTTCAGGAAGGTTCAATCTTCAAATATTTATTATGTTAGAACAGGAGGAACAGATATCTAAACAGAGTAGGTAGTGTGGGATGTGTATGTGTGTGTAGGGAGGCCAACACAATAAGTTACTAAAAAAACATTACCTTCACTCCGGGTCAGTCGATCAAAAAAATGCTGCCTATTTGTACCAACTCCGTAAGATTGAACGTCGAGATGTTTTAATTACTTATGTATAAAATAAAATAAAATTCAAAGGTCCTTTCTCAAGACATCTGGATCTGTCCAATAGATTGAGGACTTTGATAAAATAGTTATTGTTCTTCGGAGATTGAGGAAGATAATTCCAAAGACAGAACAAAACACACACAGTACATACAGTGAAAGATTGAGAATTAGTGTGAGAAGTGCGACAGGGATGGAATTACGAAGCCTTGAGATAGGAAGGATCTTTAGCTTGTACCTACTTAGATAAATCAATAACGATCAACGTTGAACGGTCTATAAATTACGCCGATTTAAATATAGATATCTATGTTACATATCTACCTACGATACGCCTAATAGACAACACTTATGAACAGTACCCAATTTTCCGTTTATCTCCGAGTTCAACGGCACTTCAAGGTCATCACGTATCAATAGTAGAAGATCATGAGCTGGCCAACTGCTCACGGATAACAAGCGAACTTCTCCCACCGTCTCTTCGCCTTTGATTCCTGCTCGTGATTCCAATTCCTTGAGCAACGTGAACTGTTCCAGTAATGTATTCTGTTTTAAATTAAAAAAGAAGGGTTAACATGTGGTTGTGTTCTGATTGCACTGAAGCCTGTTTCGGCTTCAGTGCAATCAGTCTTTGTCGTCAGCAAATTTTATAACTCGGCATTTTACAAATTGCCTCAGCATTTCATAAACGCTCGCTGTTTTGCAAAATGCCGAAAGCAAATTGATAATGCTTTTCATCGTATTCAATTGGTCAAACAAAAGTCTTATGTTAGTGTAACCATGATTTAAGGTTAATTTAAATAGACGTGTGATATGTATTTTTTTAAATTATGTAATGTTTAATCTAAACAGATATCAGATTGGAAAGTTATTATTAGAACCTACTCGGGGCACTCCAAATACTGATGGTTAGGTTAGGTTATAACTGTGACAATACCGTGCGCGAGCCGAGCGAGCGAAGCAAACGGTGCCGCGGCATCGGCCGGCTGTCCAATACATTACCACTACCATGGCGAAGCCGGAGCGGGTCGCTAATGTAGAATTTAAATTAACCAATAAAAATCGCTTACTTGTTGAGATATCAAACTCGTGCGCAACTTTATAAACTCCCTCTTTTTTGTGGCCAACAACCGCAGCAATTTAGTCATCATGCAATGAGGCAAAATCAAGTCCTTGTCTGCAGAAAAAAGAATTTTATTATATAACAATATTTTCCGGTATTTGACAAATGAATAAAAGTTCTCAGGAAGTGATACTAATACCTTCATAGACTTTGTAGACTCCAGATCCCCAGAGTTCTATCGCAAAGTCATAATTGATCGTACTTTACACCGTTTATACACTTATCGCATCGGCTATTCTCCTCTACAGCTCGCAATTCTCAACCGATTCTCGTTTTTTTAGTGGATTTGGTAATTGAAAAAAATCCAAAAAAACTGAATTGACAAGGGAATTCTTATATTATAATTATCGAGACTCGCGACTTCGCGAGTTGTACAGCTTACAGAGCCAATTAGGAGGATCTTAAATATTATTTATTAAACATTCCGATTACATGCATGTAGGAACTAGACCTATGTGAATTCGTCTCCTTGAACTGGATGTAATGCATTTTCTTATGCTGGAAAGCCTAACACCGTAATGCCAAACGTTTGATAACTTAACTCCTATTCTTGGATAGGTATAGTTTTAAAGTGATACCTTGTTCTTGGTCCACTAATTTGCCACAGAAATTCATTAGATTTATGGTTTCTGGAGTTGAAACGCTCGCTTGAGAGAAGTGAAGTCGCTCCATAGATATCTTCGAATTTTGCTGAGGGATTTAACCAACAAATGAAAAACATTAAATTTCGACTATTTTCGACCTCTCTTAGTTGGGCCCCTTTGTAAATTGGCTATCTGGATGCCTCTTTAAGTATATTACTAGCATCCGCCACGCCGTGTTTTTAAAGACAATGCCATTTATTCAATTTAGGCCCAGAACTTATGAAGGTCAAATTTACTGCAGTTACCACCGGTTCGGAACTTAACCTTCAACCGAGAAGAATCCGGCAAGAAACTCATCAAGGTTACATTTTTTAAATATTATTTGGACAATCTGACTGTGGCTTATTTCCAAATTGTACCTAAGCATAGATACAGGCGAATAGATAATCGGGATCCCAAAAGATCAAATTAATGTTATCCCGGAAAAAAAGTATACCATGTTTGATTTATCCATGTGTGAGTATTGCATCCAAATCTGGTTACCCATAAGGGCGCGACTGAGTAACATTATCCACATAACATCGCCAAATAATAAATACTACTAAATGCGATAGCTTTTGTGTATATTGTATGAGCGGATGTTTGACTAAATCACGTGGTATTGGCTCAATGGATTTGAATGATATTTGATATAAAAAATATGTATTATATATCCTTAAGAGCTGTGCTCTTGTCGGTGTGCTTCTTGTATGTGAAAACTACTGTGTGGAAAATTACCAAAATACTCATAAAGCTTACAGTTGAAGGCGATAAACTTTGACTTCTTTCTCCGACACCGTTAGCACCTTTTGGTGGATTCTGAAATTCAATACAAAAATTTTTTTGTCCATTATTTTCATGACCCTAAGAGGATGGGGTAATTAAAATATAATACTTACATATAGCAGGTGTACAGGGAGGAACCAACCTAAAGGTATTCTTCCTTACTACTATCCTTATCATCAAATATTATGTATGTGTAAATAAGTCTGTTAGCCTGTCTGCGACCATTCATGGCTAAACGGGTCGGGTGGAATTTGATGAACATTGGCAGAGGAGTAACTTGTACATTCAGCGCAGTGGCGTAGCGTGGAGGCCTTTTATATTTCGTTGGTGGAGGCCGAAATAAATTTTGCCGCCCTATATTTTTTTTGTTTCTGCCTCTCTGAGGTGCAAACAAATTTTTCCGCCCCCTTATTTAGGTCTTACTTAAACTCAAAATGTATTTGATATTAATATTTCTAAAGTTTAATGCAAGTACGATAGTAAGATTTTGACTTCGAGACCACTACCAAACATATTAAGGTTATTGGTTTGTCCCTCTCTGCAATACCTTATAAAGTTATCTTCAAAATTATATAGACTACAGAGCTTAGTTTCTACAGCAAATTTTTATTTTAAATTTAATTTTTACATAAGGCTGATTTTGATAGATCATAGAGACATATGATTGTGATTTAAATAAAAGATGAGATTTAATTGTTAATTGTATTCTTTTCATTTTCATCGCCAGAGGTTAGTCAATTTTATCTTCTTCGATTTGGAAATTAAGTACTAGTTGGTACCAATTAAACATGATTAAATTATCCAAACTATCCGTTTTATCCGGATAATTAGATTTTCAATATTCGTTTTAACGGATAATACAAGCCCTAACTGCAATCAACCATGGTATGGTAAGTAATGAAGTATATAACCGAGTGGTAAGTACACAAAGCCTACAAAAGAACAGGCTCTCAAGTGCAGCAGTCGGGTCACACCGGTATACCTAGGTGCTAGGCGACAGATTTTCAACTTGAGGATGTTATCTAGCCAGTACTACAAAGTACCTTACCACCGTGCTATGGTTTCCTCACGATTTTTACATTTACGAAAAGTTCTAGCTCATTATAGGATTCGAACCCGCGACTTTCATCACGGCATTTGACGTCGCTACTACGAAGCTAGCATCGCCTTAAAATATGGTTCGATACCATTCAGGAGCAGAGTATTTGAATATGTTATATTTAAATATAACAAATCGAAGCACAATCGAAGCGCTCTTGGTCTAGCATGATTAGCCGTTCTTAATCGATCGGCAAAGTTAAGCTACCACCGTCGTGGTCGGTACCTGGATGGGTGACCGCCTAGTGGTATTTCAAATCGAGCGTTTCCGTGCTTCGGAAGGCACGTAAAGACGTTGGTCCCGATTATCACTTAATTGTGACAGTCGTTAAGCTAGTTGGATGCCTTCTAGGCGGCTTGAAAAATTCCAACAGTAGGTTGACCACTAGCCTACCTCCACCGATCCGCAGTGGGCACGTGTGGTGGAGTATTGCCCATTCCCTTTCACCCTCATTTGTGAAAAGAGGCCTGTGCTCAGCAGTGGGACATTATAGGTTGATGATGATGATGACAAGTTATATTTATGTTATATTTCATCATTCCCGTCCTGCACAACGTGAATTGGCCACTTTATCATGAAGTTTTAATAACATGCGTCTCGCATACCGACACGTAACAAAAAAATTAAATGAACAATGATTTAGGTTTATGGCATTCTGAAGTTCTCGGAAGTAAGAGATTGCATCTATACATTAAAAAATCAATGAATTTCTGGCGGTTTTTAACGTATGTGAGATCCTATACCATTCACCCTATTGCGGTGGAACCATCGAGATCTATGGGTGACACTTTGGTTAGTTTATGTGCTCAGACTGGGGAAGGTTTCTGACATAGAAAAAAAAGGCATTGCAAAGCACGCAGGGTCTTAGTATGGGACAACAATAGACCTATATTATCAAATACAATAGTAGTGTAGGGCAGGGGTGGCCGGTCGATTGAGAATATTAGTCCAGTCGATCGTGCCAAGGCAAAAAATATGAATATGTAGAACAGACTGCGCATAATACTACATAATTGTGTACTGAACTATGCTGTTTCATTTAAGATTTAAAGAATTGTAATTGGTAGATCGCACAGGGTTTCGTCAGTAAACAGTAGATCTTGGATCTAATCAAGTCAGCCACCCCTGGTGTAGGGTGTATGTAGGTAGATAGCAACATACTCTGTGTTTGAGCTCAACTGGGCTGGATGAATGCGCTCTCTTCCCAAGTGGCGAGCGCGAGCGTTTCCGAACGCCCAACGCCTCGGTATCTGAATAAAGATTGAACACGGGTAGGATTGGAAGCATCCAGATACAATATAATAAAATAATAGACAAGCCAGTTTCGGGTCGTGGATTTGATTCCCATTTCCCACCCAGGGCATACATTTTGTATTTTGTGTGATTATTTACAAAAAAGTGTTTTATAGTTTCAGTTAGGTATCTGGTTTCCATAGTACGAAAGCTGTGAAGATTAGTTCTACACAAAAGTTCTCACATACAAAAAAGAAACTTTACGATTTATAATGAGTAATATTAATATTATTGTAATATGTAAGTACAAGGTTATTGATCTGATAGACCCACGGTGTAGATCAGACAGATATAGAGAAAGAAAGAAAAAATACGTATCATTTAATATTCATATTATAGTACTTACTTATATTCATAAATTTTACGTAAACTTAGTGATCTAACGATTATTTACCTATTTCGTATTACTTTGAATCAGTAATACCACATTTAAATCCTTGAATGAGACACAATTTAGTTGATATGACCAGCTCCAAACCATGTCCAAACATAACCCTTCCTTTTGGCTTTGCCGTACTCGGGTAAAAAGGCGCTTAGCTAAGTAGCATGCCATCAAAGATTTTCATATAGATTCTTTGCATGCCATTTATCGTAGCATTTTCCAACGTATTTTTGAACCTTTTAAAAGAAAGTCTATAAAGTATATAAAGTCAATACCTGGACCAGGCGGTTGCATTTTTAGAAAACCTAGTGCTGTATATTTTTTATATTTTCTCAAGAATGTGAGATCAAAAACTTGTGAATTTTAACTTTTCAGAATTTGACATATTTTTCTGAGTTACTTTTTCTTGGACTTCAATCAAACGATATAATTATACCATGAATCAAACTAGCATAAAAAGTTTCCATGTAGAATGCATTCATCTATAAATCTAATAATAATAATAATATATATAAAATGCTTTTGTGGGTACGTAAATACGCAGTTTTCTCAATCACCACCAACCCCAATCAACTTTCCGTTGGGGTGGTAAATACCCCTTGGTCTCCAGGTGGTAGTAAGGGAGTCTGGTCGCGGTGGGTGAAAGGGGGTGGTTATGGGTGGCGAAAATGTTAAAACATATATTGCTGTCCTTTTCTAACGCATGAGGACTTCTGAAAAGATCTCAAAATTTCTGGAATGGAAAGTTCCAAAATGTGTAAAACGGTTATAATCGATCTGGAATGTTCTAGAAAGTTCAAGAAATATCTGGAATTATCTAGAAAATTCTAGAGTGAATGCAAACTATTATAATCGATATAGGTAGCATGTTTTGAGAAAGTTCTACAAATTTCTGGCTTCATCTAGAAAGATCCAAAATGTCCAAAACTGTTATTATCGAGTTAGAATGTTCGAGAACGTTCTAGAAATTTCCAGAATGATCTGGAAAGTTCCAAAATGAGTGCAATTTATTATGATCGATTTAGAATGATCGAGAATGTTCTAGAAATTTTCCGAATGATCTGGAAAGTTCCAAAATGAGTGCAATTGATTATGATCGATTTAGAATGTTCGAGAAATTTCTTGAATGATCTAGAAAGTTCCAAAATGAGTAAAACGGTTATAATTGATCTGGCTTCATCTAGAAAGTTCCAAAATGTCCAAAACTGTTATTATTGAGTTAGAATGTTCAAGAACGTTCTAGAAATTTTCCGAATGATCTGGAAAGTTACAAAATTAGTGCAATTGATTATGATTGATTTAGAATGTTCGAGAAATTTCTTGAATGATCTAGAAAGTTCCAAAATGAGCAAAACGGTTATAATTTATCTGGAGTGTTCTAGAAAGTTCAACAAATATCTGGAATGATCTAGAAAATTCTAAAATAAATGCAAACTATTATAATCGATATAGAATATTTGAGAAAGCTCTAAAAATTTCTGGTTTCATCTAGAAAGTTCCAAAATGTCCCAAAACTGTTATTATCGAGTAAGAATGTTCGAGAACGTTCTAGAAATTTTCCGAATTATCTGGGAAGTTCATAAATGAGTGCAATTTATTATGATCGAGAATTTTTGGATTGGTCTGGAAAATTCCAAAATGTGTACGAGTGTTATTTTTGATCTATAAAAATCAAATCGAAGTGATATACATCTAAATATTCTAGCGTGATCTGGTACTGGACATGCGATGTATTTTAACCCGAGCAACGCCGGGTTTCGCTGCTAGTAGCTTATAAATATTATATGTCTGTGATAAATAGGATATGGAGTATAGAGCTCCAAAGGATCATGTAAGAATGGAGTTACTTACTTACCTAATCAGAATCAGAATCATTTATTGTCATAACTTTGCTTTGAAATCGTGATCTTTGTTTGAAATACAGCCTTGTAGTAAAACATAGCCAATACACTTGAAAGATTAGACTTGTCAAGTAGGTTACAAATCATTTTTAGTAATAATCATTCATATCAATAATTTTAGTACAATAATAAAAAAAATAAAAAAACAATAATCAAACAATCATATCTCATGCTAGGTACTATAAAAATAAAAGTTATAAGTTACTTCAGCTGTATAGAGGCATCGTCATTTTATAAATATTAGTTAAAATAATAAATAGAGCAATAGGATTTCATTTCAATATTAATAAAAATGAAAAAATCAATAAAAAATAATTTTAAAAACAATAATTATAAATAATAATATAGTTTATTCAATGTCAATGTAAACTTTAAAGTGACTGTAGTCATTTTTCAAAAAAACCATAATATTATACAATGTATTGCCCAACAACAAACGCTTAACATTGTTAAAAAAACACCTATATTCGAGATTTCTCTAATGGGCTTCGGTAGTTTCATAAATAGTTTTTGACCACAGACATATAATAGTGTTTTTGACCCATTATTTATGGAAGCTTTTTGGATAATGCTAGTCTACATGAGATAGCTTGTAGGTAATCATCGTAATCATTGTTTCTTACACTTCTGGTGGTAGCATGTCCTCTTGTCATATATTCTGTGAGGTGCTTTTTAACATACATCACTATTTCCAGTATATAGAGAGATACTGACGTAAGAATTTGTAGATTCATAAAGAGTTCTCGGAAAGAAGTCCCATATTTAGCATTAGCGAGCTAAGTTACAGATCAACTTCAAGAAGTATAAACTCACAGGGGTGACCCCAAAAGCTATCCGATAGCGATTCTCTACCATAACCTACGACTCGTACGACACACACATTGAAAACGTCTGAAAGAAATATAGTAAATTGGTATACCCATGGTACACTGACACACACATGTACACATGAGAAAAGAAAAACAATGAATATATGTACATATACATACATAGTTTCACTAGCTGTATCCCACGGTATCACCTGTAGTATTATAAAATACCTAGTCTATGTTCTTCTCCCCACCATAGGCTAGCAGCGTGCCTTTCATCGTGATCGGTAAGCGTAACAAAAAACAAACTCACATCCACATTTTAGATATTAGTAAGGACATGACAGTATCACAATAGGCAGCCTTATCACTAACAATTTTATCATTGCGATCTACTAGGCAATTATTGATTGGATTCATTTAATTATTTTATACTAACATGCCGTTATTTTTGTCAAATCAGTAGGTAGGTATGCCAGCTGAATTATATATTACCTTGATAGCTCTAAAAGATGCGATAAAGAATATCAACAATCCTTGGGAGCTCAATATTTTATATAATTCGTAGGTACCTACGAATACTTAAGTCAATAACAAATTGATAAAGGTATCAGATATATTTATTACTGTTACAATATTAGTTCAGTATTACCCTACTACCTTCATAACAATATTTTTTTATCATTGGAAATGATGGTGTCAAACACACCTTGAAAGGAACTGACACTCAAGTGCACCTATCGAAACACCAATAGGTGATTGGGCATCATCATCATCATCATCATCAGTCCACTGCTGCCTACAGCAGTCCACTGCTGGACATATGCCTCACCCAATGCACGCCATCTCGCTCTATCTTCGGCTCGAGGTGATTGGTGACACAGCTAAATCTATTTCACGGAAGAAAGATCTTGATCGTCAACAAGATTATGATCAACTAAAATCGGATACCCAAATATGTCAAGCAAGCATATATTTGCGGTCTTCACATGTTTTTTGTTTCAATTTCTAGAGCATGTTATGAATCCGTAATCCGTTCATCATGTCCTACGTTTTTCAATTAAGATTTTACACTAGTGCCACAAGAAGCAGCAGTAGGGAGACTACCTCACGATCGTAAGTACTTATAACAGCTAAAAGTCATGTAGGTATGTAGGAAATAATCTGTAGGGAATAAGTTGCTAGCCTGCAACCTAGCATAGAGACATTTCCTTAGGTGTATGGTGTAAATGCTGCATTCTCATATGTTCTTCATAGTTACAGCATCGACAGACCACCGAATGCCGCCGAACCGTCGAAGAAAGAAATTCTGTACTGCCCTCCTAGACAAGATGGTTATCGACAATCGTCATCGTTAGTAAACGATCGACCTTTGTATGGGATTGACATTTCAAATCGAAATATCACGTGACTTTTAATCTTATGTCAATCCCATACAAAGGTTGATCGTTTACTAACGATGACGATTGTCGATAACCATCTTGTCTACTAGCTTTGTACTCCTAATTGCGTCTAGCATATGACGCTGGCTCCCTCTGTTCGGTGGTTTGGCCGCACCACCGCTCGGTCGTCTGTCAATGCCTCTTCTAGTATAAGCTAAACCTATTTTAGCCTCATAATAACCTAAACAAACACTTGTCTTTCGACATACTCTCAACGAAGTGTTATTGAATTAATTTTATCTTTAACCTAATTACGTAAAGTACTTACCTATCAACTATAAAGTAATAGAAACTATAATTGCGTAAAATCATAATGGAATTAATTCAAAATATTACATGAAGTAATATAGTAATTTTGATGATGTGGAATAATGTAGCAAATATGGATAACAAAATCGATGGCAAAGTAATTATGATATGTCAAACTATTGCAGTAGATACTACTTCTTATGGTGTGGTTAAATTTCTAAACATTATGTTATTTCGTAGGCAATATGATAATAATGAATTCACTTCAATTGGACGTAGTTAAACAGAAACACAAACAAACAGAAAGGACTCAAACCCTTATAAATATTATATGTCTGTGCTCAAACCACACATTGGTCAAAATATATTTAAGTATGCCTGAAGTTCGAATCTGTCTTGTAGTGAAAACTCTATTTTTAAAATGTACACGGAAACTGTTTTTTTTTTCGCTACCCCGACCCAACCCACAGTATGAAGAGCACCTTTTCTTAGAAATATTATGACAAACAAACATTCTATTAAACGTATGATTTGTAGGAAAATTAGCATAGTGATAGATAACTGTGTCAATATAGATATGGGTAATAAATAAATTACGTTATTATCTACGAATATGTACCTATCTAATCCAAGTCCTATAATCCAATTTATATGACAATACAACTTACAATATTTTATAAGTATTTGTGAAGTTCCCGAGATCAATGGTAAAATCTGCTCAATACCTGAAATGAAACTGGCCCTGCTATCCTACTAACCTAACTAATATTATAAATGCGAAAGTGAGTTTGCTGTCCAAACAAACAAATAAACAAATTATTTGTTTGTTTGGACAGCTAGTATTATAATAAATGTGAAAGTTTGTATGGATGTGAGGATGTGATTTGTGAAGATGTTTTTTACTCTGTCACGCAAAATATACTGAATGGCTTTGGATGAAATTTCGCACACAGATATAATATGTTTTGGTTTAACCACAGGTTTAACACATAGGATACTTTTTTTCTCCGGAAAAACATACGATACCTCGCCACTTTCATCCGCATTCCCGGATGAAAATGCGAGATGTAAGCTAGAATATATATAAACGCGAATGTTTGTGAGGATGGATGTATGCCCTAGTGCATCCATGGGGGGGGGCTAAGGGGCACAAGCCCCCGCCAAAATCATCCGGGTCCACCCCTGATAAATCTTGATAAAGGCCACCCCCAGTGTGATTGGATCATGCCCCTCCCCAAACCAAAATCCTATATCCGCCACTGTACTTTTATTCTCTTGTATTTCATTCCGTCGTGCGCTCGAGTGCAACCCGGTTGTGCCGAACTACATACTAGCGAAGTGCAAACTACCATCTGACGCGTGAGTCATCACTAACTATCGTCATCGCACGGTCGGTCGGCCGGTCGGCTTATAGCGTTCATTGTTTCGGGCACAGAGTAACTTACAATACAGAGAGTTCGTTTTAAATTCTTTGAAATGGCAAATAGCACCTTCGATAAATCAGACTCTTGTGACCTACAGCCGAGATCTGGAGAGATGAGTATAGACGGATCTCTTATTGACAAAGAGTCACCCCCACCTTATGTGACGTTTCGTAAAGAGATGCCTCAGACAAGTGAGTCTAATCTACGCGCTGAACTACAATCCTTCCAAAACAACATGTTAACCATGATGGAGTCGTGGTTCACAAAACAAGATGAAAAGTTCTCAAAATTTCTCAACGACTTTGATGAAATAAAAAAGTCTATAAAATTTGTCAGTGACAGGTATGATGATCTGCAGACTAAAAATCAAGATCTCAGCAAACGAGTATCCTCACTGGAACAAAATATGAACATGGTCCAGTGCAATAGCTCACGTATTTCTGAATTGGAAGCAGTACTTGATAATATGGAACAGAGAGCTCGATTTTGCAATGTGGAAATCAGCAACCTACCGGAAAAGCGGGGAGAAAATCTGGTATCTATATTGGAAAACATTGCTACTACGATAAATCAACCAGTTCCTGTGCAAGATGTTGTCTCCATTCATCGTGTTCCGCAAGTTAATCCAAAGAACCCGAGACCAAAAAATATAATTGTTAAATTCTCGAGTCAAATGATGCGAGATAACTTTATTTCGGCAGCGCGAAAAGTAAAAGGTATCACGACAGAACAGCTACATATATCTGGTCCATCGCAAAAAATTTTTGTTAATGAGCACTTAACAATGAAAAACAAAAATTTGTTTCGTCAAACTCGTGATGCTGCTAAACAGAATGGATATAGATTTGTATGGATCAAGCATGGGACAATACTCGTCCGGGCTAATGAGACATCACCCGTTGTTGCAGTTCGAAGAGAGGAGGACTTATCTCGACTCAAACCCAAGGCTAATTAAACTTAAGTATTATATTTTTATAGTTAATCATATTCTTGAGTTTCTTTTTCACAATACTATGTCATTCATTATTACTTTGCATCTAAGCGTAATGCAACGTATCTGCTGCCTCTCAATCTCTCATTACTCTACTTGTTTACAAGTTAACTCGCCGGCTACGGCTACTACGAATGCTACGATGTCGAGTTGTTTCAACGCTACCTGCTTTTGTTTTTTAATAACTTATACGAAAACCAAACAATACTTTTTATGTTTTATTGTTATTAATTACTTACAGTTAAAATCTATATTTTTAAATCTTTATCGAGTTTTTTATTACAGAGTGTTTTACAATAATACAGTATGTTGTGAACGGGTGTGCAATCGTTTAAATTTACTTTACTTAAAATTAGTGATCCGATTTTTTATTAATGATATAGTAATATATAATAACCTTCTTCTTTTTAAAAATGACTGATAAAATAGCAATATATTATCAGAATTGCAGAGGTTTGAGGACCAAGCTCAATACATTATTTACAAATATTTTGGCGGAGAGTTACGACGTAATAGTTCTTACTGAAACCTGGTTAGTGTCAAATATATCCGACAGTGAAATTATAGATTCTCGTTATGTACTATATCGTTGTGATAGGGATCGGGTCGCGAGTGAAAGGCTTGACGGGGGTGGCATTTTGATCGCTGTTCGTAGTAGTTTGCAGGCCACTCGGTATAGATTTAATTTAGGGTATGATTTCGGTTTAGATTTTTTAACACTTTCGCCTAATATAGATTATGTTATATTGAAATTCAACTCTAAAATGCAACACAGGTCGCATATAATCTGTGGTGTATACATGCCACCCAATCAACCCTTTCCTGTATATAACTCGTTTTTAAGTGCCCTTCACTGTGAGATTGCGGCTACTACTCTTGACAAAATATACATATTGGGTGATTTCAATCTACCCCATCTAGAATGGCTGGAACATAGTCCTTTTGCCTTTATTCCAGCGCCCACTAGCTGTAACAATTCTATTAATAATTCAATTTCAAATTTTTTATCCGTATCTAATTGCAAGCAACACAATAATATTTCCAACAACATGGGCAGACTTTTGGACTTATTTATATCAAATAACGAATTATGTGTATGCGAGCCGCCTTTGAATCCTTTGGTACCAATAGATAGTTTACACCCACCTTTCTATGCCATCGTTAATTTTAATTTATCTTATAACGTGATGACTCAAAATCCCTTACCTAGATATCGTTTTCTTGATGCAAATTACACTAATATAAATGATGCTATAAATGATATCGATTGGATCGCTATCCTCGACACCCTTACTGTGGAATCCTCGACATCTCTATTTTATGAAAAAATTTATGAAATTATAAAAAAACACATTTGCTTACGGCCTGTCAAGTCTAGTGAATTTCCAGTTTGGTTTTCTCGTCCTTTAATTCATATTTTCAAAAACAAAGAAAGGGCCTGGTTAAAGTGGAAAACCTATCACAATAAATCCGATTATCAGGATTTTTCTATGTTTCGGAAGAGATTTAAGACACTTTGTACTGAATGTTTCAATAGTTATATAAACTCAGTGGAGGTGGGCCTGCGAGGTGATGTAAAGGTGTTCTGGTCTTTTATTCGGAGTCGCAAGGATAAGGTGGGTATACCTAATACTATGTCATATAGCGATGAAAAATCTGATAAACCAGAATTAATTTGTGAATTGTTTACAAAATTTTTCAGTTCGGTATATGAAAGTGGTGATTCGATTGATGTTAATATTGATTCCTTACCATCTTCAAATAATGATTTAAATATATACAACGTTTGTTTTACTAGGAGTATGATAGCCAGTGAACTTAAATCTTTAGATGTTACAAAAGGGCCAGGGCCTGATGGTATTCCTCCTTTCTTCCTTAAATACACCGCTGACAGCTTAAGTTTCCCACTCTGTATAATCTATAATCGTAGTCTTAGTGAAGGAATTATTCCCCAGGTGTGGAAAACGGCTAACATTATACCAGTTTATAAAAGTGGTGCCAAAAATGATGTCACTAATTATCGTCCCATATCCTTGCTTTCCACCTTATCAAAAGTACTTGAGAGACTAGTACACAAATTTATTTATCCGAGTCTACATAATGTTATAATCCCTGAACAACACGGTTTTGTCAGGAATAGATCTACAGTTACAAATCTCTTACTTTATTCATCTTTTTTATTCGAGAGTATGGACAATCGCGTGCAGGTTGACTCGGTCTACACGGACTTTTGCAAGGCTTTTGATAAGGTGGATCATACCATACTTCTTAAAAAGATCGCGTTTAATGGTATTCGCGGCAACTTACTTCGTTGGTTTTCCTCTTATGTCAGGAATAGAACTCAGAAGGTTGTGATAAATGGCTTCGCATCCAATACAATCAATGTTTCCTCCGGCGTGCCCCAAGGTTCAATTTTGGGCCCATTACTTTTTGTAATGTTTATAAACGATATCTATGTATGTTTTAAAAATGCCCGCTTCATTCTCTACGCTGACGATCTTAAAATTTATCTCGGCATAAACAACATAAGCGATTGTGAAGCACTCCAAGAGGATCTTGATCGTCTCTCTGGCTATTGTACTGTTAATAAACTGCAGCTTAGTCTACCAAAATGTAAATCTATCACTTTTACTAAAAAAAACAACGTAATTAATTTCACCTATTCTCTTTGTAACACATCTTTAGAAAGAGTGTCTCTTATAAGGGATCTTGGGGTACTTATGGACTCAAAACTACACTTTGATACTCACGTCAATTACATTACTAATAAAGCATTTCAATTATATGGTTTCGTTATGAGAACATGTACTCCATTTAAGCGCCCTGCTACTTATCTACTTCTATTTAAGTCGTTAATAAGATGTCAATTAGAATATGCTACAGCTATTTGGAATCCGCATTTTGAGAAATATTGTGAGCAACTTGAATCTGTTCAGCGTAAATATCTCCGTACAGTAAATTATAAATGTTATCATGCAAGGTCCTCGTATCAGTCACTTTTAGCAAAATTTTCCATGTCATCATTAAAATCGAGAAGATTACTTTTAGATCAGATTGTTTTATACAAAATATGTCATGAGGGGTTTGATTGTAATCAACTTATTAACCAAATATATTTACGTACCCCCAGCCGTTCACAGCGTATACGTGAAACACACTCGCAGTGTTTGTTTGCTCCCAAACGTTGTCGTTCCATAGCGGGTGAGCGTGCACCTCTTCGTAGATTAATGCATTCTTATAACGAATATTTCACAGATGTTGATTTATTTATATTATCACAATCACAATTTAAAAAAAGAGTCTGTGAGAGGCTCGCAGATATGTCAATGCAATTTTGAATATGTATAACAGATCTTTCTAAATTTTTTTCTATTTTTCACGCTAGTCGGCTAATCTATTGAATATTTTACATATGTCTACTAAACATTTTTTGTTGGCTTTGTTTGACGTTTATTACGTACTTTCTAATACATTAGTTTTAAAATGTAGTGCCATTATTAAGTAGCATATTTTCGTGGATAACGGTGTTGGTTGTACATTTACTCTTTTTGTTTCTACAATCTATTTTTATGTTTATGCTTTATTGTACAATTGTTTGTTTTCCTAAATAAATAAAAATAAATAAATTCCGAGAAAACAATAGATCCCTTGGGAACACCGGGCGGAGACTGGTACTCAATATATTCAAGTTTCATATAGGATCACATATCCTTCTTTCTTAGTCTGATCTCCTACGTGCTTCTTTTATGGGCTTCAGCTGCAGACTTGGAAACGATTACTTTATTTTACAAAAATGGCAATTTGCGCGATTCAAGCATTGTTTAGGTTCTCACTCCTGTCCTTACTCCAAGAAATATTTTTTTAATAGAATTAAATATAATACTTTCAGATACTTGTTCATATTGTAATAATTTTCGATTGTCGAGCTATCTACCTACTATCTTCCTCAATGATGAATATTAACTGATAAACAGTAAATTGTCACGGTCTTTTTCAATGGCTCGTTATGGTCGGAAATCTTGACAATAGCGAGACGGGGCGTATTGAATTGTTGTGGAATATTAATATTATTTATTTATCAACGCTTCTATTTTTACAATGACTGGTATAATGGAGTATGTGTGATGAGTATTGCAGTCTCTAATTTATTACGGAAGGTACGGTTCCTGTTAATTGCGATCCCAGAATTATATACTTTAGTGGGACTGTGATGGGTTCTTGGATCCCCATCAAACCAAACTGCTCAGTTTGCGAAAGTACCTACCAAAGTTTCGGAAAAAATAACAGCATTCGTTTGTGTTCAACAAACACTATATTCAATATCGTGATAAGCGAAGACTCCCCGCAGAGACCTGCAGGCTTGCTCTTCCAAATAAAATATCACAACACACCACACGTACAAGCTTTGATGCATTTGCGCAGACAGACAAGATATTTATAATCGTTGAGGTCAATAACTCTGTATGTATAATGTTCTAGATGTCTTGCCCGGTTCCATTCGGGAGTCCGGGTTAAAGAAGGGTCCTTTGTTAATTGTGGCTTCTCTAAAATTGACCAATTCAGCTGAAAAGTTCACTAACACTTTTTACAACTATGCTCTACCTATGTTATAAGACCTCAACGGTTTTTAATTTACATAGGTATACTAGGTACGCGATGCACAGTCTTAGTTTTTGATGCTTACTGAAACATCACTAAATTATATTGATCCCAAAAGATTTCGTGGGACTTCCTGGCAGGACTACTACTATGGATTTGAATTTTCTCTGCTCGATGTCTCGGAATTTTTGGAAAATTCCGAGACATCGAGCCAATGCCAGGCTAGGGCCACCCCTTTTTTTTTACTGTTTATAGGCTTGTGTTTGACCGCAATCTCACCATGGTAAGTGATGATGCGGCCGAAGGTACACACAAAGCCTAGAAGAAACTAGCTCTCAAGTGCAGCTGTCGGAACACACCGAAAGGTGCTTGGCGACAGATTTTCAACTTGAGGGTGATAGCCAGCCAGGCGGGTACTACAAAGTACCCTACCACCGTGCTATGGTTTACTCACGATGTTTTCCTTCACCAAAGCTCAAGCTCATTGTAGGATTCGAACCCGGGACCTTCGTCTCGGTATCAGCCGTCACTACAACTGAGCTATCATCGCCTTCAAAACCCCTGAACCCCTGCTGAATCAAAGATGATCTGTTTCGTAAAGATAGCAACTGGAAATATTCATCCAGTGCAAAAAACGTATTTATGAATTATTTTAAATATCGGATAAAAAGTATTTGATACCTAGTCGTTAGGAAGTATCAAGTTCACCAATTCTTAAATATTCTAATAAAAAAGTTACCACTAAGATAACGTGCACTGCATATATCGGCGTATATTTTCGTATATCTCTATCTCTAGTCAGCAAGAGAAAAATAGAGATATTTAAAGCTGGCGAGTGCCGCCCGCCCTCGGAAATAACGACGGGAACGGGCGCGGCCGGCCGTGACCTCCTAAATGTACAACGCTCTGAAAGCGTTCATCTACACGAGCAATTGAATCTATTCCTATTTGTAAATAAAACGTAAATACCAATTTATTATTATATTGTGACTTCAGCTGGGCTGTGAAGGCGCCACTATCTGGTATCTAATGGATGTTAAGCACCTACTCAGATCCTAATCATGATGTGAAGTGTACAGTCTGGTGCACTGCGCACAGTAGGCGAATACTATTACATTATAACAACACTACTTGGACAGTTCGCTTATCGGGTGCGAGAGGCTCGACGACCGACGATAAGACGGAGTGCGGGCGCGCAGCCAGCCGTCAGTGCTGCGAACGACGCTGGCGCACCACCTCACTCCACGCGGCCAGGCTCACCTCGCTGTTACCGTAGTCGCGGTACCGACATAACATCGTAACGCGTTTCCAAACTAATAACAATATTCGAGCAGCCGGCGAGTGTTTACAAAACTAAGTTGTTGTGACAAAGATTGTTTTTAATTTAACTTGTGCTGTTTAACTGAAGAATAGAAGTGTCCCGCATTGTAACTAGGTATGTTTATTAAAATAAATTAATTTGGCCACAATTATTTAGATTAATATTTTACACGTGTTGTTTGTCAGCGCTTCGATAGATACCTACAAACGCGTAATTATAATCACAAAGTTCGAGATAGTCTGTCGAGGCTATTAACCGATTTCGCTGGACACGACATCAAAATAAAAATAAGACAGTCGGTGGGTAGCGAGTCAGCGACGGCGGCGCGTGCGGCGGCGGCGGCGACGCATACGGCTCGTAACGACTCCACGCACTGCCGTCATGTTCAATTGTGCTTATTTGTGAGCTAGCACAATATCCAGTTGACAACAGATGATACACCTATACCTATGTAACAGAATCGTAGAGATATCCGATCCAAGACACTTATCGCAACAAGCTGCATTGCATGCACAGGTCATCTCGGATATCCGTCGTAATAACAGTGTAGAAAATTTCACTCATCTTGATTACAAATGCTTAGGACGTAGGTAACCTTTTTAGCACGCTGCTCTACATAATTATTATTATGTACCTAGAGGTATAGAACATTCCGAATATTGAAAAAGTTGAACTGCACGCCGTTGCTGTGTAAAAGATGGGTAATTTAATTGCTAAGTGCGTTTCATAAATATTTTTTTTAAAAATTAAAAACTTTACACCAGGAGGGTACGCTTTTTTTTTCGACTGATCGTGTATAAAAAAGAACCTTAAGCATGTCTGAAACTTTCTGAAATTACGTTGGCAACAATTTCCTTAACACATCTATATCATACCTACTACCTAATATCTATATCGCATAAGCTTTAAACGGTACTTCTGATATTATGTTTTGTCATGTATAATTATCATGTCTTAATTGAAGATACCTAACTTCAAACCACAATGGCGAACCAAAAAGTGTTGCGATATAATGAATAAAATAATAGCCTGGGACATTCTTCACACACTTCTGATCCAAAATACAAGCAATGCTTGTACTATGGATTCCAGATAACTGATATACTACTTTTGTAAATACCTACATACTTACACCCAGACACAGGATATGCAGGGCAAGTTCATGCACACAAATGCATGTCCTGAGTAGGAATCAAACCCATGACCTGCAGCGTGAAAGGTGAAATCTTAACCAACCACGCCAACCGCCCGTCAACATATGAAGTGATAAAATAATATACCTACAACTATCATTACTAAGCTCTTCTGTGATCGAGTTTAATTCCATTCCTCCATCCAAAAACGGAACGAAAGAAGTTTCTATGGTAAATAATGGTAATATAATCTCCTATCCGTGATCAAAGCAAAGTTCATCGAAAGTGGTTCCGCCACGAAATCATTACGTTAGGGGTTGAAATCCCCATATCCATACTCTATTTACAACGAGTTTCAAGAGAAACGGCCAGTGCAATATATTTCTCCATACAAACACTATCCCCCCCATCCATTGAATTACTTGCTAAATAAGTTTGTATATAGCTCCTGAGATTTAGTTAGTGGTATTTTACTTTAGATACATTTTACTGTAGAAGAATTGTTTAATGTTACCTGAAAAGGTAGAGAAAAGCAGGACCGAATCGAAATTTTATAATAGTTACTACGACAGTAGCACAGTAGAAGACTAGGTAAGTATTGTTAGACTATGATACATAGTTACTAGGTACTTTTTCAGCTATTAATGCCTGCGCAATTTACAAGTTGTAAATATACTAGTTGTAAATAGAGAAATAGAATTGGGCATGTTTTTTTTACTTTTATAAAATTAACGACATTTCCGGTGGATTTTCTCAAAAAAATCACTCATACAAACCTTGTCCTGACAATTACGAACCGAACACAACAAAAACAAAAACAGCCAATGTAGAGCCCACGGATAGGGGAAAGAAAGAAGAGCCGTTATCAAGTGATGCTTCTTCATACATGTGGTAATTGATTATTATTTATATACTAGCTGTTCGTGCCCGGCGTCGACCGGGTGAAATTTCTGATATATCCGGAGAATTTTCCAATTTTTTTTTTCATACAAACCATGTCCTAACCGAACACACCATGCGTGACGTTGGTGGAAAATGTTCTCCGCTGGTCTCCGGAGGCCTCGATCAAATCTAGATGACAGAGTAATAATAATAATAGAGTAAGAAATACGTGTAAAAATAAATAAATTAAATAATAATAATAGAGTAAAAAATACGAGTAAAAATAAATAAATTAAATAATAATAATAGAGTAAAAAATACGTGTAAAAATAAATAAATTAAATAATAATAATAGAGTACTTATTTAATAATTATGGCATAATTGTTTCTTTTATTTTGAACTTGAATCAGTAGGTATGGGGCATAGACTCTATTTTTTTATACAAAATAGAATGATGCCATTCGATTTCTACTAAGTCAATGACCTTTGTTTCTAAATCCAATGAGAAATCTCCGTGTATAGAAGCTGTTATCAAACACAACACATTGTGCATTGTGCTCACCTACTACGCCACAAATTTCGTAATAACTCTTCGCTCTACATCTACAAAAAACGATTTCTAATAAGAAACAAAATTATACTTAACCTTACCATAACCTACACATAGGTACTAATCCAGGCACTAATCAATTAGTGACAAGGTAAATATATAATTTGTATTTGGAAGTTGAATTAGAAAGAAATATCCCACCAAAATCATTTTTATGTAAAATGTTGCCGCCAAGACATATGGCTCGTACTGTCAAAAAGTTATCAGATCTCATGTAGAGCCAAGCTTATAACTCTACATGCACTTACTCTACAAGCCGTAACTTCACAAACTCTACACCTTAGTCAAAATATGTGGCTTGGCCGTTTCGTTACCGTCACATGGGAGTAAGGTGAAAAATGTATTCACTGTTCATTACTTTTTTGTTATTCAATAGTTCTTGTAGTATTGAAACGAAACAACAAATTTATTAGTATTACTCTTATAACTTGCACACTCTCAGTAGAGAAGGCCCATATAAGAATAGATCGAAAAAAAAACAATTATATACCGCTATTAGGTAGACAGGTAAAGGTTAAATGGGGTTTTAAGTCACAGTTATGATGAATGTCAAGCCGTCACGCGTCAGCCGTATCGAAAAGTAAACCTCTTGAAACTAAGTTTTGAATAGACTTGTAATAACAGTAGGTACCCATAATGCACCGGTAGTTTCGTGCTTCTTGCTTCAATTGCCGGAGACAACCTATTTATCAAGTTGAATATCATCCTTCTTGAAGACGGTCAACCGAACCCACACAATGAAGGGATCATTTCCATGCAATAATATTATGTCGACAATGTTCAAACTTATGAATTGTCATTTCGTTACTAAGTAACTTATATTATCATAATTTTATTTTTGTATCTTTATAATATGGAAGATTTGCTTACGATCTTTATATCAATTGAATGGAAGCAAACACACAATATTATCGTTGATTGGGAAGGTCAGCTCTCCGAAAGAAGCGACACTGAATGAGACAAGCGCAATGTTCGAATTATCAGTTCCGTAAAAGATAAATCCAACGCACAGTGTAAATCCAATTCCCAGAAAGTTACAGTTGAGTTTTTGTGTGGATAAACGGAACAAGATCGCAGGCAAGTAGAGTGGCGTCAATCATCAGTAAACCAGTCGGGAGCTCCCACGTGCCGCTCCTAGCGACAAACACTAGCTAGAGAGATCACCGTTAGATGGCAGGTACTATACCATAACAACTTTCATTAAACTCTAACTGGAACCATATACCATAATGATATGTGATCCAAAAATATAATTGGTAAACTGGTTTCCGCAATAAAATCACCGGCAAAGTGTAAGTTGTTCTTTCACAATCAGTGTTCCGTAGTTGCTATTTGTAGTATTGCTGTTGTTAAGGTACATACAATTATACCTCAGTAAATACCTAGCGCAGATCTCATATTTTTCCTTCAATCTATATACAGTTTATTATTATCTGAGATCATGGTTTTTTTTTCGGTATTCTCTCAGCAATACTTTTAGAAAAACTGTGGAGGGATATAATTGCTGAACGGATTTAAATTAAATACATTGCCTTTTAGATAGATCATACCCGGTAATAAAACATACATAAGGATACGTTTATCCCCAAGAAAACTTGAAACCCCCTCGGGCATCGCGAGCATAACCGCGAAGCAGAGGTAAAGAGAGGTTTCAAGAGAGGTTGAGCATATTATGCTCAAAGAGTAGCTCAACTGGGGAAATCCTCCCCCTTACAGAATACCGTAGCCAAATAACAATGCTGTGTTCTCGCGCGTGAGTAAAGCCAGAACTCATGGCGGACAGGGAAGGGTCGGTAACGCGTGAGAGCCCCATGTGTTGGAAGCGTCTATGGCTACGGTAAGTAAGACGGTGTTGTAAGACTTGTTGGCGTCTTTGTTAACATAACAAACAAATATTTATTATTAGGATTTAGTGGAGCACCATGGCGATGAAGGAGTGGCTGCAATGGCTGCCGCCACCGCGGTCGCTTCTGGCGTTGCTGCTCGCAGTAGCCGGGTTCAGCGGTCGACTCTTCGCCTCACACTTTACACATTCGCCTACACTCCTTGTCGACACCTGCCACTCATTATGCAGACTTGTGGGGCTCATCACCACTTTGATATCGTATAAGGTACGTTAACACGTTTACGGATACGTTTACGATTAAAAATGTCTGTAGATTCTTAGCTACAGACATTTTTAATCGTAAAGCCAATTTAGAAGAATTGCAGAAAGAGACTCAAATAATTAATTTCCGTATCTCCTCTATCTATGCATTTAAAGACTTGTCCTACTAACTGAACGATCTATCAACGTACAGACTGATTCGCTCGAGCTAGTATAGTAGTACCCAATTAATATGGCTTACCGATGTACCTGCGCAGAAGAAACATTTTCAAAGCGCGGGTAACGGTATTGGTCGGCAGCTGCCGCCATGTTAGCGCACGCCGTGCGGAGGGGCGTGACTTGCGAGTGAGACGGAACTAACAGCTGCAGTGTATTATGAACCTTATAGTAGTGATCTAAGGTTGATTGTAAGTTTTAAGCTTTCTTTCGTTAATCTTCGGGGCCTTACTTTCTTTTCTGTGCGAACGAAGATTCACGACGCGCCATATAAGTTGGGTAATACTGTAACAGACTTATAGATTCCTTTTATAGCATTGTCATTCACTAAGAAAAGATTTTAGGAAATTCCACCCCTAAGGGGATAAAATAGAGAGCTAGTGTGTGATATATTTGTTAATAATGTGAACCCAGTTCGAAAGAGCTGACGAAGGTGCCGGGCGCGAGGGTAAGCTCCGCAACACTTTTGGCTGGGCCCGCATCGAGGTGGTCGGCCGGCTGTCAGTCCACGTGTTGTTCGCCTCCTTTGCCCTGGCGCTGGTGGTGAACGCGCTACAGCTGGGCGTCCACTCCTCGCACGGCCAGCCACCGCGGTACCCCAAAGTGATCATCGGCAGTGCCGTTGTTGGGCTTCTTCTAAACGCCATCAACTACATGCTACTTGCTGGTAAGTCTAATACTTTGATGGCAATAGGAGTGTTTTCCCATCATTTGAAGTAATTTTATTTTACACCGTTTACGCATTCGCATTATACGGGGGGCATACAACAATACGATAACAAATGAAACCACGTAAAGTACTCATCAATACGATCATCTTTTACTATGGGACCAACATCGAAATCGCAAAAAAAATATACAGTTTTGCCTGTGAGTTTTGCATACAAAAGGTATCATGTCTCCTCGGCAAAAATGTATGAAAAACTGTAATTGCGATTGCATAAAAATGAGCGATTTCGAAGTTCTTTTACTACGGGACCAACTTCGAAATCGCAAAAAAAAAATTACAGCTTTTCATACATTTTTGCCGAGGCGTGTGTATTATACTTATTGCTTACTAGCTTTACCACACATACGACCATGTTTAAGTAATTGGTGTTTGTTATGGTTTGGTTGGTTACCTAATTTCGCCGTGTTTTATCAAATAAACCAGTGATTATGATACGGTTAGTAATTGTATCGAATGGAGAACCAAAACTGTATAACAATTCACTGTTACGGGAAATAAATGGAAACGATTTTATTTGCCTACATATTACTTAAATGTAGAACAATCGAAACAATCACCAATGAAATGCACTTACGTTTTGATTGCAAATTCAACATACCTATACCTAATCATTTCAAGTAAAATCTGAACATAACAAGTCAATATAATGGAAGATAAAGCGATGTCTGGAAGTAGCTGCACTCTGTACAAGTGCACATGATTATGCTTGTACGTAATACAGTTTGTTTTTACAAGCTTTTATTTAACTTGCAATTTATGTATGTATGTTTGTTCGGGTGGAATCTTGCAAGTCGAATTTCACCCACTTCCAGTGGTCAGATTGACTTGATATTTGTTATACATTAGTGTGTTGGATGACAATGCAAGTACAGTCAACAAAAATCTGTGGTGACTGTTCTGTCATCTGTTTGGGGTCACATACAAGATATACACACCCTCAGTCCCCACAGCATTACAGGAGCAAATATAAGGAATTCTATGGGGAATTGGTACTAATCTGTAAATCTTGTAGGGCGTGAATTAAGCTATAGCCGACGGTTAAGCATGACCGAGGGCGGAGGAGTGGTACTGAAGACTGGCGCGGGAGAACCTGTCCTCGCCCACGCGCCCACAGACATCGCCAGTGAGTTAACACCAATTTATTTTATATCATGAAAAGACAATAATTGATCTGAAAATGCGTGATAGGAAACTTATGTGGTTGATATTCTGCTTAAACCAATTTGAGTATTTTTGCCAATTTCAGAATCTCCCGAACAAATTATGTAATACACAAAAAACTACGCATGTCAAAATATTGATAGTAACATTTATATACCAAATGCAATGCAAATGCAAATACATATCTGATAACTAACTTACTTACACTTAAACACATGAAGAATAATCTCCACATTGTAATTGTGTTGTATCACACGCAATATTATAAATGTATGTGATCAGGCAGTTTGTTCGTGATGAGCGCCGGACTGACCGGAGAGTGGGAGCCCATCGCAGCCCGCATCGCCGACCCAGCGCTCTCCGCATGCGCTGCCATTGTCCTCGTCATATTTAACTACCCCTTCTGTAAGTAGCTTATGTACCCACTACTAGTATTGTAAGAACGCTTCTCCTGTTTGTTTTCTCATCAGGCGAAATCTACCGTTTTTCACAGTTCGAAAGATTTCAGCTTAAATCAATCTCATGAAACATACGTTCTTCTTTGAAACTAAGACAAATCCTCGTGGCCGTAGCAAGTTACTAATGCATTTACTTAAGAACTAACAACATGATCAACATCAATCATGAATTAATCATCATCAGCCTCTACGACTGGATCTAAGTATTCAGCTTGGTGCACCCTCTACTTAAATTTGTCTTTGTCTTCATTTTATTTGTCTGTTACCCTAAGCTAGTAATAGTTTTTCAAATGTAAATACTTAATTCCTGTTCTTTTTATAATGTCTAATATTGTTTCCGAACAAATCAAATTAAATGCTCAATATTTAGCATATAAATCAGTGTATCCTATTAAAAACCATGATAATGAGTAAGTACTTATATCGATCGATCATAGTTAAGAAATAAGTCGCCCGCAATCAACACTAGTAACGCATTAAGAGATTAGTCACCCAACGGTGCAATATCGGTAGATGTCAACAAACAATTGGAGCCTACTGTTAGCAGTTATTGAAGTGGAAACAAATGCAAGCGATAAGTAACAATGCGACGCAATGTAATAAATATTACGTAAGAGTTCCGATCGAGCTCTGTCGAACGATGACTCCATTATTTCATACAATAGTAAAACTTATAGGTAGTTGGTACTTATTCTACTTTTAGGATACTCAAAACTAGCTGTCACTTAATCTAACACAGACTAGAGATGGACAAATCGCCTACGTGTGATCCCGACTTAACTCTTGAAATGACTTTTCATATATTGAGAAATGAAATGAAATGAAATGAAATAATTTATTCATTCAAATAGGCCTTCACAGGCACTTATGAATAGTCAAACTCTAATACTCTAATGCACTAATGCACGGTTCGGTAGGTTGATTTTGCTGAGATCCGGGTGGACCATGATAAATGCAGTTAACTCTGATATTGGCCCTGATTCTGTTGTTCACAACTAAACTAATTTTAATCTCACCATGTCTCTTTCTAACAAAGAACATAAGAAAAGGATGTAAGAAATTTAGTCCTGTCAAATTAGTCCAATGCTTGTTTTCAATATAAATTTAGTCGCCATCTATCGTGGTTACGCCTAAATACACGCAAAATAAGACGGCAAAGATTAATTTTACGACTTAAAATATGTTCTATCCTTTTTCAATAATGTTCGTAAGAAAGAGATGAGATGTGACTAAAATTAGTTTAGTGCGATTTACAACAGAATCGGCACCACTATTGTTCCTACTACAAAATCATAACAGGAGACAAGGAAGCCAGCTTGTTAGTTCATAGGCGCCAAATTTCCTGTAAATACCTCCCTGTAAGTCAAGTAAACGTCTTTATTCTTGGTTTAGTGCGTTCTGCGGGACTAGTGCTCCTGCAAACGGTGCCTGAAGGCCTCGGCGCCTGCGACTTGCGCGCTGCAGCGCTGAAAGTACCTGGAGTCCTTGCCATACATGAGCTGCACGTGTGGCAGATGCACCGCGACAATATTGTGGCCACTGCGCACATATCCTATGGCTCGCACGAGGTTAGACAACTTTAAAGTTAGCATAATACCTACCTAATGTATCAAACGGTACCTACTTAACGCTTGCTTGCACAATATGCGGTTAAAGGCATGTTCAATCAATGGGCAACCGCCACCGCTCTGGGCAGTTAAGACTCTATACACCTTCAATTATCACGTCATAGCAATTTAACTCTTTGTGCATACACCGGCATATCCGTACCACAGCACATAGACCACATACAAACATTCGCTATCAATTATAAAATATGTTGTGTCATGTCAGGATTATCTGAGGAGTTCAGCTCTAGTAAGTGACGTGTTCAAACGTCACGGCATCGGGCTCGTCACTCTACAGCCTGAATTCATTGTCTCTTCTGTGGGCCGTAAGTATTTTACTTGTTTTGCTACTTCCTATTATGTACTGTATAAGCCTATTCAATACAATATATTTAGCTGACTTAAAGAAATTTCGAGATTGGCCATTTAGTCCAAAATCTAATCTAGGAGTCGAGAAGTGGGGTAAAAGTTGAGTAGTTAATGGTAGAAGTTCACGTTTAGTAGGCAATAATAATTATTTGTTTCTTTAGGTTCAGACGAAGAGAATAAGGCATTGGTAGATTTTGCAAATCTGGCTTGCCCCTGTCCATGTGCCAAAGAGTGCATCGCGCCCCGATGCTGCATACCACCACAGTTAGCTACCGTGACTCGTATATAAATTTCAATAACAGAAGAAGATTATGTGTTCTTTATACTTTGGTAGGAACTTGTAAAAATTGTAAATAAGTAGGTATAAGCATCCATAAATATAACAGTGATCTGGGGGCCTACCACAAGCTCAGAAAACAAGGTTAAAACAACCAACAAGAAAGACAAAAGTCAAATAAGGTTATAACTCAGAGTATATAAATACTACGTACAACAGAGAGACAGCGCCCATACTTCAAAAGTTACCACCATAACTCGCGCAAGTACAGCGCCGGTGGCGAGATTGGGGTACTAATTCCTATTCTGGGTTTCTAAGTGACTACAGCAATGTTTGTTTTTCAGTAAATGACAACAGATGACACTGTTGAAAGAATTTAATTTTAAAGAATAATGAGCACATTTGTATTTTTTTTTGTTTTTGTGTAAGAGAGATAGAGCGTAGCATTTACTCGCACAAAGGCTTTTTCCCAAACTACTCCATACTTTTGTTCAAAAAAGATAAGAATTCCATACATTAAGTCCTAAACTAATCCAAAGAATTATTATTATGTTATTCAATTCTAAAAATACTGATTTTAAGTTGCATCTTACTCCACGGGTAATTGAGACAATTCCTGAAATACTCTATAATATTAATAATATTGTTCATCAACAATTCGCAAACTCCTCCATCGAAATTATCGAATTATTACTAAATATTAAGTTGCATTATACCACATAAGATGTTATGAAGAAGTCCCAGTATTTATAAGCATAATAACAAAATCATGCTTATTGAACTTTCCTTTATATTGTACTAGCTTCCGCCCCGTGGTTTCACCCACCTTCCCGAGGGATATATTATTTTCCCGGGATAAAAAGTATTCTATGTATATGTTAATCCAGAATACGTTCTATTCGATCGTTTGGTATACAGTACCAAATTTCGTCCAAATCCGTTCAGATGAATGAATCTAAGCTTGTTTTAAAAAGAGTAATTACAGATTTTATTTCCGGCTCTTCTCAGCAAATGGAACCTTCCGAACCGGTAGTATTAGAGTCAGACTTTCCATAATTGCCTGTGAAGGTCTATTTGAATACATGATTTTGAATTTTGAATTTTGAGATGCTGACGCATGATTGAGGGACAAACATCCAAACCCACAAAATTCCGCGTTTATAATATTTGTGAGATGAGATTAGAGTGACTAGATTTACTCGCTTTTCCCGAACTCTGTCTCTGTTCTCTAGTCACTCTAAAATAAATTTTATTCAAATATAATACTAGGATAACATAAGTTTGAAAGAGTTCTCTCTAATACCTCCAAAAAAATTGGTAAAAAATCCTGGTCCCATTTTTTCCCAAGTTTAAAATATATATACAGGATATCCGGACGGGCGTCGAGCGCTACTCGTGACATCTACACTAATAGTGTTAGTGTAGAGGATTTTGATAATTTTGCTAGCAGTGGAAAAAATAGGCGACCAAGCGACTGACACACACTCATTTCTTTCTGATATATTACAATAGTTTTTATAAACAAAAACTTTTTTTTTTAGTTTTCAACAGTTAGTGTAAATGTTAATAGAGATAATCTACAAAAATACAATTTTTTTTTTGTATTTTTATTTGTAATGAATAAACTCAAAAACGAATGGACCGATTTAAAAAAACCTTCACCAGTCGAATCATATTGTTATTTATCACTGAGTGACATAGGATATATATATTTTTTAATTGGGAAGCCTGCGAAATTTCCAAAAGACCTTGCTTGAAACTGCAGAATGAAAATATAGTAATTTATATTTGCACACGAATTTCCGATTACTCTGGTGAGAATATTCCATTTTGTTCGTATGCCTACTTGAGGGCGCCGGGGTATTGCTTGCACCCGGGCGCTATATTATAGGCTAGAGCCGGCTCTGATTAGGGAACAATTAAAAAATAGGTCAAGATAGCAATTTTTAAATCTACTATAAGTTTTAAAAATCACTTTAATACCGAGCGAGCGAAGCGTCTCCGTTTCAGCTTGGACAAAAATGCTTTCGTATGTATGTCCAGGTCGCATTTCTCAACCGATTCTCCAGAAATTTTGTGAGCAGGTTCAGTGACTAACGGATGGCTTTAATCCTTTTGTCCATATAAAAGACTTATTAATTAAGTTGTTCTTATTTGATATTTTGTTGAATAAATGAAACCACGATAACTTTTTCATCACTAGATACAGACTTAACCCCATAAAAACAAATGAAATACAATTGGGATGAAACTGCCCATTGTACTTTAAAAAAAAGCGTTGTAGATTTCAAAATATTTAGACTATATTTATTTACCGTTGAAGTCTCTGCTTATTAGAAACAGGTTATTATTAGATTTATTTTATTATTATTTGATTGTTTTGGTTTTAGACGATGAAATGAAATAAAAATAATCGACGCTTAGGCCATCTATGTAAGATCAAAGATTTAAATAAAATTACATAAATTGTAAATATTAAAAATACGAGTTTTAAACATTAATTTAATTAAATTATGTAAATAATTATCTTCAAATTCTATTTCCTTGCAATAAAGCTCAATAAAAAGTAATTTAATAGCGTTTTGACTAAGAATTAATTTTCAATCAATCCATACGATGTTTGTAGCGACATCTTTACGTGTGAATTCTACACTAATTATAAAATGTATGTGATTGACCAGACATGGTTATAATAATATTGTTTTAAGAGCTTGTGGTTCAACCTCAGGGCCAGTAGACAAGATGGTTATCGACAATCGTCATCGTTAGTAAACGATCAACCTTTGTATGGGATTGACATTTCAAATGGAAATATCATGTGATTTTTAACAATCTCTTATGTCAATCCCATACAAAGGTTGATCGTTTACTAACGATGACGATTGTCGACAACCGTCTTGTACAGGGGGACTGCGCTCTTGAATCATTGTTGCCAAACAAAAGATGTTTCAAAATTGTTATCGGCTGAATAATTTAAATTGGGCTCATAGTGCTTATAGCTTGTACTATGGGCTATTATGGGTCATACCCTTAAGATATCGAAAAATATGATCAATCATACCTGATTAATATGAATGAGTATGTAAGTATGGATTTAATTGCTCAAAACTTTGTTAATTGCTTAGTAAAAATTAATCGAAATAAAGAGCTTCCTTAGTTTTTTCAGAATGTAAATTGGAAATACTGATATATAAGTCAATCGACTTTCTATGAAACGACGTCCAGCTCCTGGCTAGTTGTCGACAATGGCCTTGATCTTGCCCTTAGTTTAAGAATTCAAAGCATTTAGTTACTGCTTCAATGTAAATAGTGAGATATTAGATGATAAGTGAAAACTGTGTATCGAGTAATCGGATATTGTAAAGGGGACAACTAACATCAAAATTAAATTGAAAAAAAACGCTATTACACCCAAAGAAACTATTTGAGTGTCACGGACGTGCGGTGAAATTTCTAATCGAGTCTGGTAGTAAATAGTAAATAACAGTGGTTCAACAGTGAAAGTTATAGTATAATGAATGAAAAACATGGTTCGCGTTACCTAGCCACATTGACACTACACTACAATCTTATGGTACACTCACCTCATAAAAAATTGAGCGACAGCAAAATGAACCCAATTCAATGCAATAATTTGGGTGATATTGTTATTACTTGCCTATAATGAAATAAGTTATAATTTCGGTAACACAGGTGAAATTATATTCAACTAAATTTGGAGGGTGTAATTCCTAGTTATATAAGTAGGTAGTGAAATAAAAAACGACTCTCCAAATATTGTGACGTATTTATTCCATTTAGATAATACCCCAGATTATGGTCACAATTGGTAAATATATTGCACACCAAATATATTACTGGCCTAATTACATTGATCAATATGCATACCTACATATTACCTATATATAATTATAATAAATATATAATTGATTATAAAATTATGCCGATTGCTTCTATCAGTAATTGAGATTGTACAAAAGATAGGTGTATTTGGAGTGTACAAAAGCGACTGTGATGTTCCTCTGTCTACAGTATTGAATGAGAAAAGCTAGTTCATAAGTGAATTAATACAGGTTGTTTACGTTTTGCAACGATATTGACAAATAATATTAGTTTTTAAGTGTTTTATGTACAAAACTTTGTTGGTTATTGATTGTATAAACAAATAAAAAGAGTTTTAACAATGACAATGTGTTTTTATTTATTGTTATAATACTTAAATAGAATATATCTTCAACTAATAATAATAAATTGTAACGTTGCACTTGCAAGTTACATAAATAAATATAAGTATAGTTAGAAAACCTTTAATAAAACTTAATTACACTTAAATTAAAATAATATTTATAACTTATTCTAAAACATAATTAAATATAACCTATTAAACTAATAAAACCTAAAAATCTAAATACTTAATAAATATTATTGTACGGAATCTACAAGTACGTATTAATGATGATGGTTCCCGCACCTACGCATCCCTAACAAATCTAACGGGTTTGCGAGCTGCGCCGGCGCGGCGGCCAACGCCCAGTCGTTCAGTTCGAGAATTCTCCACGGCCAGTGCGCTTTGAGACTTCACAGGTGACGGCTGCGTCACTTGCTTCGAATTTTGTATCTAGTTTAATATCACGTGGAATCCCGCTAGGGATTTACGTCTACATTTACGCCTACCTTGCATCTACCTATGCAGCTTGATAACTAGCTGTGGAACGCTGAGGGACCTACCTCCTGTACTGCCTGCCTGGACTACCTACTCCCGCTGACATCCTGGGAGCTGGACCAGACCGAAGCGAAAACTGAAGCTGCTACTTCTACCTTAGTTCAGGCCAGTGTTCCCCCTGTTAAAAACTGTACCCCCTGTGAAATCTGGACGTGAGGCGGCCACAGAATTTTAGGCAATTAAATGTTTCATTGGACTAATTTCCATTGTTTCATTTAATCGAACCCTACCTACCTATCTGTTGGCGTCCCCCTAAGGGACTTGCCACAAAATCGACATTAGATAGATTTGGATATGTATATCTATAGCAAATACAACCACGCTATTTCTAAAATCTTCGAGGGAAGTTTATTGGATGTCGAACTAACTCTCATAAAATACCAACATAATTATTATTACTTTAAAATTACTATTATCCAATCACAAATAGAAATTCGAAGAAAACCTTGAACATTCTTAATAAAACATTAGGTAGATACCTACATAGCATTGTATTGCTTAAGTAAGCAAGATAGTTACAGATTCAAGTTAATTATCGCCATAATTCGAGTAAAAAGATTCAACACGTGATTCAGTGGTGTCTCCACTTTTATGTATGTCCGAGGCGCCAAGGTGACAGTGCGCTGGCTTGCATACGCGACTCTTGACAAGCTTCCGACATGGCTTACCAGTACCTGAAGTAGCCCTCTGTCATAAAAAAAAAGAATATTTTTATTTTTTTTTACTTACCTACATAATACATAAACATAATACATGGCCTAATTTAGCCGTAATGTTTTATTGAGTTTGTTAACGATTTTGCAAAAGTTCATCGAGCTATAACTGGGTCACGTTTTTATGCCGTATTCTAAAAAAAGTTTGTTTTTCAAACATTTTCATTTTAGAAGCACGGAGTAATTTGCTCGTGATCGATGTTCTATTTTACGCATCGTCAAAGCGAAATACCACAAAAACACTAATCACGAAGTCTCAAGCACAATAGCCCACAAATTGAAATTTCACAAGTAGGTTTTCATAGAGTTTAGGATTTTTCCAGATTTAGCACCTAAAGGGGGTTAAATTAAGAAATAAATTATGTCAGAAACTTAAACTAAAGCTAGTTTATAAAACATTTAAATTGAATCAAAGTTTATAAAAAGACAAACAAACTAATCTTGTGAAAATATATAGCACACAAAAGATTGCAGAGGACTAGAAAATAGAGCATGTATTTAATGCTATGAAAGTAGGTCACGAAAAACAGATTCAATAGATTAATCTAATTCATAAAGGTCATTACATTTTCAAATATAGGTGACACAGGAATTGGATCAATGTAATGAGGGGAGCTTTTGCCAAGTCCAGCATTTCAGTATCTAAACATTTATAGCGATGACGGTAAGTCACGGTACATTTGATACAACCATAGAGATAACCAAACTATATACTTACTGACTGACTGACAAGCAAGTCAGTAGGAACAGTAGCAATGACAAGATATGGTGTGAACGACTGTGGAAAGAAATACAAACGTAGGTACCTACCCATCAGCTCACATCACAACAAACGTCGGATCCCTAGAAAGAAAACTAAATAACATAGCAATACTAATAAATCGTGCGTGCGTTGATTTTAAAGCACTACTTGACTCGCAATATCTATAAAACATTACGATCGATGGATCGGTCTAAGATCGCCACCTCTCGAGCGGGAAGCTCACTCTATATCTTCTTCCATCTCTATGTATTCAATGGACTGACAAATTCGAACTGAAGAAACAGACAATTACGGCGTATTATTTTTATATTTCAATACTCTAATAACGTACACTTTCCAATTTTACATTTATCACGCACGGGAATAAGTAACCTGAATATCTAAACGGTGTTTTTTATTATTACCCATATAATTAGTAACTATAATACAATTAAAATAAACATATATAAAATATAATATCAAGTGAACATACACAACAAACACGCATTATAATAGCGTAACTATGTAACATAACACGTGTGAACGAACGAACGGCGTCACAGCATAGTACATTAGGTCAACGACTAAATCGTTACTGTTTGCAAAAGCTAGGCAGGTATGTTTTGATAAACATAGATCTTAGAGTGTGCTATCTATGTTGTATGATATCAAACGCTGAAGCCAAACGATAATATTAATTGTTGTCTATTCCATTTCAATATATTTCATAATATTATCATGTTCACTGATCGTTGCACATCATCATTCTGTCACAATTTTGAACTGAGGTTACCCAACCAGGGGCCCGAGAGAACTAAATTAAGGTTCGCAAAATAAAATTAATAAGCTATAAGGAGGTAAGTTATGACTGTTTGACAGGCTCACTGAATGATTCAATAAAAAAAACATTCTGTATTTGTAACATTAAAAACACTGGTCAGGGGCCCAAGCCTGCTATTACAATTGTGTTCCAATGAACTTTCAGTGGCGCCATAATGACTCCATTATGACGCCATAATGACGCTATTGTGTTACTAGACTACCAAAACTGTAAAATGTCTCAATTTTGAAACCACTGAAAGTTTCATGATAGTGATGATCGCGGATATATAAAACGATGTCAGACGACCACTAATTTAAAAGAATAATAATGAACTTTCAAGAGAATTATCAAAAGAAGAACAAAGCTTACCAGTACCAGACGATAGTTGAGCTTTACAGCGAATTCGCAATCTCCGAAGCAATCAGTCCACCCCAGCCATGGACCGATCTCGCAATCAATATTTTCTGCTGCCGACAAATTAGAAATAAATAACTTTAATCCAGTAATCCCACAAATAATTTAAATGGGAAAGATTAAGACTCATTATTATTGTTGAAACTATCACTTATTATTTAAGGGTGCACCACATCCAGTATAATAGTTATTAATGAATTACTCACATAGTTCGGGTGGTGCATCATTTTGCATAACTTCATTGTTCTCGTGAGGAGGAGTCGGTTTAAATTTCTTTGAACTCGTTTCGGGAGGCACGGTTGTAGCTACTGAAAACAAACGATTAAATGTTCTAAATTCTTCAAAATCTATGAAGAACAGAATGGTCTTCTATCCAGCAAATCGTTTAAACCTAAAAATTTTAGGTATTCACAGCAAAACTTTCCCAAATCAAGCTGAAAACATAACAAGCTCTTCATCACTTCGTGCTAAAAAGCTTGTATCTAATCTTTGAGCATTGAAGGCTACAAATTCCGAACTACCTATAACTAATATCGTAAGTATCGTAACACATGCAATAATGTTTATAAAGGAAGACCAGTACAAAAGCCTAATAAATGTACATATAACCTGTGGCAATATGGTGTTGCGTGGGCCCACAGGCTCGCTGGCAGTGTTCCCTGGTGCGGAAGTTGTTGGCATTGCCGCCGCAGCCGCTGAACCCGAAGGGCTCGCAAACTCCGCGAGACGCGTCGTGGAACCAACGCTCCTGGTACCCGCGGCAGTGGCCCACGGACATACCCAGTTTGCACGTAGCTAGGATATATAAATCAAAATATGAGGGGTAACTCTTACTATACGGTCAGGCTTGTATTTCACCAGAATCTTACTATGGTAAGCCATGTGGAGATTGGAATGGCACAAGTCTTTAGACTTCGAACAAAGTTTTATAATAAAGAGTTCTGGGTCACAAATTATGATACCTACACTCACCAGAAAATCACATTTATTAATTCGTGTAGTGTACCAGCAAAAAGTCAGGTTCACAAGAAGGCAGGTTCACAACAAGAGTGGCGCCAGTGTTGCGTCGAAACAGGGTTCAGACAGACTTTAAGGGGACGTAGAATTTACCAGAGTCACGAACTCATCATGTAAATTGAAGAAGTTCACATCATAAGCACGCAGCTATACCTAGTTACGGATCCAACAATGTACAGAATAACTATGCACCTGGTGAAACGGTGGAATTTAGACAGATGCCTTCAACACCATCACACAGTGCCTCTTGCTGCGTCAGCGTGAACTGACATCGCTCCAGGTGCTCTTGCACGAGGCTCTCCACGGCTGGGTCTTCGTCTGTTATATTCTCAGGATGTGTCTCCTATAAATACCTCGAAGCTATATTACTCATATCAAAGATATTTAGGTTCAATAAATCGTACTTTTAGAACATTGTTATGTACGCACATATTTTTTATACAAATATATTTATGCAATATCATTAGTTTTTGATGCAATACACCGCTGTGAAAGACAGACAGACAGAGTGGCACCATAAGGGTTCCCTTTGCATCTTTTTGGATCGAAACCCCAAAATATCGATTGCATAGAATTAACCCTATATATTATATCGATGATCGACTAGATCACTAAATAGGGATGTTTCTATGCAATCGATGAACGTACTACCCGCGCGCGATAAATGGAGCTACTCCCCCCTTCGTGTTTCCCCTGAAATTCGCTGATGGTTATATTGTATGTATAGCATGAAGCAATAATTCTGCAATACGGGAGTTATGCTTCATGATACTAGATGTATACAGAAACGCAACTGTAATCACCCCACCTGCCTCTGGCCGGCCATAGTACATTTATACAAAAAAGTGGATTATTTTTTGACACTCAAAGTCAAAGCCATTAATTCAATTTAGGCCCTAGTAGATCACTTATGAAGGTCAAAGCTTTAAAGTTACCACAGTTCGTAAGTTGGTCTTCAACTGAGAAGAACAGCAAGAAACTTAGCGAGGTTATATTTTTTAAATATAAATTTTTTTGGACAATCTGACTATATTGGCTATTTTTTCCAAAACATTATACATACATACTTTTATTAATTTTACAAAATAAAAAACACAAGCATAAAAACGCATAAACAAAAAACCAACATACAAAATAAATAAAAAATAATAACCTGGCCTAGTTCATAATTATGTAGGTAATCTACTGGATTTACAAAGTGCACTTGTGCAGAATGAAGCTATTTCCAGACATCTTTATCTTCAATATAAGGGCTACCTTGTACAGTAGTACCCAACTGATATGGCGCGTCGTGAATCTTCGTTCGCACAGAAAAGAAAGTATGGCCCTATATTGAAACTTACAATCGACCTTAGATCACTACTATAAGGTACATAATACACTGTAGCTGTCAGTTCCGTCTCACTCGCAATTCACGCCCCTCTCCGCACGGCGGGCGCTAACATGGCGGCAGATGATGACCAATAGCGTTTCCCGCGCTTTGAAAATGTATCTTCTGCGCACGTACATCGGTAAGCCATATCAGTTGAGTACTACTGTACACTAGTTATTTTGAATTTAAGGTTAAACATCAGTAACGAGGCGGGAAAATTGAATTTTATCGAGTTTTTTTTTAATCTTCGTAGAACAATATGGATAGATATTTCAGTGATTCGCGACCATAGTAGCTCATTTAGCATATTGTAGAATTGAGAAAAGACAGAAAGCTACTCACAAGTAGTTGCAAGTGCGCAAACCGCGTGTTCCACCGGTGCACGAGCCGCTTGGTGAGCACACGCTGCACGTCAGGTCCTGCGCCGGCGGCGGCCAGGTAGAGCCGCGTGCGCAGCCACCGCCCGCGCCCGCACCGCGCCGAGCACGGGCCCCACTCGCTCCATGACGTCACGCGACACTCCCCGCGCGGCTTGTCCTGACATCATCATCATCATCAGCCTATAATGTCCCAATGCTGAGCATAGGCCTCCTCCCACAAATGAGGGTGAAAGGGAATGGGCAACACTCCACCACGCGTGCCCACTGCGGATCGGTGGAGGTAGGCTAGTGGTCAACCTACTGTTGGAATGTTTCAAGCCGCCTAGGAGGCATCCAACTTCACAATTAAGTGATAACCGGGATCAACAGCTTTACGTGCCTTCCGAAGCACGGAAACTGTCGATTTGAAATACCACTAGGCGGTCACCCATCGAGATTCCGACCACGACGGTGGTAGCTTAACTTTGCCGATCGTTTAAGAACGGCTAATCATGCTACACCACGAGCGCTTCAACATGTTACCCTGACATGTTACCTGGCTTTTGTATGATAGCCTTGCGTTTAACCCTCGAGGAGCTATGAAGAGACCGAGGATGTAGCACGTTTACTCAGAATTAGCTTATCCACTCTGGCTTTGAAGAAATCTAGGTTATAAGTGTCGGCGTAAGGAATGAAGAAGTGAAGCGTTGTGTCCGTATGAGCGGGATGTCGACGTATGGGTGGAAATACTCCCGGGCGTCTTGTGTTTCGATGGAGAAGTTGGGATGGAGGAATTAAATTGAACAATAGGCTACTTTCCTGAAAAAAAACTAATTAGTCCGTCATTTACATTATCAAAAAATATTAGACACGTATTTTTTATTTTGTCAATAAAAAAAAATACGAAGACACTTTTTAGTAACAAGTGACGGCACGAGCCCCCACTCCTGAACTTAGTCGCGCTTTATCTTCGTCAATTGTTAATGATTTGGTAATGCAAAAAAATTCGTGTCCAATATTTTTTGAGAATCTAACTGACGCGTGACGGTCTAATTAGAATTATTATATTTTTACCCAGGCAACATCCCTATTCAGTAACACACTCTCCAAAATATATCCAATAAAAGACCGACAAACATGAAACCTTACGTTGATGTTCAAGTCTCGTTAGTTTCGCGTTTCGCCTCAGTTATTATCACTCCATGATCATTATGTGAAACTAACTTTCCGGCCCACGTTCCGCCCGCGTTCTCCCTTAGGGGTCGAATTATGAAAAACCCTTAGTGGATGTCGACGTTATAAGGTGCAAAATTTCATGTCTCTAGAACCTGTGGGTTGAGCTGTGCGAACATCTGTTTGTCAGTCATTCTCTGCTTTTATATAAATAGATGTTAGATGTATGTAGACGCAGGCGCAGACGCAGACGCTGGCGTAAACGTTGGCGATAAGATTATATATAGGTTATCTTCTGGAGGAACCGTATGAAGGTTACTCAAGGATAGATATAGTTACAAAATTGTAAGGTATGGGAGCTTTAACTCAAGCCACTTACCAAATTCACTAATCAGCGCCTGCCCTTATTTAATTTCCTAATACTTACTTAAGAGGACTCAATTCGTCATACTTTTTATACAAAACCCCTGTACTTATTATGACGTTGTTAAACATTTTTCGTTAGATGTTTTGAACAAATTAGTATCTTGTGCACTATATCTAGCCGTGTATCTAGGCGTAATTTAAAAAAAGTGTGAAACAAATGCAGTCATAGCCTCCGAAAAACAGCGTTTTTGCCTGAACTTTGGCCATATCTAATGTACCTATAAATTGTAAAAATAAAAAAAACATTTAGATACCAGGCTTGCAAATTTATTGGAGATTCTAAATAACTAACTTTTTTTTCACAAACTTGTAAGATTTTTTCACAAGAAGTACACGCCTGGAACAAGTTTTATGAATTCGAAATCATGAATGACGACCTAGCGAAGCGGCCGCGAGTGATCAGCGGAATATACCAACTGATAACCGACGGCTCTGATGCTGTCTCTCTTTTTTCGCAGTCAAACATTACGTTGGATGAAAAAACAAGCTTTTAGACTATGCTTGCGTTGAAGTTGCGCCGGCCACAAAGGGCCACCTTAATTATAATAACAATGCACTATAGAACGTAATCCATAAGAAAATTAACACATAATTGAACTCTACTTTGTTTTAATTATAATATAACGTACCACGAAAAACCAATCGAAGTTGGTAGAGTTCGCAAAAATTCCAGCGGGTCTGAAAAAAGGATATGGAATTAAAGACAAATCTAATCAAGAAAATTTAAAACCACACCATAAAGTTTGGCAGGCTAAAGCTTTTGGGGAATTTGTTGTTGTAAATAATTACTCTAGTTTAAACTCATGATGACTTAATCACTTGGAAGTCATGATATAAGGACTATAGTATATTGACTGTAACTGGTTCCAGACTTTCGCGAAATATAAGCCAACTTTTCAGGCGATGAAATAATACCGTGTTGCACAGTCTTGCTCTACAAAAGAGAACTGCGGTGTACCTAGATGCACCATTAGAAAGAGCTGTGGTCGAAGGAAAATATCGTGAGGAAACCATAGTACGACGGTAGAGTATTCTGACTGTGATACCTGACCGGTTGACTTCAAGTTGATAATCCGCCGTGAATCACCTACTGTGTGATCAGTAGAAATTTTCTTGAAATTTTGAATTTCTCAAATGCAGCTAAAATAACACTATTTCACTGCATTTGAGATACAAGTCACTTGAAATACAGGTTTTGTGTGCTTACCACCATCGGCCACATCATCACTTACTATGGTGAGAGTTGATCAAAATTGATCGAGGCCTCCGGAGACCAGCGGGCGGGGAACCTTTTAAAGTAGTCGTGATCAATGAAATCAAATTATAATTCGAATGTAACCTGACACAGGGTCCTTTATCGCATGGCATGGCCTGGCTCATGACGGTGGAGGCCCGGAAGCCGGTGTGGCACCGCTTGTGGGCGCGCGGCACGAGGTAGTGGCGGGTGCGCGCGCGCACGCCGCAGCCCTCGCACGGCGACCACGCCGACCACGCCGACACGCCGCACGGGCCCGTCGCCGACGCGGGCTCCGGCTCGTACTCTGACGGAGCCCTGCTTGTACCCACCCACTCATAAACTCACTCAAAGTCCTTAGCCAATTATTGACCGAGCAAAGTGGGCTCCGTTTCAGCTTGGGCTAAATGGTATGTATGTCCAGATGTCCGACTGTTTTCCTCTATAGATCGCGTTACTCAATCAATTCTCGGGAAATTATGTGAGCGGGTTCGATAATTATATGGATTTTTTTGTCCTGGATAAGGAAATACATATAATTATCGAGCCTGGCCAGGTCTACAGCTCACAGAGCCACTAATTTATATAAGGACACTTATGATAGTCAAAGCTACAGAAGTTATCTCTACTGAAGAACTCTTTGCTCCTTAACACATGCTTAACGCCTGAGTGGAAAAACGAAAGGTGGGCCACTAGTGTTCGCCGACTAATTACCGCGACTATCAAACTATTGGTATATTTTAGGCGCCTTGCTGTTTACTATTATATCAGACGAATTGTAATAACATAGTAGTTGTAACTCAGCGTTTGAAGAACAGTTCAAACAAATCATAGTGAGAAAACCATACCACGTTAATAAAGAAAACAATAGAGTGCCTAGTACTAATTTTGAGGCTTTCTATTTGATTAGCTTGGCTGTTTATCCACATTTTCCCAAACAAGTGCACGGCGCGCACAAATAAAAGACATCTCTATAAATTTCAAAAAGTACAAGTTTGGCTCACAAAAGTCTGTATACACCCTGTATTTAATTTAATTATAGACGGTTCAGTAAGGTTTTTTTTTCCATTTGTGACATTTCTAGTACCCTAACCTAACTTGGCCCCATAGAGACTTTTGATCCTTGTCAGAGACTGGATCGATTAAGCTAATAAAAATATTTTTCAAAAATCGCCATTTTCTCGCTGACTAAACCTTTTTTCAAAAATCTGTAAATGCCGATTGTAATAAATCTAAAATTAAAGGACAGTCACATGAGACCATATTCGCGTAGCTTCAACCCTTAAGGTAGATGCTCTTACTGACCCGTCTAAAATGTCCATTCTGTATACATATAAGCGAACCTGCAATGCATCCTCGGTCCGTGGCAGGTCCGGTAGTCAGTGAGGGGGACGCGGCAGGCCTCTGCGTAGGCTCTGGCGGGCCACACGTAGGCGCGCTGCCTGGTGGCGCGCCCCTCGCCGCACGTGACGCTGCACGCGCCCCACGCGCCCCACACGCGCGTCGAGCACGCACCCCCCGCGCCCCCCGCGCCCCCAGCGCCCCCACCCCTCGCGCTCATACCCTCGGGAGGCGCCTGTGCCTGTGTCTGACCGTCACCCACTGACTCTGTACGTGAATCACATTACTATGTTGCAATCAGTTACTATAACATTACAATGTTAGGATTGGTTCCAGTTGCATCAAGCCCTACTCCGATGATCGGACTATCGTGTATCGTCTTTCGTAGAAGACCCTCTGTTTTCAATTGCTGATGATAAAACGATAATAAGTATTTAAAACTTACGTCAATCGCTCCCTTATTATTTGTCTATTCAAATTCTATGAAGAGGAGGCGCGGTGACTACCACCGCGCGCAGATTACTGCTTTGCCGAACGTTTTCTACAATTTTTTTAAGTCCTTCGGTTAAAAAATATATCTAAACAAACTAGAATACACTCACCGACTCCATCACAGTTCTTCTCGTAGAGGCGTAGTCTCGTTAGGCGAAGACGTGCAAAAGGCCGCATCTCACCACTTGTACTGAAAAATGGTGAGCGGACATCACGAGGCCAATCTGGTCTCAACGCTCTAACGGGAGCCGCGGGTAAAGTTGGAACACGATGTGACTACGAGAACAATTTAAGCTTTATCACTGCGCGTATAAGAAACACAATAGATATTCAAAGTGGTAATACTCACAGTGTAAGCAATGCCGCTGTCAGTACCTGCATCATAAGGATACAAGGGCAGCGTAGCAGATATCCTCCAAGTGCAATTGACGTTGCAAAGTTCCAATGCAGACACTCCTACAATCCAATCAGGCGAGGGAGCTAATTTAGCGGCAAGGGATACCAAGTGATTTTTGGCATCTACTCGGAATACGGCAAAAGTGGTCGGTGTGCCAGCACCGGCTACTTGCTGCCATGATATACCGCGTGCTTTGATTATTGTACGTATGTGATCACTCTGGAACAATAGTCACATCACAATCACTTTATTTTAATTTTCCAAGTTGTACATTCCTCTGCTAGAAAAATATCAGATTTACCTCCTCCTTAAGTTCTTTTTCGAGTGCAGTAGTAGTACCGTCGTCGGCTAGTCGTCGAAGTCCCGTGCTTGCTACCCTGCCTTCCTGCCACACTCTGTATTGGGCCGTGTGAGATGCACCAATAACATCGCCGAAGTGAGCACGAGCTCCCTCCGGTGGAAAATCCCGAGGGTGGGTGTTTCGGGACCATAATCCCTCAAATGTTACCTGAAGCAGATTGAGATAAGGTTCAAAGCGTAAGTACGCAACTACATAGTGGATGCAGTGATCAACACCAAAATAGACTAGTGGACCACAATCAGCTTTGCCAGACGTCCCGATTTTGGCGGGACGTCCCGATTTTTTGCCCAAAATTAAATGTCCCGCGCGGGACATGCTCAGTCCCGCTTTTTGAGGATTACTCGATGGTGAAATCATCGTTGGACGTAGAATTAGGAAATTATAAAGACACCACTGCACAGAAATGGCACGCAATCAATAGATACGGCCGTATAGGTATGCCGCATATTTTGACGCTCGCAAAGGAATCAAAACCTATAGAGTACTTCCCAATGACCTAGAAACATAAAAGAAGCAATTTCATGTAGCACAAGTAAAGGAAGAAACCCAAAAATCGTTTTGTAGTGGTATCACAATTTTTTTCTTACTTACTTCGTGACTCGATTCCCGTGATAAATGAAATATTTACATACCTACAAGTTTCTACGGAACCCTCGGTGCGCGAGTCCGACTCGCACTTGGCAGGTTTTTTGTGTTCCGCTTTCGGCGATAGAATCCCGCTTTTTATACTCAAGGAGTTACAAAATCCCGCTTTGCCCGAAAAAAAATCTGGCAACGCTGACCACAATCCACCATTCACGCTTTTACGAGGTCCAGGCTGTGCCTATGTATGGAGGAATCTAAAGAATTGAATTTCACCCACTTCTAATTATTGTACCATCATCATGAAAATTAGCAATGCGACGACAAAATTTTATTGCATATTAGTGCAGTACTTGTAAAAACCTATTTTTTTCAACAGCTTGCATCTTTAATAACATAGAGATTTTTTAAATGTACTGAAGGAGAACAAGTATGAAGTTACAGTATGAGGCACGAGTGTTGAGCAAAGATAGGCAGTAGTGGGGGCAAGCTCACGCATGTACATTTTTGGCCAAATCACAGTAGCTAAATGACACGCAAGAATCCAATAGACGACGAGCATCGACTGACGAACCAATCATGTTCAGCTCGGCGCTCCCCCCTTCTTCATTCCGCCAAACAGGTGCGCAGGTGTCAATCTGTGGTCACGAGTCGTGCCCCTTACTATACCTCATATTTAGCTTCATCGCAAGCACAGCAGGGCTCCACGATGGGTGGTTGGCGGGTGAAGCTGGCGGGCGCGGGCGGCGCGGCGCACATCTTGCGCGCCAGCACCGACGTGGACCCACCGCCACCCTCCACCGGCTCCGCGCGACCACACAGGCGCACGCACGCCTCGGACATGCCTGATGGTGCACTCCATATTACCTGTTCGACGAGTCTCATGTTGCCAAAAGTTTTCACGATAAAACAGGGCACTCATTGAAGAGAATTAGGTCAGAAAGTACTAGATATTAACATACGCTTTTAAAAAAAGAATGGGTGGTCATTAGTCATGCTCTGCTCTCCTTGCATACAAAATTTCAAACACTGTACATAATAGGAAAAGCGGGAGTTTGAGATTCTTAATTGGAAGCCAGTAGGTAAATAATCGCCCTGCGTTTTCGTACCAAGCCAGAAAAATATCGCAATGTCAGATGAAACAAACTTATGTCTAATCTTCGCGTGGAGATGAGATGGAGATAGCGTGTTTCGCGGCACAAAAATGAACGAAGCGCTTCTTATCTAAATAACTCGTAAAGTATAGAATATTTTAAAAAATCGTTAGTAGCAGCCCTAGGTCATATGTTAGTGATATTATTTATCGAATTTTTGTCTTAATTAGATACACCATGAACGAATAAAACCAAAAATTCATTATTATTAGAGGTAGCTTTGTGATTTTTTTCTATCGAGGAAATTTCATTCCATTATGTTTTTGCTCAGGCAGAACCCTCGCGTATATAATGAAAATACCCATATAAAAATATTTTTTCATTTAAATACTATTTACTTGGGTAAATTTCAATTCTAAGATTGTTATTTTGCTTTATACGCAGCCTTAAGGCTGACGATCAGGCAACTGTGCACCTGATGAGTCGTGGTAAATGTCTACCGATGCGTTTAATTAGACATCAGCAATTCCATGGGATTCCCAATGTGTTGCCGACCCTTAAAAAAGCCTAAAATTGCAACTGGTACCGGAACAACATGAGGATAATTAATATCCAGCTAGTGAGCTAAGCAGAACATGTCACCAAACCTGTATTTCAGTTTTAGGATGTGCTGTGGCATTGTCGACAGCCGGCGTGCAATGTTCGTCCAGTTTAGTCTGAGCATCGTACGCCTGAAACGTGCCCAGTGATTTCACGATACTAGGCGAGGTCGGCTTCGACGTGTCGTTATCTTCACCTTTATCCACGTCATTGCTTATTTCAACCCAGATCTTGAAGCCTATGAAAGGTGTGGGTCCTTCACCGCTTTCTACTCCCTGGAGTGACACTGGTAATAAAAGCAAATGGAATTTAATTAGGAACCCTTTTGTATGCCAGTGCCAGAAAATATTGAAAGCCTAGTAACTTTTCTAGTATAATATCCACATTTGTGACTCGTATGACGTATCATTCTTGAGGATTTGATGTCACAAGTTCAATCAAGTTGATAGCTATGGTAGACATCAGACAGAGAACATCGTGGCGAAGGTGTGGATTCGAATCTTTCAATGAGGTGTGCTCTGGCAGTTGCTCTTAAAAGCCATGCAGTTCTAAGGCAATGAGAGTATAATCACTACCTAGGCTCTGTGTACTAACCACCTAGCCACAGCAACACATGGCAAATAATCCATGCTATTATAAATGCGCGAAAGTAACTTTGTCTGTCTGTTACTCTTTCACACTTAAGTAAACCGTGTGTTAGTGTTTGGCACGCAGATAGCATATGGTATGGAGAAGGAGGTAGGCTACATTTTATCCCGGGAACGTGAGTGACACCTACCTAACCTTCTGTACCCCGAGTGTAAAGACTTGATGTTAGTAAACTCTTACTAACGCTAGCAGAATACTCATGGTATTAATTTCTCCCATACTAATTTATAGTTAACGCAAAATCGTTAGTAAGCGTTTACTAACGTCAATTCTTTACACTCGGGGTACCGGTGAATTTGTGGTCTTCACAAGCCATACATTGTAAAAGTATATTTCAATTGTAGGTAATCTACACCTAAGAAACAGCTACGATAATACAAATAAATGACCAGTATAAAGTTCTCCAGGCAGGAAGAGGTCGGGTTCCCCGGCGACTCCGAGCCGGTAGTGCTCGTCCGCGGGCTGCGCGTGCGCCGGCGCGCGCTCGCACGGCGCCGTCTCAGTGGGCCCGGGGGTAGTCGCCATCGCCACGCACACCACTACACACGCTGCTAGTACCACCAACATGTTCCTGAGGGGTTCACTTAGACACATTTATAGATTCATATCTGAATTCAATTAAATGAGTTTCTTGCCGGAGTCATCTCAGTTTTTGTATTTGGAACCGGTGTATTTTCATTTTCAGAGCCTAAATTGAATAAATAGTTTTTGTTTTTTTTTTATTTGATAATAAAACTTCCACGGTCATTACTGAAAAATCATAACGAATTGATTCATTCAGATATGGAGATGTAGCGAAATCATCATCCAAAAATTGTGACGAGCCGTGGAAGTTAAGTAACCGATGGTTTCCATAGTAGAAGCTCTGCTTCATTTGAGATAACAGGACTATCCTATTTAAGCAGAGGACAATGTCGCAGGATATTTATTTATTTAGTCTAGATGTCAGGTGAGGAATTATCTAAATCATATTTTTTCATGTTATTAAAAGTAGATAAGTTGCTCTATTCCAATTCTTTATAGTTTTGTTGTATTTTGTACGATACAATTAAATAAATAAATTATCAACACTAATTTCTCGCCCTCGGCTTCACTTTTAGTATAAAATAAACCCAACATGTTTCCCTAAAAGCGAAGTAGGTAATTTGTGAAAACTCCATATACCTAGTTATATCCAGAGTTTTCGAAGATTAGTGTGTTCAACAGACAAACAGACAGTATGCAGTTTTTTTAAATATCTATTTCATATCGGTAGAAAAAGGAATATCATTATCTACCTAGGTATAGGTACGTCGTACATATAGGTAGGTAACAAATGTAAGTCAATTACGATAGGTACTTATCTCAAAAAATAAATACAAAGCGGCGCGACCTATCCTCCCGATAGGGTGGGAGAAACAAAGGAATGTAAACAAAGAAAGGTCACTAACCTTCCAGTTAACTTTTTGTCATAATTTAACCTTTCAACGCATACTTACCCAATGACTGGGAACCTACCTGATATTAATAAACGTATAAAATATTTACCGATGTTAATCGCGGTCTGTATTAGAGGGGATTAAAAAGAGCGCGGAATGCCGCCCACCCTGTTATCCCGCCCTGCGGATACTGGCTTGATAAAGGGATGTGTAGTGGATCCAGGTAGGGTTGCCAACCGTACTATATTTTATAGTATTGTACTATATTTCGGCCCTGTGATCTATGCAATGTAAACCGTACTAGTAAAATTAAACTTGGATCATACACGCGTGATGTTATCTCAATAAACGGGTATCGAACGAATAAAGATTTTTTTAAACCGGACTTGTAGTTCCTGGGATTAACGCGTACAAACATACATACAAGCTCTTCAGCTTTATAAATTGAGTTTAGATATATGATAACTGTAGGTACTAGCTATCTAGCTCTAACATGGCTAGTACCTAGCACTGTTTTTCTGTCATGGCACTAATTAACCTGCGATAAAAAATATAAGACTACTTACAGTGGGTTTTCTTCTGCCGGCGCAGCGCCCTGTAGCAACACCATCAGCATACTCGACCGAGGCGATGTATTTTTTTATAGGCTTTGAATGAAATAATGAATTGGCCGCATAAATAAGCTCAGATTCAGTAAGCGAGCTAGGGAACGAGCTATGCTTGTAATTTCTCTGCGTTACAGGGTCCGAATCGAAGACATTCGTAGATGAAAAATGGCGACGATTGTCTTTGCCGAAACGAATTATCTTATAACGTAAAAAATACAATAGTTTATCTAATACTATATTTTATCTCAGCCTGAAAAATAGTATACTTCCCCGAAAACTGTTGACAGCCCTAGTTCCAGTGGTCAATATGACCTTTTGCTTTTGCAAATCTCCGCTTGCTCTTGGCAAACAATGTCAAATGAATACCGGTCAATAAATCACCTGCGTATGTAAATGTGTGAATTTGAATATTGATTGAAGTGCAACACAGTATTGCAAAAAAATACCTATATTGATTAGCAAATAACTATTTTATAAGGAGTAATATGAAACAGACACGTCCATCACAAGTTAATTAAAAACGGTTTTATTTTGTTTTTCAAGGAATGGAAAGGGAAGGGACACAATGAATACATATTTAGTTTCGCAAAGATTTTATTTTTATAATAAATTAAAAATAATAATATAGAACTCATTGCATGTAAGGAGATTATTATTAGCGTTAAAAGATACATAATGTATCAAGGTACCTTTATTAAATTGATATAATATTCACAAGAGCGAAAAGTTCCGGCGAGAACCTAACTAATTCTAATATTTTAATCATCTACTTAAAAGTGCAGTCTACTTAAGTATAAGAAGATTTCATAACTTAAATGCTTTGGTGACATTACTAATGAATACTAAATAAGTTTCCTATGGCACAAGCCCCAACTATAATCTTTGCATATAATTATTTTAAATGCTAACAATGATAAATAAACGAGGAAAATAAATAATAATAAATAAATTAAAATTGGGAATTGGAAAAAGTATGACTTACCATTTTTAGTAAAACTTAGAACCGGTGGTAAATTCAACTATATGTAACAACTTAACGATCATAAGTGCCTTACCAGGGCCTAAACTGGGTAAATTACTTTAAGGTTTTGATTTAGTCATTCAATAACTAGCAAACTATATGATATACCTAATGAAATTGCATTGATTTCATACTAATGTATTCACTTAAAGTCCATATGTAAGATTTATTACTGTAACAATAAATAATTTGAACTTTATTAAACTAATTACCTAATTATAGATATGATACAATTTCCATAACTTTATACCCAATCTACAATCTAAGACATTGATTTGGCAGTCTTCCAATAAAAATTACACATCTCCCATAATTCTAGAATAAAAGTACTCTATACCTATACTAAAATATAATAAAATCTATAATCAATAGGTACATTATAGGGTACGCTTTACTTAAAGTAAGATAGGTACATAATACTTGTATTTGATCAAAAAAATAAAATAAGAAATACTCAGGGTGGCTTCAATTTAGACGCTCGAGACAGCTTCGTTGACCGTCTAATTTGAAGGAGCACCTTGAAAATGAATAAATTTTTATCAATTTTACGCTATTAGATCTGATTAAAAAAAAAAAACAAACCACGCACTGATGTTACAGAATATCATTTCGTTGTATTCGGGGTCGTGCTCAGTTCGAGGCATCGTTTACAAACTGTAACTTGTTTCTTATTCCCGATTTACAAGTTACACGTTCCAATGCGAGACTGCCATAATTTGGAAAACAATCTGATTCACTCGCGAGACTTGATTTATTTTCACAAACACTTCATTTATTATTATTCAAAAATTATGATACAATTATTATTGTGTATTGCGATTTGATTGATTGGCATTTTATTTCATTAATACTTAAGATCTATGGAGACAAAGAAACTTTTCCTTGGAATTTTATGCACAAATCCAAAGATCGTCATATCCAGGCGCCTCTTTTCCACTCTGCACTCTGGGCAAATGCCCAAGGCCTCGCGATCGATGAGGCCACCTAGGTCCTGCCAGATCACAAGCCGATAACCGATGTTACCGATAAATATATTTATGGGCTCAAAGACTTTGAAGAAGTGATTGACGATTTCGTTTATCTCAAAGCTAGAAGAGTACATCTTCAATCAACATAATTAAGTTTAAGCACTAACTTGCATAATGAATGCTAAAAGAGTTATTTTTCCGGATTCTATGTAATCCCCTATTAATTGATTGTAAAGAAATAAAACAGTTCGCTTAATCTAGAATGTTATTAAACTACGCCTTTTGCCTATTTTTTAATAACATTTTCCTCTGTCATAGTCATACGGGGCCTCATTACTAATTTGCCCAGGGCCTCCAATAGGTTAAAGACGGCCCTGGTCATATCTTATTTTTATTCCAACAAATGCTTTAAAATATGTAAGTTGGTTCGTCAGTAAACATTGAATATAATGATAGAATATGACCTTATAATGAGTGGATGGTTTACGACTGTGGTCTGTTGGGAGGATGGTCCCTCAACTGGAGCACATGTTCGACCGGCTGCGGCCGCCCGTCGGGGCCCACTCGCGCCGGCCTCACTACACCCTCTGTCACCATCTTGTCGAATAAATTCACTAGTTTCATCGCTTCGTATTCTTTCTGCAAATAAGGAAAAAATGATTAAATAATCAATAATCATGCCGGTTAGAGGAGCCTAGAAGAATACATTTTCTGTAGCCGCACATTTATAATTAGTCTCGTCATATTTTACACATATTATATTAGATAATAATTTCCTTTGGCTTAGGTACGTGAGTTGGGAGTTATTGATATAAATAAATAAAATTATATTTACACTAGCTGTCCCCCGCGGTTTCACTAGCGTTCCCGGGATAAAAAATAGCATATGTCCATCTCCATATCATAGGCTATCTATCTGCGTGCCAAATTACATCGTGATCGGTTGATTAGTTGGGGCGTGAAAGCGTAACAGACAAACAAACTCACATTCGCATTTATAATATTAGTTAGGATTCGTAAGGATTGTTATATTAATGACCACAAGTGTATCAAATGATAGGTTTTTCCTTAGATTTTCTTTCCACATAATTCCTCATGCAAAACATAATTAGCTTTAAGTATTAGCAGAGAATCGATATGAACCTGTTCATCGGTCATGCCCTCGAAGGGATTAACGCGCGGGGGTCTCGTGCACCCCACCACAGGGTCGATGTGGGGGGCGGCCTCGAGGTACTCCTCGGTGTCGGAGTCGTCGCTGCTGGACGAGTACTGGGCCCCGCGGCCGCCGCACAGCAAGCCTTTCTGCGCGAGGTGCCCCGCCGCGTTGCCGAATCCCGTGTATTTCACCATTCTACCCACTGAAACCAATGTACTATGTTACAATTACCAATTAAAAAGCGTAGTTTGTTCGTTTTTAAATCATAATTAGTGAAAAATGATGTACGAAAATAATTTCTTATAGATAAAGGGTAGCCTAAGGCGTCGTCCTATTTGGCTACGATCGTACGAGCAAACGATGCGATTTCGTCGCGCGATGAAAATGATCGTGCTGAATGATTGTGCTGGCGCGATGACTTGCGAGCTTCAATTATCTCAGAGATTTGTGGAATTAATCTCATCGTGCGACCAAATCGCATCGTTTGCTCCTACGATCATTGCCAATTAGGATATCGCCTGAAGGTAAGGTGTAATGATAAAATAGTTGACGGCTCGCAGCAAGCATCAACTATTTCATCATGTCATTATAAAATTTACTTTAACGCACATGATTTAAAGGCGTCACTTGTATAGCATGTTTTTGCTGAGGCGAATCAGTGCTGTTATAGTATATGTCCTTCAGACATTAACATAACACAGAAAATTATAAGTGCAGCCGCTAATTTAAGTGGGGCGATGGCTAGGTGAGTCAACTCAATTAGGTATGTGTGTGTCAATTCAATATATTTTGAGGTGCTTCTCTACTCTTTAGGTATACATGCATATCCTTGAATATTAGTTCAATCAGCCGTTACACGGTATATTGGTAGAATATTTTAAAATATAGTTTTTAACAAATTATTTAGCAGTTAAAAATCTCACCCTTCTCCTTGCACAGAATAAATAAAAATTCTGCCACCAGATCTCTCACAGAAGTAACAGGGGTTGTTAGAAGCCTGCACAGTTGGTTTCTTAGTGTGTTCCCTTTCTCAGGAGGGCGAGACACATCCCGCAGGGGAGGTAACACCACTTGACGCAGGTACTTTCGCTGCATGCGGCAACCTCGCGAGCTCTTGTTCAAAACAGTTAGGATTGGCGACAGATTCTCATACTGATTCTTTGTATTCTGTAATAAAAGAAACTATATTACTGACAACAGTTACAGTTTTTTCATCCTAATTACAGCATAATATGTATACTCACTGTAGTTAAATTCAGGCGATATTGCAACAACTGAACAAGTGCTTGCAAAGCATCCATGTTTCTTCCGATGAATGGGTTATTACAAATTTCTCCCTCAGTGAGTGCAGGGGTTAGGAAGGGGTAAAACATTGGTGGAACACTGAAAGAGAAAACCAATATTCGAACAATTCAAGATATACATGACAACATAATTCATACGGATTCTAGAGTCACATAAATTGTTTCAGTGTATTATATCCCTAAATTTAAACACATACTTATTTACACCTCACTCCCTTATATGCCCAGTGCCCACACTTGGATGGTGTCTCATTTTATGCAAACTGTAGAACGTAACAGTGCATTGTTATCAAAATAAAATTAAATAAAAAAATACCTATTTTTTTTTCTTGCTTTAATTTCTTTTTATTTGGTTATTTTCAATGCTCTTTAGTACAGTGTTCACATTTTTTGTTATAGTTTATACATGAGTAATAAATAGGTTTAGCTTATTTTGGATATATTTTTCCATGTTGTTTTTTCTACTATTTTAAGGTGCAGCACAAACGAAAGACTATCCGTGCCGCACTTTTTAGTCATTGAAAATAGAACCTACATATAGAAATTCTAAACAGTAACGCACACGACGCGCAAAAAAGTCCGGCGCACAACCCTTTTTACAACATTAGTGCGCCGCAGAAACCTTCACACGAAAAGTCAGTCTGTCGTGTGCACTGTATGCACCTAAGTTACATAGTCTTTGTTATTTTGTGTTTCCTTTGTATTATTGCAAATCTTTTGAGTTTTCTGTCTGGTTGTGCATGTCACTTATGGCACTGACTAAAAATCAATGTTGTTCAATGTACAGGTACAGGTTCGGGTTACAGTGTTTTAGTGAGTCACTGACCATTTTCGATGTCACACAACCAACATTACAGTAATTGTCCTTCCTTTTATTTTTTTCATTTACCTGTTTGTTTGTGCATACGTTGTGTGTACTTAAAAATAAATATATTTTCTTTCTTTCTTCAGAGTTATCTTGTATACAAAACAACTTTATTATCCCCACAATTTCACACTAATTCCCGAGGGATCGATTGTTTACCCAAATAAAAGTTCCCTATGTGTTAATCCCATATACTACCATGCCATGGGCCAATTTTAATTCAAAATCCAGTCAGCTGTTGCATAAAAGAGTAATAAACATTATTATTTCCATCCTCACAAACGAGCATTTGCATTTATATGAGTAGGATTACCTGGTTAACAAATTAGCGATGTTACTATGTAGCTCCATAAGTTTATCTTCAGTGGAAGTATGAGCATACAGCAACCCCGTGAGGACTGGCATCAGTTTCAAATACATCGCCTCCTCTGCCTCATTTGCAGGCTCTTCGGAACCCGATTGCATTATCAAATTGAACTGAGCCTTTAAAATCTCACATGATATTGCTTGTTGGTTTTGCTATGGAGTTAACAAAAATGCATATTCAGTATACAGGTTGGATAATTGAAAAGGGAGGGGGCAAATAAAATGGTTGAAAGTGCTTATCTCTGCCAAGTTATCTGCACTCAAACCAAAACAAATCAATAGCCATTACTTTGCAGATTCACCTTCGGTGGAATCTCACTTTTTTCACACAGTTAAATTATAAAATTATTTTCCCAAAAATTCTGATTCCCAGGTCAGTCATTGAATCAGTCACAGAACAGTTATATTAGTTAAGAGTATAAATTAATTTTGCAATACTTACACTTAGGAAACAGTAGTGGCTTCCTTCGACCACACCCCCACTAGCAGTCTCACTCATGTTTTCAAACAATGTAGCCTCCAAAAGGATTTCATTGAGGCAACTAGTTAGATAATCCATCCCATGGAGTTCTTCCTTTATCTTAGACTTTATATCATGTCTCAGGGCAGTCAGAATAAATAGCAGTTTCATATCAAACAACATTATTTCATCCTTAAAAGGTATTTCCTTGTATACACGGAGTCTTGCTACCAGACCCTGTGCTATAGCAGTGTGTGCACACAGGGCGCGAGCCACCTCACTGTTGAATGTCAGGTTACAGAGACACTTCAAAGCTTCCACGGCTACATCTTTATCCGGCAAATCAATAGGCATTATGGTCTCCTCATCAGAACTGACAAAGTTATACAACCCAGCCCGCTCGATCAGTATAGTTATCCATTTTTCACATATCAGACTTTCCAGCTCCATCTTATCGCGGCTAAGGAAAAAGATAGGTGGTAAAAACAACAAAATTAAACTATACATTGCAAAGATTATTATCACACAAACCTGAGTACTCTGACTGTGGCCAGGCATAAAGCATGGACTCCAGCAGAATTCTTTTTCTGAAGATGCTGGAATAGGGATGTCCACAGAATAACACGTTTATTGTTCTCAGATAAATTTGGAAATGTAAACACATTTTCATTCTGCAACAAAAGTAGAATAGAAAATATAACTTATTGGAATAACGAAATACAGGTTCATTATATGTATTTCATGACATAATTAATTGTATTGTTATAGAATATAGCTTACATTTTTTAAAAATCGCTGCAACATTTGGTAAACTTCTTCCAATTGTTCACCGCCACTCAGTAATTCTATATCTGTTTCATCCATTATTGATACTTTTATTTGTTGTTAGCAAATTGATATCAACACTTTTTTATTATAATATATTATAATATAAAAATTAAATGATGTTCTGTAATAACCAGCAAATAATTTTGTCTCGCAAAGTTGTATTTATTTATGTAAAAATATTACTCTGTTGTAGAGCCGTAGAGGTGTGTAACAGTGTTCACAACCTGAAGCCAGGCAGCTATCGTACACAGGGCCGTAAAATTATCGTATATGCTCGTATATGGATCAAAATTATCGTATCCATCAGGAAAATGGCTAAAATACTTTAAAAAATCATATGAAACGTGACAATAGAAGCGTTTTACCTGAAAATAAAACGCATATTAAATACTTACCTTATTTGAAACCTTATAAAATGAGATAGGCCTTCCTTGTTTTCTGCTCTAGACTTCCTTCTTTGTCTACCCAAATATTGCCGTCTCGCTCGCACATCTCCCCACTATCCACCCAGGCAGAGCGCGAGCTTGAGCCACGCGCGCTATCTCGTCATTGAGTCGAAATACCAGGCAGAACTAAAAATTAAGGTTTCAAATAAGGTAAGTATTTAATATGCGTTTTATTTTCAGGTAAAACGCTTCTATTAAAACTTGACCGTTATTTGAAACCTTATAAAATGAGACGTGTTTGTTTTCGCCTGGTGAAAGTGGATGCCAATGTGATTTTATGCTTGTAGCATAAAGTTATTTGTGACATAGATAGGTACCTGTGATGTCTCCAGTATAGGTCATACGTGTACAGACTTCTGTGTAAGTCTGAAGGTATCGTGAGAGAGAATAGGTATCAAAAATACTAAGATGTGCGAGGTACTGTAATTTTATTTATAAAGTACAAACGAAATATGTAGGTGTAAATGGCTAGAAGCAAAGATCTTAATCAAATCATTGATGAGCATAAAAACATGTATCGTATGTGATTGAAAAGCAACATTCAAGTATTTAATTAATCATGCGAAGATAATGTGATCCCGCGATTAGTGGCTTATTATCAGCTATATGGTTACTGTCTGAAAGGGTTGCAGATCTCTAATGGGCATGAGACCAGATTTAGTGGATCTGAACTGATTATGCCAGCACCAGCGATGAATTATTCTATTTCGCACCCTATTAAAGATGCAGCTTTGGCAGGTCTTGTCAATAGTTGGTGGATTTTGCTGTGTTACGTTTATCGTATAAAAGGCGAATACAATCTGTACACACAGTAATGTATAGCTATATGTTTTGCTATAGTCTATGTACCTACCGACATTATTATTCTCCGACACGTGTAGGTACATCATATATTCTAATCAAAACGTTAATTACATACAGTACATATTTACTTACATGTGGTATTTTGCTATAATCACCAGCAACATTACTGCATAAACATTAACCAGAAATATAAGTTTTAAAGACCGACACAAGTAACATCATAACATAACTTTTACTTGTTCTAAAACTGGAAAGTGAAGTCATGTAGCTACAAGGGTACTTACACAAGGTACAAGGTTGAAGGCAACCTTAACACACTACAAAATTAAGACAACGCTGTGTCGGTCTGGATATACAAAATTCGTTACTTAAATTTTAGATATGTTTCTAAAAATTACACGAGTCAATCGACTATCTATCGTATCAATATATATCAAAATATGTCCAACCAACACATGAGAACTAAAACTGCATACATTTGATACCACTGACTTATTCAGCATTCATCTAAGTGTAAGAAGCAAGTAGTTAATAACTTTATTAGTACAGGAGTCATTGTGACAAATGGACTACTTAAGTTTGTTCATTTTATTTCAAACAAGCTACGGTTAGAAGCGATTTTTCAACAAAGATGCCATGGTTACAACAAGCAATCCAATACTCATATATCTATAATTCCAGACCATCTTATGGTACCTACTTGGAGGTAGAAAAACCGTCCATGTATCTATCGATAGCGCTGTATCGTGAATGGGACTGTCAAAGCTCTGAACTTGAGGTCTGCCCTCCGAAATACTATCGAGGAATTAGTTACTAAAAGTTTGTTTCGAACCAATTTAGCTGAGGTAGCAGTTTAGAGATTAAACAAGATAGAGGGTAATGTTATGCTAGGTGGTAATTCCACGTGGAACAAAGGTGCTTATTCTTCGTAAAACATTTATTCATGCTTTAGTCTAAATACAAAACTTTCAACTAAGTATGTACATTCCATATTATTGTGCAGGCGTATCCGCTGTGTAAGTGCTCCTCGAGCAGTAGTTGGTAATCAGTAACAATAGACGAGGATCTAATCTAATATATGAAAGAAATTGGAATGTTACATTCATATGACGATGATACGGTTCATCAGATGATTGTCACCCTCATTCCGAACATAGGTGACGTTTAATTTAGATATTGTCATGCTTTCGAGATAGCGAGGAGTGCTTTGTTATTGCAATGCAACATTTACCTGGCTAAACAACTGTTCGACTGTTTATTGCGCTTACAGGCTTCATCTGATTATAAATTTCAATAGAAAATGAGATTGCGATTGCAGTTGAATCAAAAAAGTATGCTGAATCACGGTAGTGCAGACTCTTTTGGGATATTACCAAGCTCGATAAGTTCAATAGACCGATTAGGCTCTAAGGTGATTTTGAAAGAAAATCAATAATATTTCTAGTATTCCATTGAACCCCCAAAAACCCTGCGAGGGTGGGTAAATTTGTCAACATAGTGTAAGCCTCTGTAGCACAATTTTATTCATTCTTGTTTTAGAATTAAAACATAACGCCTTGGAAGGCAGGAGAAAGTCATTCAAATAATCGATAATAGGTATTCCTTATTCCCTATATGCTTGTTACCCCATTGGTTAATTAAGCAAAAAACTTTTGGCTGAGACCGAAAGGTAGGCAAGTTATCTATGTATAATATAGTTGCCATTATTGGTCATAGATTCGTATGTGCGTCGCTCACATTTACTAGTGAAAACATGCCTGAGATCTGAATTTTGCACAAACAGTCAGGGTTGAAATAAATCAGCGATACGGTAAACATTTAATTCGTATCACACGTTATAATAGGTCAGTGAGATCAAATCAAAATCAAAAAGTCATTTATTCAGTTTAGGTCCTGATAAGGCACTTATAAACGTTAATTTGTTACATACAGTTGAATTTACCACCGGTTCGGAATACACTTAAACTGAGAACTGAGATTCACCACTTTTTAGCATCAGCAGACAATGTTCAATGGTGCGGGTGGATACCTGATACCACAGTACTGAACCGAATGACTTGACATTACCAACGGTTTTTTGGTAAAACAATACGCATCGACAGTGTATTATATTATTTTCAGTATATAAACCGGGGGTGCTTAGATGTCACCCTGCTGGTGGAATAGAATTTATTGTCCCGCTTTGAAATTATTAAATGTCAATCTTTAAGCACCTTGCAAAAAACGAGTATGGTAAGACCCCTGCGAGGGATAAATATATAAGAACAAGTCCGTAAGGGCACCAACCTCCAAGTCAAGTACTTAAGAGTACGCTGTAAGGGTACATTTTCCAGTTACTAGCCCCTGTGAGATTTGATAATGATGGGAAATATGCGTAGAGGCATCTCGGCATAGGACTTTGCAAATGTACATTTTAAAACCAACTATTCCCATGTTGGTGGTTATATTAGAGACTGTGCGACAGAACATTTCAAATCACCTGTCCTTGCATGGGTTGATTTAGATGGCGATTGTGAGAAGAGGCACAATATCTAGGTAAAGTACCCTGCGTTGAGGGTATATATTTCGAGTCCCTTTTCCCTACGAGGCAGGGATAGAGTAAAAATCTGCTTTGACCTGTTTCTAAAGCAGGATCATTTAATTTTTAATTGAAAAGCAAAATAGGTTTTCAAACACCCACACTGCCTTTTTAATCCTTTCATCGTTAATGTGCGTAGACACACCATCCAAACGTAGTACCCTGCGAGAGTGTATTCTAAGGTCACGCAAAGATATATATGCGTCAGGCGCGACATGATGTATTTGAAACCAGACTTGAAGGGTCCATTTCAAGTCACCCTGTAAGAGGTTGATTATGATGGAAAATGTGCGTACGGGCAGAAAATCCAAAATAATACCCTGCGAGGGTACATTTCTGTCCCTGCAAGCGGTTGATTAATATGGGGAATGTGTGTACAGGCATAACATCCAAGAAAATACCTCACGAGGCTACATTTCAACTCATCTGCCCCTTCAAGGGGTTGACTATTATTGGTAATGTGCATACGGAGTACTGGCACAACATCTCAAAAGAACACACGCGAGAGTATATTTCAACTCACCTGCCCCTGCAAAGGGTTGATTATTACGGGGAGTGTGCATTCCAAGAGAATAAATACCCCGCACCGGTACATTTCAGTGACTGCCCCTGCGTGGAGTTAATAATAATGGGGAATGTGCGTGCCGGCCCAACATCCAAGCAAATACTCTGCGCGAGTACGTTCTAAGTCACCTGCCCCTGCGCGGGGTTAATAATAATAAGGAATATGCGTACTGGCACAAGATCTAAGACAATACCCTGCGCGGGTATGATTTAAGTCACTGCCCCTGCGCGGGGCTAATAATAATGGGGAATGTGCGTACGGGCACAACATCCACGAAAATACCCTGCGCGGGTATGTTTTGAGTCACCTGGCCCTGCGCGGGTTGGTGTATGGATCAGACTAGCTTGCTAAGCAGGAGCATTTGATCCTTTTTATTAGAGGCAAAAATGTTTAAACTTTTTTAAGCACTGTAACTAGACTAGCAATAATGGCAGGCGAAATTTCTGATTAGCGGATCACAATTCCTCATTTGAATAATTTCAGTACAAATAAGTTGTAATAATTCTAATTCATGTAATTTAAATATTAATGTTCAACTGTGAACAAAACAGGAACTAACCTAGGAAAAACCAAGGATAATAAATTAATAAAAGCAAAATTATCAATAAAAAGTGGGTAGATTAAATAGTTTAAGAATTAGCTGTTCAAAGACATGAACATAAAATATCAAAATTAAATTAAAATATCGAACGGTAACACCGTTAAAATCATTATATTATTATTTTAATAAACTAAGAAGGAACAAAGGTATATAAAATATACAAATAACTTACGAGTGCCTAGGCTAGGCTAGGCACAACCGTCCGTTGCAGAAAACAGGACGCCAATGACGAGATAGCGCGCGTGGCTCAAGCTCGCGCTCTGCCTGGGTGGATAGTGGGGAGATGTGCGAGCGAGACGGCAATATTTGGGTAGACAAAGAAGGAAGTCTAGAGCAGAAAACAAGGAAGGCCTATCTCATTTTATAAGGTTTCAAATAACGGTCAAGTTTTAATAATATGTTGCAAATACTTTATAGTTTAAATCTTGTAAACTTGTTTTTTAAATGGAAAAAAAAAATAGTTCGCGCCAAAATCTCGAATTTATAAAGAAGAAAATAATGTTAAAGGATAGAGACACATGAAAACAAGCATATTTTTTAAAAGTTTAACTGAATAGATTTTATATTTGCGAGAACACAATACACAAATATTAATGAAACTTAATATTTTATACAGTGTGTAACGGAAAGGTCATATACATATAAAGTGCACGACTTCTTTGGATGATAATAAACCATACTATAATTTTTTTTAAATCCTATGTCTAACGGTTAGGAAAATGAGAAATTCCAATCCAATGATACCAAGAAACCAAAAATTTCAAATTGAAATTAAACACATCACTAGCACAAATCAGCTGGTCGGTGTTATTGACCTATTCAAACGTGAAAACAAACTTCTTACTCCTGGTATTTTTGGATATTTTTTTAATGGGTTCCGGATTTTTATTTTATTATTAATAAGTTCTTACTTTCTCTTACAAAAGCGACCATTATGTTTGTGAACAAGTTAAAATACAAATATTGTAGCGAATGAGTAGGGACTACGGAATAATAGGTACCTCCTTAGATAAAACACCTAACACGTTAACGTACCTACGTAAAATAATAAACATAACGTAGTATGTAATGTAAATGAGTAAACGCACTATTATCCACAGTAATCTTCTACCACACAATTTAGGTAAGTTCAACATAGTAAATCATCAAATAAGTATCTAATCTTTTATTGGTTGCCATTGGCAATACATACTGTACCAGAAATTAATTGCTTAGATAACTAGGTAAATAGCTAGGTACTGCGAAAGTAAATTATGGAACTTAGAACAGAAAAAAGATTTTGTAACACAAATTTATGTTCAAATGAACCCTGAATATCTTTCCTACGCAACTTATGTGTGTCCTGGTACAAAAATAATGCTAAAGGGTTCCGTTTTTAGTTTAAATCAGATTTAAGAAAGCTAGGATTGTTGAACATAACGGAGTACTTAGTTCACGACTACGCGACTTTCGATGAACGTGAAAATGTAGGTGCCTATTAATTGTGTACATACTACCCGTGCGCGATACGTTGTGATCTGAGGGTGGGTGAGACGTCACAGTCGTGTTGTAGTACAAAACGGGCGCCATCGGGGAAGTACATAGTACAAAGTAAATTTTATTTTTTAATTTTAATTTTCTTTCCTTCTGAATCTTGAATTTTTGATACCCATATCAGAATTTAATTGTTTTGGTAAAGATTGGAATTAGAAATTATTTAATACAGAAAAAAGACGTTTTGTAGGTAAGTTTTGCAGAAGTTGTACTGTATGTATGTATGGAACAGAACCGAAAAAGGATTTTGTAACATAAATTTATATCAAAATGAACCCTGAATGACTTTCCTATGCAACTTATGTATCTCCTGGTAACAATAATTTCAGTGGGTTCCGCTTTTAATTTAAATATGATATCACATGATTTGTTGATATGGTATGTTGTATTATGAATATGTTGGTACTAGTTGGTAGCTTTTGCCATTTTTTTTTATAAGTTGGTAGGTAGTAGCTTTTTAACTACAGGGGTATCACTGGCGCGTTGCCGACCCTGCAAAAATCTCTTTACAGCCTTTTTGAAGAACCCCATGCTGTACTCACTTGGGAAAACTACGGGCGGGGAATGCACACTAGCCTGAGCGTGCGTCCGCGGTAGGAAGCTCCGTTGAAACCGCACAGTGCCAACAGTACGAAACCATTTCGGTTCCAATGTATGAGCGAGCAATGAATGGACGTCGCGTCGCTGCCGGCGCCGGCGCCGTGTCGATGGCGAGAGTTGCGGTGGTATAAGGCTTTTATAAGGTATGTAGCTGTGGGCATCAGGTCAAACAATTCTTCCGAACACTGTCCTGTTCGTTGTAAAAGGTGGTATAAGAAGGCACATTAAGGAGGCAAAAGTCTCTCCTTAATATTCCGCTAATCAAATTAAGGAAATAATTATTAAAAGTACTAGGACCTCATGAGCAACGAGAGTTTTACGAATAGAGTTTGCGCACAATAATAACAAAATTACTGAATGAACCCTAATTTCGATGATGCATACATACAATACAACGATAGGGTAAATAGGCCAGTTGCAGTTACGAAGGTGGAGATAACTTACTCCTGGTACAACTTTTGATTTTGATCAATAAATAAATCCTACCAAAAACATTTTCATGTAAAATGTTTCCAAGACGAGACCATATCAGTGAGTCAGTGACGAAATCGGCTTTTTTTAGATAACAATAAAACTATGCAGTAGAAACTTTATCCCCCTTACAAAACATGGTTTAAAGCAAAACCATGCAAAATGGCTCGTCTTAGCGCGGGGCGGGGGCACTTAACCGTTCCCCAGATTGAATCGAACCTCAACTTATGTGATTATTCCGTACTTACAAATTAATACAACGACGGACTTATGTAGGTACCCCCAGCACAGTCAACAACAAGTGATCTAATCGGTATCGTTTGTCAACTCAGCTGATCAGCTCATGGGTTTTACTTAACTAGTATCCTGACCTAGCTCTTCTTCAATCTGCGCCCTAGTGTGCGTCGATGTACTTATTAAATTCAGAGTTTTCATTAAATTATTATTATTAGGTAGTAGGCACGACCTGAAGAAGGTAGCTGGGGTGACTAGATGTGGTAAGTACCGAGTGATGTCCATCCAGCAGTGGCCGAGTTAGTTGATTAGAAAAATGATTGAATAATACGAAATTGGCCTAGCTACCCTAGTACCAGGAGGGAAGAAATTTTTAGGATCGTTTTTGAATATTTTTGATTCACAGAAGTCGTCAGTCGTACGTAGGCTATCCTCGAGTTTGTTGTGCTTTGTGTCGCTCTCTCCATCCGCTTTGATTTCGTTACGTAAAATGTCGTTCAGTAATAGCGAATATTAGGAAATGATGTTGTGTGTCGGGGCCGAGGATGGCAATGTGCGCGCTGCCCGAGAGTTGTGTCACAGAGGAGTTGTGTATTATAAATCTGTGGTTGTGTTGTGTTACAAATAAAGTATTTTGATTTGATTTGGTTGTATCGTCAAAGATTTACCGAAGGCAGACCAGATGCTGATCGCTGCTGATCGGCAGCTGCCTTCGGTTGCCAGTTTCCATCGGATGATACCTACATCGTCTGCACCAAACCGGTTCCTTCCACGCACCTACTTCTACTACACCTACTTCTCAATGGATCGGGCGCGGTAGTAGGAACGTGGCTTGGCCTCCGCGATCCCCAGACCTAACTCCTTTAGACTTTTTTTTATGGGGTTACATTAAAAATGTGGTGAACGCAGTGCAGTGCGATACAGTGCATGAAATGAGAGTCCGGATCGAAGCCGTCTTTAGGACAATTACCCCAGAAATGCTGCGGAATGTTCAGATGTCCATGAACAAGCGAGTGGCCTTGTGCATACAATACCAAGGCCACCACATCGAACCCTATCTTTAAAAATGTAAGTTAATTTACAAGATTAAGTATGGCTTTAGATTTTACAGTTTACTAGGTAGGATTAAGGAATAAAATAAAAATAGCTAAGTAGCTAGGATACCTATCTAAACCGATTTTTTACATATTTTTTAATTCTAGCTCGATATTAACGTGTAATTAAATTATAACGCATTATTACTTAATACACTAAACTACTCAATACTACCTAAAGTAATGGTTAACAATTATTTGGCTAAAGCAAAGATGACACGTGCTCGTCATGTCCGTGCTAACTACCGCTTATCGGCTCGTTTGATCCCTGTTAGTTCGCGCCGTCAAAGGGAAGCCGCGGCGGCACGAGGCGGCGACGGCACATCTTGTACTAGGCGCACAGATCACGAAAGAGATTTTAATAATATAATTTGCAAGGATAATAACCCTCGTAGTGCAGTGACACTTTGGTATGATTTGAATTCAATAAACTTATGGAACCAAAAATTTGGTATGAATTCTTTGAGTAATTTATTTTGCTCTGCTGAAATCTGAAACTTTTTATAGAGACTCTATATCTGATGTAGTTTTCACCCCTTTCGGATGTATATGACCTTTCCGTTACACCCTGTATACAAATTCGAAACGACAATAACTGCCAATACTCCACTATGTACTTAATGACTCCACCACATCGAATGACGATATTTCATCAGAATGGAAATTATCGTACAATCTGCGTACGATAGTCGTGTACCATCGTACATCGTACGTAGTTATGAAATTATCGTACATGTACGATAATTATCGTACGGTTGCGCTGTTGTATTTTTCCTCTTCTCTGTGCTTTGCTTTGCTTCATGATGGTATTGATGGCTTCATGTTTGCTTCCAAACCCAAAGAAATTGGAATATTTGCTTCTCTCAGAACCAAAGAAATTGCTCAGAAAAATAACTTCTATTTCTATCTCACTCAGACAGATTGACTATAATACGTCAAAGAATGGATATGCGTAGAAGGAGCCCTAATAAATGAAGCGACATTTGAATAGCTGCACTCATTACTCTTATTGGGATTCGTTGTGCCAAAAAGAGACAGTTATATATTTATCATATCCTAAAATAGTAAGGTTGTACACTGTTGCATGACTTTGTTGATCAAGTAAATTTACAATAGGGTTGTGAATACAACCCTATATCGATATCGACAAAATTTGGTTTAAATAAAAAAATAGAAAGGGTGCGCTGAGTCGGTTTTTGAACCGTTTGAACCTACCAGTACAGAAATCGGTTTTGACAGATGACAGACCTTATCTAACTATAGCTGAAAAGTCACACGGCGCTAAATCAAAATGGCGTCATCATGCGTTTCGTTTTTGCACGATATTCCTTGTAAAATTTATAATTGCAAGATTTTTTATACACATAAAATGGGTTTGGATAAAAAATAAACTATTAATTTGAATTTAATTGATTTTCAACATAAATACATTCAAAACTCATCTCATTTGGCTGTATCGACTAAACTTTTGCCTAACGAAACGCAACTGTATATCAAAACACGCAAGATTGTGATTTTATTAACACACTTCAATAATTTATATCTCTAAAACTATGAGGTTGCTTCAAGAAATTACTTCGCTGAAAGACTCCTTAGATCATCTACTATCTGTAAAAAAGAATTGAACACAAAGACCAACGTCCCGTCACATAAAGTTGATCCTATTGTTTTCGTGCTCCTTGGTTTTACTCTACTCTAATAAATATTTAAATCAACCACGTAATAAGTTAATCCTCACTATACTATTATAAATGCGAAAGTGAGTTTGTTTGTTACGCCTTCACGCCTCAACTACTCAACTCTAGAAGTTATCTAAAATATTATTTCTCAACGGATCATCATGAAATTTGGCATGCAGATAGCCTATGATATGGAGAAGGACATAGGCTTTTAATCCCGGAAACGTAGGTGAAACCGCGGGGGATAGCTAGTTTCTAATAATTGTAAAATCTAAATGGCGGCGGGTGGCTATCCCAGCTCCCATACAAAAATGAATAGGTACATACTTTCTTCAAGTACGTACTTATACTATAGACAGTTTACAGATAAGGTTTTAAAATAAAATAACAATCATTTACGCGTTTATTATTAAATTATACATAAAACAATGTTTTTGTGTGACGTTTAGGCAGTTATTGTTTCAATAAATTATCAATAAACATGTTAATTTATATTTAAATAAAAATGACAAAAACACAAACAACGAAAAGCGACTAAAAACTAAAAAATCTTCACTTCTCGTTTAGCTATGCACTTCTGAAGACTGGAATGCATGCTCTCGATCATATGCCTCACGTTTTCAGGTGGAATCTATTCCCAAGCAATTTTCAAAGCGTCGCCTGATAGAAGCGTCATGTGCTAGCTCACTCTCTCTAACTCACCGTCATCGGGGAATCTAGAATAAACAATTTAATCTTAAAATGAAGACACTTTTAACATTGATGGTACTTTCATTGACGGGACGCATAGGGAAGGCGGGGGGAAGGCCTTCAACTTGGTTCCCCCAAAACTTGAAGCAAAATCATGGTTTCAGAAATATTCATGGTTTTGTATGAGTTTTTTTTATATAAATTCATTTATGCGCCGACTCTGGCTCTGCAGGAATTACCGCAGCCTAGCTCTCGCCAGCCATTTCATAACGAAACGACGCAACATAGTGATTTTATTAACAATCTTCTATTATTTAACTATCGAAAATTATGAAAAAAATATTATTGCTTAAAAAAAGGACTTCACTGAAAGACTTCTTACATCATCTTCTTTCTGTCAAAAAAATACGAAATCCCAGACCAGCGTCTCGTCAAGAAAAGTTTATCCTCATTGATTTGTCGATAAGAAATGTACGGCACTATTTTACTGTGAGCGCGTCGCGAGCGTTCCAAATCATTGACAGCTCTCAGTGGTCATAGACGTGATATCTGTAACGAGTATTCGGAACGTAAATTATTGATGTGAGCGTGAGCGCTAGAGCGGAGTTCACTGGAGCCATAGAATTAAAATGTACTAGAGTGGCAGTAACCAAGTAAGAACAGTAGACATGGGTTTGAACAAGGCAACGATCCCACCGCAAGCGCTAGTAGTCGTTGTCGAGTACTAGCTGTGCGCGTCAGGTGCGAATTGCTCGGATGTTTTTTTTTGTTTTTACCGATAAATATGGTTAAATGTGCAGTTCGATTGTGCAGTAATGATAGTAGGACACACTCAAAGTATAAATCTAATGTCACTTTTCATCGGTAAGTCGAAATATTAATGCATTTCTAACAATTAAATTACGCGTCTCGGGGGTGAAATAGACGCGAGGGGCGGGCACGATTTGGCCTCCCGCGCTGCCCCGCACTGCCGCGCCGCAACTAGTGATGTAGCGCGACGGATACTGCAGTCGATAAATATTCTAATAGTTCATAAACAAGTTGTAGGCCTTTTGAGAACTAAATGTTTTATTTTTATAATGTAATGTTAATAGTATACCAAAATATTAAAGCAATTATTCGGTTTTAATAATTAATTGAATTGTTCAGTCGGAATTTGTGTTTTACGACTTTTTTGAGACTGAACAAAAAATTCTAATGGGTAAAATTACTTTCTCGGTAATATTATACTGAAGTGTCAGTTGTTTAACAAGCTTTTATTAGCTTCACGTGTAGGTAACTAAGTATGTAAACACATCTATCATGTCGATTTTATTTAACCTACTTCTAGTCACCATATCGTACGACAAAATTATGTTGGTAAAACTGTGACAAAATGGTGTGGGGCGCTTTTTAACACGCTTTTATAAGCTTCACCTGTATGTATATATGTACGTATATGTGTATGCATATAATGTAATCTTCAAACGTAATTTTCATCGACTTCTAAACGTCAGATTAAACTGAAATTTTGCACGCTTATCAAGTACTGATGACAATACATTAATTTGGGACCATTGAGCTGATCTGATGATGGATCCGGAAAGTAGGCACTGGTACTCCGTAACGGAATAACGTATGTTAGCCGTGTTTGGACTTGTTGGAATCGTCTTCAGATGCATTTTGACCAGATATGGTTCTATTTCATTATTCTATCTACATTCAGTAATTTACGAGATTAGAGGCCTATCAATTAGCATATCTAGAACTTATGTGCCAGAAATATCATCCATCATCTCATCATCATCATCATCTGTCAGTTTAGTTCTGAAAAGCTAACATGCGAGCCGTGAGATAATTTTGTCATCGAATCATCTCGTGTACCTATAGTATAAATCACATGAATAAATGCCGCGCTTTTTCAAACTGAACTTCACCGCGCACGACATAATATGGTAAGAAAATTATCTCAAGGCGCGCATCATGCGCATGTAACCCTGCTGGATACGTTATCAGGAAGCAGTGAAACTGGTACTAAGTTACCTCAAAATGAGCAAAAATTCGTATTTTTATGTTTGCATCCAGGGTCATTCGAAATGCGTAGGCACCTAATAAATTTACCAATTGTATAATTTACGTTATAATTTTAATATTAATTGTATGCTTACATGCGGTTGGTATATTTGCCAGAACTTACTAAATAGGTAAGCAACATACATACCTATACATACTACAATGAATTATGCGGCTATCGATAACTCGGGGCACAACGCAGTTACGTCCCTATTGTCACATATTCATCAATATAAATATCTATAGCTCATCTGCCTACGCTGGTACTGGGTGAAACTGTGCGATACTCGCGTTCTATACTTAGTTATTTTATTTCTATGACTGGAGCGCACTCAAAGAATCGTCGGCGCGCATCGTTTCGTTTGTTTTTTTGTACCTACCTCCATTGTAAAACGCGCGCGAGTTGTAAATTAGCTGCATTATTGCGTATGAACTCAGTTTATAGTGAAAACCATCCATAGCAAGATGCCCACTTGCAACGTAATTGGATGTGGCTGTCGCGGAAGAGAAAATCACCCGACCATAACTTTGCACCAGTACGTACTTAATCTCAACCGAAATATCTTCTTTAATTCCTAAACAAAAATATTTGCAACATTGAATAGTTTCATCAGTAAAGCATTCATAGTTTCGCTTTTAATTTATAATTGAACATTTTATCGTAGCGCTCATTCGCTCAAAGAGCAGCTCGACTGGGGAAGTAGGTACTTCCACCTTACAGAATACCGCAGCCAAATAACTTAATGCTTGTGTAAAGTTGTGTTCCTGCGCGTGAGTAAGGCGCCAGAGCTCAGGGGAGGGGGGAAAGGTCGGTAACGCGTGAGCGTTGCTTCGCGTATTACGAGCGTCAATATGGCTACGGCAACCACTTACCATCAGGCGTGCCGTATGCTTGTTTACCAACTTAGTCGTATAAAAAAAATACTTTATTTTTTAAGAAATCGTATTGAGTCGTGGTATTTTTACCCGACTGACCCGGAAGGAGGGTTATGTTTTTCGAGTGTATGTACTTATGTCTATTTCTTAGATACGCTCTGCAGCCTAAACGGCTTGATGGATTTTAACATATGAGGTGTCGTTAGATTCGTCTTAACTGTGGGAGTAACATAGGATGTATTATTTTAATATGGCATCTAGGAATAAAAAGAAGGGGGTATTAAAAACAAAAATTTCGTTATTTTAACAATATGTAAATAACTTCGAAAGTATAACCCGTAAAAAAATTAAATCTCAATCGCATAAAAATGGTTACTGTGGGTTATCCATAGGATATAGACATATACCATCGCTGACTTTTTTGTAGATATTTTTAAGATACACAATTCCGTAGTACATCATTTTCATATATCTCGTAAAGTTTAGTCAGCGTTAGCAATGAATGCGCAAAAAATTCTATGTGTTTTCGAAACATTGTTTTTTTATATATTCTGTATATATAACATATATAAACCTTCCTGGGAAAATTATCTAACTCATAGTGAAAACCGCATTAAAATCCGTTGCATAGTTTTAAAGATCTAAGCGTACAAAGTGACAGACAGCGGGAAGCGACTTTGTTTTATTTATACTATGAAGTGATGATTAGTAAGTAGTTTTACAATATCGTAATGTCGGTCGGTACCTACTGCATTATAAAGCTTTACCAATTTATTCTATGTTCTTTATCAAGCAGCTAACTCCCTCTAGACCTCAGTCTCCCAAGTAATTAATTTATTTCAATACATTAAAAAAACAATAAAAATCCGATGCTTTCCTCGGAAAGTCGATGAATACTTGTTGAATTATCTGCTCGTAGATACCGTGATAAAATATAAATACATTCTAACAATCTTTTATCGATGATTTATAAATATCGATATAGGCTTATCAACATGGGCTGCACTATTGACGGCCATTTTATCCTCCGGGTAAGTTTAGGTATGCACGTTTTTTTCGTAGGTATGGCAAGTCCATATTATTATTAAGTCGTTGCGACTGACAGGCAATCCATAGACTAAGGAAGAGGAAAGCCGCGAACGGCTGGTGTCTGAAATCGGGAGTACACTAACTTGTGTCTCCGATTGGGGTCGACTAAACCTAGTCCATTTCAACCCCACTAAGACTCAAGCCTGCGCGTTCACTGCTAAGAAATTCTGCCATTGTCTGTGGTTCCACAATTCCAAAACACTTGAACACCTTAAATATCAGTCAAAGCATCGTGATCCTTGGCGTCGACATTTCTAGCGACGTTTTGTTGTTTTGTTCGTGTTCGGCTCTTCAACGGTAGTCGGCGTCTGCCAAATGGAGCGTCTACTGCGATCAGGCCGGCCAGGATCACTACGATTGTGAAGAAGATAGTGAAAAGAGTGGAACATGAATGATATTCGCATGAATGACTCTGAATGTGGTCTTTTTGGCGTGAACTTGCAATGTAACGTTGCGTTTTATTTTCATAAATTCTTGTTTTTTTCAGTTTTCTTGAATATTATGGGTAGTATTTTATCCAATAAAGATCAATCCATAATTATGCACCAGTGAAGTGAAACGAAATGAATTATGTGTATCGTCGTGACTTTTCAAGTTGTCTCAAAAAGTCCGTGAAGAGTTTTAGTACAATGACCACTATTGTAGTAAAACATGACTTTTATGGGCAGTGACTGACTGAGGAATTTTATGTGAAAGTGATTTATCGTGAATGGAAATCATTATATAACTCAACACTGGCAGGAATAAGTCCGTATTTGGATTAGGTTGCCCAACTTAAAAATAAGAAGAATCTGAATGTCAACTGTCAAATAGACTTTTTGGCGGGAACTTGCAGAGTGACATAGCGTTTTCATTTTTATTTTCATAAATTCGTGTATTTTGAGTTTTATTGCATATTATCGGTGGTATTTTATCCAATAAAGATCAATCCATGTACACCAGTGAAGTGAAATAAAATGAATCATGTATATCATGCCTTTTCAAGTTGTCTCAAGAAGTCCGTGAAAAGTTTTAGTACAACCACCATTGTACTAAAACATGACTTTTATGGACGGTGACTGACTGAGGACTATTGTGAACGTGATTTATTGTGACTATAGTCTATTTCAAATAACATGAGTTCGGTGACACATGGTATTTTATTAAATTTCTCAATGGTTAATGTTCATTTCGATATAATAAAGGAATACTATGATAGAGCTAGGTTTCACGAAATATTGTGAATATTATTTCAGAGTAATCAAATGGAATTTCACTAGATATTAGTAAAAAACCCTTGACCTTGACGACTCATCCTATGTGAAATAGAGTATAGAACTTATAATATAACTGGAAAATGGCAAAATACACAAACCGTGTGACGCCAACAAATAAAAAAAAACTGTCAAATAAAATAATGTCAGTTTGGTACAGGGTTGGATTTCGTAGTATAATTATACTATTTGTACCATAATTTTGTCATGTGTAGTATGTAGTATCGTAATGCCATTATACTACGCGAAAATACCATAATTTTACCTTTAGGTTGATTGCTACTGTTATTGGTTGAAATAAATTTTAAAATATTACTTTAATTACGAAATAAAGTTATAATCGTTGTTGTAGTTGTAGTAAATCGCTCTATTGACTCCTGATACTTTCATGCGATGCTGTTAAAGAAAGTAAATGTACCTAATGTGTATTGAATTTATTCCATCTGACGACATGCTATGTCGTATCAATGCCAGCGTTGCCAGACGTCCCGATTTTGGCGGGACGTCCCGATTTTTAGCCCAAAATTAAATGTCCCGCGCGGGACAGCCTCAGTCCCGCTTTTCGAGAATTTACTCGACGGTGAAATCATCGTTGGACGTAGAAGTGGGAAATTATAAAGACTCCACTGCACAGAAATTCCCGTGGCATCAGCTTTCCCGTGACGCGTCTTAAACACCGTATTGTGGTGTTTAAGGAGAACCGCGCCAAAGTGCGCTAAATGTCACTGTGACATACAAAAATCAAACTTCTAAGTTAACGCAATCAAAAGATACGGCCGTATATGCCGTATATTTTGACGCTCGCAAGGGAATCAAAACTCTTTGGCAAGAAGTAATTTCATGTAGCATGTTTTATTTAAAAGAAAAAAATCCGAATAGAGTTTTGTAGTTACAAAGCAAAAACAAAACTTTTTGCTATTACGACATAATCGAAAAAAAGGGGAAAAAATCTTCGAGACTTGATTCCCGTGATGAATTAACTATTCACATACTTACCTACAAGTTTCTACGGAACCCTTGGTGCGCGAGTCCGACTCGCACTTGGCCGGATTTTTTAGTATGTCCCGCTTTCGGCGATAAAATCCCGCTTTTTTACTCAAGAAGTTACAAAATCCCGCTTTGCCCGAAAAAAAATCTGGCAACGCTGATCAATGCCAAAGACGAAGTTTCGATTGACGAATTGGCTGAAATAAACATCTACTTGCCTTAATTTGGTTGATTTGTACAATACAATAATACTAAAATTTCCTTCCAAATGCATTTTTATTTAAATTTATAACAAACTGGACGAAAAACGCGAAACGTAGTATTATTTTCGACAAGTAGTATAATTTTATATTCCATAGACAATAATTTTCTGGGGGTCTGAATCAGGGTTGGATTTCGTAGTATAATTATACTATTTGTACCATAATTTTGTCATGTGTAGTATGTAGTATCGTAATGCCATTATACTACGCGAAAATACCATAATTTTACCTTTAGGTTGATTGCTACTGTTATTGGTTGAAATAAATTAAAAAATATTACTTTTATTACGAAATAAAGTTGTAATCGTTGTTGTAGTTGTAGTAAATCGCTCTATTGACTCCTGATACTTTCATGCGATGCTGTTAAAGAAAGTAAATGTACCTAATGTGTATTGAATTTATTCCATCTGACGACATGCTATGTCGTATCAATGCCAAAGACGAAGTTTCGATTGACGAATTGGCTGAAATAAACATCTACTTGCCTTAATTTGGTTGATTTGTACAATACAATAATATTAAAATTTCCTTCCAAATGCATTTTTATTAAAATTTATAACAAACTGGACGAAAAACGCGAAACGTAGTATTATTTTCGACAAGTAGTATAATTTTATATTCCATAGACAATAATTTTCTGAGGGTCTGAATCCAACCCTGGTCTGAATCCAACCCTGGTTTGGTAGAAATCTGTCAAGTCAAAATCAATCGAATCCATTTTTCGACTTTTCGAGTTATTTTCAATTTCCTTTGATGGGATTTTGTTTGAAACTGTAAAAACAATCACAAAAAAGGCCTGAAAATGGCTACAGCAGCTTTAACAGGCCATGTTGCCACTAAATTAATGCGTAAGTTTTCGGCACTGATCAATAAAACACGAAGATCTCCGCTCTTACATAATTGGTCCTAAACATACCACTGTTCTGAAAACATGACGGTAATTAAGCAAATTGATGAGTATGAGGAAATTGCTCATAGTTTATGATGTTTTTAGCACTGAATGGGTCAATGGGAATTGTTTACATCAAGGCAGCCAATTACAGCTCTGACGGCAGACCTAACCTGGCCGCATACAAGAGAGGTACTGGTGGTCGCAGCAGCTTCAACGGCATAGTCGCAACAGTGTTTGGCTGCACGGGATTTGTTGGTCGATATGTATGCAATAAACTTGGCAAGATTGGTACGCAGGTAAGAGTTCAAATTAGATAATATCAGACATCAATATTATTTTTAAAGTACCTGCATAACCAATTATTGTTTGTAAACTTGGAAAAACGCGTTTTCCCAGAGAGTCCTAGCTAGATCGATTTTTCGCCCACAAAAACCCCCTTATAGCAAATGTAGAGCTTGGGGCTTATTCACTCAATGAGCAGCTCGACTGGGTAAGTGCCTCCACCTTTCAGAATCCCGCAACCAAATAACTCTGTTTTTTATCTACGCATGAGTAAGGTCGGCACAGCTCATTGGGAAGGGGGTAAAGGTCAGTAACACGTGAGCTGCAAGCGACCATATGCCTTTTGTAACATTTACCATCAGACGGGCCTTATGTATGTTTACTGACTTGCATTTAAAAAAAAACAAATTTATTAGATCTGTTTTGAAATCTCAAAACATTACTGGGTGGCGAATTTGAGATGGCATATTTTTGAAACCTATGTTGAGTTGTAATGCTGAAAAACTTTTACTATGGGACCAACACTGAATTCTCGAAAGAAATTATTTACTTTTCATACATTATGATTGAGCAAGGTTCAATATTTACAATGGAAAATTAAACTTTTTTTTTTTGAGAACTCACTATTGGTCCCCAAAGTTGTTCGGCATGACTAACCTAAAATCGGTTTCCATCCATCTGTTATACAAATTATTGCTAGGGCTGCACCAATGTCTTCTAAGTTTCATACAATTCAGTCTTCCGTGTTACTTGTGGCTCAGAGTATATAAATACTACGTACAACAGAGAGACAGCCCCCATACTTCAAAAGATACCACCATAACTCGCGCAAGTACAGCGCCGGTGGATTGGGGTACTAATTCCTATTCTGGGTTTGTAAGTGACTACAGCAATGTTTGTTTTTCAGTAAAGGACAACAGATGACACTGTTGAAAAAATTTAATTTTAAAGAACAATGGGCACTTTTGTATTTTTTTTTGTTTTTGTGTAAGAGAGGTAGAGCGTAGCATTTACTCGCACAAAGGCTTTTTCCCAAACTACTCCATACTTTTGTTCAAAAAATATAAGAATTCCATACATTAAGTCCTAAACTAATCCAAAGAATTATTATTATGTTATTCAATTCTAAAAATACTGATTTTAAGTTGCATCTTACTCCACGGGTAATTGAGACAATTCCCAAAATACTCTAGCTATTGTTCATCAACAATTCGCAAACTCCTCCATCGAAATTATCGAATTATTACTAAATATTAAGTTGCATTATACTAAATAAGATGTTATGAAGAAGTCACAGTATTTATAAGCATAATAACAAAATCATGCTGATTGAACTTTCCTTTATATTATACTAGTTTCCGCCCCGTGGTTTCACCCGCGTTCCCGAGGGATATATTATTTTCCCGGGATAAAAAGTATGCTATGTATATACATAGAATACTTTTTATCCCGGAAAAATACAGAAATATATATGTTAATCCAGAATACGTTCTATCTGTATACCAAATTTCATCCAAATCCGTTCAGATGAATGAATCTATAATAATGCAACCTTCCGAACCGATAGTACTAGACTCAGACTTTCCATAATTGCCTGTGAAGGTCTATTTGAATAAATGATTGTGAATATTGAGATTTTGACGCATGATTGAGGGACAAATATCCAAACCCACAAAATTTCGCGTTTATAATATTTGTGAGATGAGATTAGAGTGACTAGATTTACTCGCTTTTCCCGAACTCTGTCTCTGTTCTCTAGTCACTCAAAAATAATTTTTATTCAAATATAATACTAGGATAACATAAGCTTGAAAGAGTTCTCTCTAATACCTCCAACAAAATTGGTAAAAAATCCTGGTCCCATTTTTTCCCAAGTTTAAAATATATATACAAGATAACCGGACGGGCGTCGAGCTCCACTCGTTACATCTACACTAATAGTGTTAGTGTAGATAGTTTCGATAATTTTGCTAGCAGTGGAAAAAATAGGCGACCAAGCGACTGACACACACTCATTTATTTTCTTTCTGATATATTACAATAGTTTTTATAATAAAAAATACAATAGAAAATACCATAAATTAATCTAACAAAGTAGTGTTCAACAGTTAGTGTAGATGTTAATAGAGATAATCTACAAAAATACAAATCTTTTTTGTATTTTTGCCAGCCCTGATTAGGGAACGATTAAAAATAGGTCAAGATAGCAATTTCTAAATCTACTATAAGTTTTAAAAAATACTTTAATACCGAGCGAGCGAAGCGTCTCCGTTTCAGCTTGGACAAAAATGATTTCGTATGTATGTCCAGGTCGCATTTCTCAACCGATTCTCCATAAATTTTGTGAGCAGGTTCAGTGACGTAACGAATGGCTTTAATCCTTTTGTCCATATAAAAGACTTATTAATTAAGTTGTTCTTATTTGATATTTTAATGAATCAATGAAACCACGATAACTTTTCCAGCACTAGATACAGATTAACCCCATAAAAACAAATGAAATACAATCGGGACGAAACTGCCCATTGTACTTTAAAAAAAAAACGTAATAGATTTCAAAATATTTAGACTATATTTATTTACCGTTGAAGTCTCTGCTTATTAGAAACAGGTTATTATTAGATTTATTTTATTATTATTTGATTGTTTTGGTTTTAGACGATGAAATGAAATAAAAATAATCGACGCTTAGGCCATCTATGTGAGGTCGAAACATTTAAATAAAATTACATAAATTGCAAATATTAAAAATACGAGTTTTAAACATTAATTTAATTAAATTATGTAAATAATTATCATCAAATTCTATTTCCTTATAATAAAGCTCAATAAAAAGTAATTTAATACCGTTTTGACTAAGAATTAATTTTCAACACTTTTCAATCAGTCCATACGATGTTTGTAGCGACATCTTTACGTGTGAATTCTACACTAATTATAAAATGTATGTGATTGACCAGACATGCTTGTGGTCTCTGACTTCCCCCTCTGGGAATTTTGTGTTTTTAAGTTGGGTATTTACCAACGAAATATAAAAGTAAGGAAGGGTAATTGTGAACAAAATCAACGCGAAATTCGGCTCCACACTTCACTACATTGACAAAATATCTCTAGTATTCGAACGAAAGAACACACATGCAAATAAGCCAATTACCTGCGCTTACCGCGTTGTATTCCGGCAAGCGCGATGATTGGTTCTCGGCGGGACAGCCTAATGCTAATTGGTCCGCACGCCTGCTGCAGTGCGAGATGCGTGGACGATGTTATGCATTGATTGTAAGAGGATAAGTTATAAAGGATCGTATATTTGCACTATGCATATGCATATATAAGTTGGATTAATTAGTTGTAATTTAACTATACCACTCTATTATATTCATTTAAAAGTTTGTGATGTGCTTTTTGGATTAAAATATTTCTTTATGTGTTATAATTGTAAGGATCTTAAATTAAGAAGTTTTTTAATCAGTTTATAGTTTTTACATACGAATTATAGAGTGATGGGTCGCGTTAAGGTCAGATCAGAGGGCGAACCACAAGCTCTTAAAACAATATTAATATAACCTTATTTGACTTTTGTTTTTCTTTGACATCCGACGTCAAAACGGGACAAAAGACGAATAAGGTTATTTTAACCTTGTTTTAAGAGCTTGTGGTAGGCCCCCAGGAGATACGTGGATGGTGTTATGAAAAATAAGTAAGCTTGTTCATGTGTTTACTTTTTATTTTTATTATATGACTTTATAACACAATTAAAATAGCTTTAGACCCAGGCGGATTATGAATAGCCCATACAAACGTAATACCAAAATCATTTGAAATTCGAGCAAATTACAACCATATTATACTATTATTCGGGTTCGGATAGTATTTATCTAGGTTAATGAGTATATTTTTTACCGATTTAACTATTTATTTGGATATTACCTCCAAATATCTCGGAAACGTGAAACTTTAGGCCACCATATTGGTTAACATTTTTTGTTTGTATAAGTGTCCTCTACCCATATACATCAGTTACACCGTGCGCTAAAAAAAAAAACTAAAATGGCGGCTGGCACGCTATGCCACAAAGGTTCTATCCTCTTTATAATTATAGGTACTAGTGCATCACAGTTTAAGTGAAATATCAAAACGTGTTAAATAAATACGCATGTTGCGTTCATGTTGCATAACACTTTCCAGAGTCACAAGTATATTAGGATTACAAAATGTTTATTTACTCACATATGAAAAGCGATTCCAGAATTCTTCATATCTGTATGGCTTCTACACCACTTAACAACACATGTAGGCATATTTGCACAATCTAAACAACACAAAACACAATAATAATCACAGTTCTAAGTCCCTCGCGACACGAACGCATCGACTCAATGATACCGGCGAACTGTCAGCGCGGTGCGTCTCTCTTTTTCGGCAACGCCCACCGCGGTTCAGTTTGCGTGGAATCATTTTTGAGCTCGAGTTACATTTCTCGACTATTTTCTAGACTATATTTCAATCGGGGGGCACGGGAGTGCCCCCGCCGAGTCGAGCGCGAAGCAAACACTGCCGTACCATCCTTTACTGGAACCATTTCGCCGCATTTTCAGGCCCCTATTTGAGAACCTCTGGATAAGACTCGAACGCAGAAATTTTCGTCATCCAGTAAGCTATAATCACATACTTAAAATCCAAAATTTCAAGTCTGTAGGTCATTTAGTTCCGAAGTTAAGCGAAAGCAAAGTTTCACATTTATGACACTCACTCACTCACTCACTCACTCACTCATGATCATCAAAATAGAACTAGTACTTCCCATAAACTCAGAGAGCTGAAATTTGGTACAAAGTTAGGGTTTAATGACCACATAAAGGGAAAACTATAAAAACTAGGATAATCGAAGATCTGGAGTACCTGGTGACCCTGATTAGAAAACACAAGAGCCCAACCAAACTATTAGAGATCGACATACCGCCTTTACAAAAAATATTCAACTTGGTGGGCCGCTTCATTTTCTACAAAAAGAAGTGAAATCCCATCAAAAACATTCTGTAAAAAGCTAGCCAAGTCTCGATGGAGCTACTTGTTTATCCCTAAAAAGTAATGAAATCTAGACAAAGTCGTGCCAAGTCTAAGGTTCATACTGCGATTTCTTTATTATTATAGTTTAATGTTGTGTGACTTGGCCGTTGAAGGGAACACAAGGGTACAAAACCAGGTGTTCCATGACACCATTGCACCAATCTGTACTGCAAGTACAGACTTACGTATAATATATACCACTAACGTATAAAGAATGTTCAACGGCCAAGTCACACAACATTAACTATAATAATAAAGAAATCGCAGTAAGGAACCATAGACTTGGCACGACTTTGTCTAGATTTAATTACTTTTTAGAGATAAACAAGTAGCTCCATCGAGACTTGGCTAGCTTTTTACAGAATGTTTTTGATGGGATGGTATTTACAGAATATTAAAATAAATCTCTATTATTCAGGTGGATTCTAATAATACTCAACTTAACCGGTTCACTTGGCCAATAGCACAAAAATAATAGAAATCCCAGAATATCCCCCCTACTACAACCACTCATGTTGTAGTAGGGTATATAGGTATTATGCTATATTAACATGAATTTCCATATCAAACACTAAACTATGAAACATGCCAAAAACTTTAATTGTCATTTTTTTATTCACTTAAATAATCGCCTATCAATAAAGCTAAATATTGCCAGAGAACTGATTCTGTGGCAATGATATGTAACCAAAAAACCGTAAAAACATTTGCTGATAAAGCAGGTGTGGGCCCAGCATATTACAAATTTAGTCACCTATGTTCTAGAGCAGGGCTTCCCAAACTTATTCTAACAGTGACTCCCTTGGGAAGTTGCCATATTGTTGCGACGCCCTGGCCTTCTTGCCCTACATTTACCTACTAGTTGAAGTTCTAGCCTAATAAAAATTTGTCAGAAAAATTCCATATTTAGTTATAGAATTCGCATACATATTTGCAACAGAGTCTACACAACTCAGTCTATTGTTTGTTAAAAGATTTACAAGGAAATATTTTCTATATTAAAAATATTTATTGTAAGTCACCAAAATAATGGATATTAATGTTTCAGAACATTAAATTAAGAATTCATTGTATTTCAAAGGAAAATTGCCATTGAAAGAAAAGAACTAATTTCCGTTAAATAAAAAATATAATTTTCAGATGATCTTACCATACCGCAGTGACTTCTATGATGCTCAAAGATTGAAAGTTGCTGGTGACTTAGGACAAGTACTATTCACTCCATATGACATTCGTGATGATGAGTCTATAGCTAAGGCCGTCAGATACTCTAATGTTGTTATAAACCTTGTTGGACGTGATTATGAAACAAAGAACTTCAAATATATGGATGTCCATGTCGAGGGACCTAGGCGAATTGCCAGGTTGGTGTATTTTATTGGCATGTTTATGGAATCTGTACAAGTTACAAAAGCAACTCTGGATAAAATCATTTACATAAAAAAATGTTGCTTGTCAAAATGTTCACTATTCACAGAATTTCCCGTGAAATGGGAGTACAAAGGTTCATTCACCTGAATTACTTAAATGCTGAAGAGAACCCCAAGCCCCTGGTGATGAAGAAACCATCCATGTACAAAATCAGCAAGTTTCTAGGAGAATGTGCTGTCAGAGAGGAGTTTCCAACAGCTACTATAATTCGCGCATCCGATATATATGGATCAGAAGACAGATTTATTAGGTAAAAATCAAAATATTTAATTAAGCAAATAGACACAATGCACATTGGCGGAACAGGAGGCCAGTGAATTGTTGAAGTAAATTACCAGGCTAAAAGGTCTAATTTTGGTAACAGTTTTCATAGATCTTTAAAGTAATTACTAATATTACAAATGCAAAACATCAGGTGTTTTCAACTTGTATAAAACTGTGGGCGAAAGCTAGTCTACTTACTACTAAACAGATAAATTTGAAACTTACTACATCTTATAAAGTGTTGTAAGGTCTTATTTTAGTTTTTATTAAGCATACTACATTTTATTATTTATTCCAGGACATTTGCATCCATGTGGCGTATAAACAGTCAATACTTGCCACTGTACAAGAATGGAATGGATACAATTAAGCAACCTGTGTTCGTGTCGGATGTCGCTCAGGGCATTGTGAACGCCGCCCGCGACCCGGACACCAGGTGCCAAGTCTACCAAGCTATTGGGTAAGACATAAAGGCTACTATTAACTTTGAATAAACTAATATTACTGGATGCAGCAATGGTGAAATAATCTGGGACATTCTTTATCCACGGCTATCTGTCTGATCACGAACTTAGCATAGCTTGTACTTTGAAAACCAGATAACTGACATACCATACGGAGCCTGGTGATCTGTGGTACAGGTTTTCCTAGTACAGTCACCAGTCTCTCACAAATTGTATCTTTTGCCATACTAAAATGCTCATTATTGTTTTTATTTACATATATTTTGTGAAGAGAGAATAAATAATTCAATTATTATCATTATTATATGAGTATTGATAAAATTCTATTATTTGATCATTCTGGACAAAGCCAAGTGAAATCCACCTTCAACATCATCATCACATGTAGGGTTAGTGCAATTATCTAACAAACATGATTTCAGACCTAAAAGATATTTGTTGGCTGACTTGGTCGACTGGTTCTTCAAGCTGATGCGTAAGGATGAGAAATGGGGCTACAAGCGCTACGACATGAAGTATGACCCTATAATATTCCCGCTCAAAGTAGCTTTCGTCAATATGATTTCTCCAGCATACCCCTTTGGCAATCTACACTGGGAGGCACTTGAAAAGGTTAGTCGTATCGTACCTATGTTGTGATTTGATAACTACATACCACACCGTAAAGATATTACGAAAATCTGGAACTCGAGATTAATTAAACAATAAATAAAATTAAAACAACTATATTTTATAATATGCGCCGAAAAGTTCAATAATTTGTTTATGGAGTGATTTGAACAACACTTTAATTAAGTCCAGGTAAATCCTTTCATTTGAGGGTCATGATTTCGAAAATTTTATCATTATCTAATTCTGTCTAATTCGAATTGTTTTATTTTAATTTTGTAAACATCAATAGTAAGTACCTATTGAATTGAAGAATTTCGAGTTGGATTTATGGTTCACTGATTGTCTCTGGGTTGTATTGATTAGTTTTTAGAAAGTTCATTCATTACAATTAGTTAAAATAAAATAACATAAAAAGCGGCCAAGTGCGAGTTGAACAATAAATCCAGATCGAATTTCTTCACTGCAAGCACCAAAGCGCTAAATTATGGTAGCGCCTGACAAAGAATTATGCGCAAAAGCCATTTTACTCATCGTGTTGTTACACAACTTACAGAAGATCACATACAATTAATTTTATTTTGTTTTTGGGGGTTAACTGCTACCGCGTCCGTAGGCTTTAGCTCTAGAGACCCTACACGTAACCCCTGGGTAGCGCTAAGGGTAGCAACACTTCCGGTGGTAGGCTGCGGCCGAGGCTGGTCACCACCCACCCGGCAAAGCCGAGGCGTAATAGTGGGCTTCCGCGTTTCGACTCGATGCTGGGTGAAGCCGTCTGAAGAAGATGGGTCTAGTCAGTTGTTTTGCTTCGACTGACCGGCTCCAAGATGCTGATGTTTCTGCGCCGGGCGCCTGGACTTGGAGGGCAGCGGGATCCGAAGCACAGTTGTCCGCTGGCTGACCGCAGGTCGTAGGGGGCCCAAGTAGCGTGCTAGCCTCATGTGAAAGGCTGCCCCGCCGCCTCGCGAAAAATCCCGGAGTGCGCTATCGTGCCGGTTGACGACCGGGTCGAGGGACCCGATAGACACTAACGGGGGGGTTCGGGCGTCCCCGCGGTCTCCATTCTAGGCGCCTTAAGTGCTAAACAACATGCTGACTGGTGTTCATTGAGGTAATGCCTCGACTAACTTCCATCTTCTTCCTGTTCACTCGCTCTCCAATAATAATAATATGAAAAAGTCCAATAAGAAAGAAAGGTTAAAACAGCGGATGCACGTCCCTCGGCTAAAAGTGCACCACACTAACATTCGTGGTTTGCACTCAAATCTCAACCCGGTCTACCACCATCTTGAGTGAGACCGAGAAGCCGCACCTGCTCTTTCTTACGGAGACGCAAATCAAAAGTCCGATAGACGCAACATACCTCAACTACCCAGGGTATACCTTGGAGCAATGCTTTAAGCCTCACGCTGGGGTCTGTGTGTATGTTCGCGATGACATTTGCAGTCGACGTCTCCGTAACCTTGAAGACCCTTGTTTCTCCGTGTTATGGGTTTTGGTGGATACCGGCATGGAGAAAACTATCTACGCTGCAGCTACAGGTCCCACACAGGTGATCAGGAGACAACCAGACTCTTTAACTACCTCAGTGAGACAGGCGATGTGGTTCAAGAGGGGTATCCGTCGGCTCAACTTGTGTTTCTGTACTTCAATGCTCACCACGAAGAGTGGTTAAGCCCATACCGGGACACCAACCATGCTGGGCGAGAGTCGCGCAAATTTGCACTATCGCTAAATCTTGCCCAGCTCGTTGATCAACCGACGCGCATACCAGATATTGAGAATCACACTGCATACTGCCTGGACCTTCTGCTGACTACTGAACCGGACATTTACTCAGTCGTTGTATCCTCCCCATTAGGGAGCTCCGACCACTGTCTGGTGAAATCTGTATCCCATTTTTCTCCGCCTGATATAAGCCCTAAGGGAACCAGGCGGCTGTGGCGATACAAGTCAGCAGATTGGGATGAGATGCGGCACTTTTATGCTTCATATCCTTGCCGTGCTACGTGCTTTCTATCGGACGACCCCATTACCTGCGCCGATGCCATAGCTGATGTGTTGCGCCAGGTTATGGAATACTTCATTGCATACTCCGACGTATCCATTAGTGGCTCTGCCCGTTCATGGTACAACACTGGATGCCGTACCAGTGAAGCTCTCAAACAGAAAGCGTACACTGAATGGGCTAACGCGCGTAGTATCAAAGCCTCCGACTAGTCTGCTCAGCAAGCTTCCCTCATATGGACTGCCCTCTAGTTTATGCGCCTGGATCTCCGATTTCCTGAATGGACGGTCTATTCGAGTGGTAATCGATGGCTGCTCGTCGGAACTAAAAGCGATCAACGCTGGTGTTCCTCAGGGATCTGTTCTCTCTGCTACGCTTTTTTTGCTGCATATTAACGACTTGCTGAAACCCGGAATCTATGGGTACGCAGATGACAGCACCGTCCGAGATATATCCGATCCGCGGGCTAGTAGGGCCACAACAGAGTCTCTCAGAGAGGGTATGGTTACGAGGTTGAACTCGGCTCTGCAAATTGTTGCCGAGTGGGGTACCGCCAATAGGGTCGAGTTCAATGCCTCTAAAACACAGGCCTGTCTTTTTTCTGCCAAGAGGAGCTCCTTCAACCTGACTCTCGCATTTCGTGATGTATCTGTACCGATATCCAAAAACCTAGATCTTTTGGGTCTCAATTTATCCTCTGACCTTAATTTCGGACGGTCCATCGAGGCAAAGGCTAAGACTGTTGCCAAAAAACTTGGTATCCTGAACAAGGTGAGACGGTACTTCACAAATGAACAGCTTCTAAATTTATACAAAGCTCAAGTTCGACCTTGCATAGAGTACTGTACTCATCTGTGGGATGGCTCAGCCAAATATCAACTAGCAACTTTGGACTCGTTAGATAGACGCGCTCGAAGGATAATTGGCGATTGCGACCTAACGAGCAAGAAACTGCATAACCTGGATCATCGGCGTCAGGTTGCAAGTTTGACGGTATTCTACAGATTGTTCCACGGAGAATGCGATAAAGAACTCCATAATCATCCCCTTTCGTCTATCTGACCACTAGGCGTCGGGGGGGTCTCCACCGCTTCGTTGTCGACATCCCGTCTTGCCGTACCAAGCGTTTCGCTTCCTCTTACCTTATACGCACGGCCAAGATGTGGAATGCTCTCCCAGACAACGTGTTTCCAGACAATTATAACATGGGTCTATTCATGGGTCTATTCAAGGCCAGAGTGAACAGGCATCTCATGGGTACGCGCGGTCCACCCTAGACTACATCTTCGCTTACCATCAGGCGGGATTGCGGTCAAGCGCAAGCCTATTAAATATAAAAAAAAAAAAAGAAAAAAAAGTTGCTCACTGACAGATTTTGATACGGTCTCATATACTATGTGGGGCCATAACGTCAACAATAACGTCATACGTCAACGTCATAGAACGAGATCAAAACTCAGATCAAGTCTCAAGAAGATCGTGTTGATCGAAAATAAACCTAATATCATTGGTTCAGGTTCCAAATTCAAATCTCGACTCAAACTTGACTTGAGCATTGATTGACGGATTCTCTCCCTGAAATGTGTACCTTTTTGTTTACTAAATAAAGATATATTCTATTATTATAAAAAGTGCACGCCGCGTCGCGTCACGTCTCGGTGTGAGCTGACCCTATGCTTGCTATATGACATTGCTTTTGAAATGCCACAAACTTATCTAGCCCGGTGGCCAAAAGAGGAACTAACGACGCCATTTTGAAATTTCTATAGCCATTGGTTTAAAGAGAATAAAAACACTACGTTCATTGGTTGTTTGCTCCACCAAATGCGATTACATCGACTATGGCCCGGTTTCAATAATTTACGGACCGGTATAGGTTAAGATTTATTAAAATTAAGACTCATATATTTACTAATAAATAATGAAGCAAAGACCTCAAAGCTTTGCATAGCCGACCCTCCCATATGGAAGTAGCTATCACAGGTAAAATTAGCTTACGAAATGATCTATATGCCCATTTTGGCAATAAAAAAACCATTGGTAAGCAAAAACTATTCGTTTTTGTTTATTGAAACTGGGCATATACGGTGGTATATGCCCGATAAATAACCAGATAAGTTTGTGGGACTGTAGCTTTACTTTTTGTAACTGTAATTTTTGTATTATGTACAAGGTACAAATAATCTTATTTTCGGTTTATCTAAAATACTAGCTGCCCCCCGGTTCCTCGTGAACCTATCATAAACAAAAAGAATTGTTCGAATCCAACTGATCGTTCTAGAGATTGATGATGACGAACTATGATATTAACGAATCGTTTTGCTTACCAATGGTAGGTTTTTTTATTGCCAAACTGGGCATATAGATCATTTCGTAAGCAAATTTTACCTGCGATAGCTACTTCCAACTGGGAGGGTCTGCTATGCAAAGCTTTGAGGTCTTTGCTTCATTATTAGTAAAGATATGTCTTAATTTTAATAAATCTTAACCGATACCAGTCCGTAAATTATTGAAACCTTAATAAACAAAAAAACTTTCGATTTACTATCCTTATATATATAAAAATTACGTGTCACGTTGTTTGTCCGCGATGGACTCCTAAACTACTGAACCGATTTAAAATTCGATTTGCACACCGTGTGCAATTTGATCCAACTTGAAAGATAGGATAGCTTACATCTCAATTTATAGTCGCAATATTATTTTATTGCAAATTATTTGTCTATTATTTGACAGTCACAATTATCTGTTAGCTCCAAACGATTCTAACAGATGACGATATCTGTTGACTGGATTGAGTAAGTATTCAATAGATGGCGCTATTTTAAAAATACAAACATTTCATATAAGCTACAATTTAAACAGACCGTTTGCGTTTAAGTGGAACCGCGGCCATTGTGCGCGAAATGCCACTGTGACGTATAAGACACAAGGTTTAATATTAACTGTCATTTAGTTACTGTTCCATATAAATTTTACTGGCAGGTCTCTCGTGTCTGGTCATCGCGCCTGACGAGTTAATAGGTAGGGTAGGGTAGCACCACAGGGTAGCATAGCGTAGCACCACGCGAACGAAGTTGCGCCGGGCAGCTAGTATTAGTATAGAATAGATCATCACTTGGGCTTAGTTTCTCTATTCCCAACTTTTACACGAATTAAATAGTGATATACGGATACTAAGTTGTTACAGTAGTACCCAACTGATATGGCTTACCGATGTACCTGCGCATAAGATAAATTTTCAAAACGCGGGAAATGCTTTTGGTCGGCAGCTACCGCCATGTGTGCGGAGGGGCGTGACTTGCGAGTGACACGGAACTAACAGCTGCAGTGTATTATGAACCTTATAGTAGTGATCTAAGGTAGATTGTAAGTTTTAAGCATTTTTTCGTTAATCTTCGGGGCCATACTTTCTTTTCTGTGCGAATGAAGATTCACGACGCGCCATATCAGTTGGGTACTACTGTAGGTACTCGAGATTGAAATTAACTTTTCCTATAAATATTTCAGGAATCAACTTCTGATGTACCTTTGGATGGAGTGCCTTCTCTTGAAGATTTGGGTGTGGTCTTAACACATATGGAAGATCAAGTACCTTGGGAGTTGAAACCTCACCGTGCTTACCAGTACTATATGGATCAAGTGGGAGAGTTCCCAAAGCCAAACCCTCCCAAGGTCTATACACCCTAAATAATGCCCTATATATTAATGATTTATGTACAGCAGTAACTTTACGATAGAATCGAACTTAGACCACTTGTAGAAATTATTGTCAATAAATTATTTTCAATGTTTTATTACACTTTTCTTTTCTTTCTATTTTAACTGTTATTTGAATGAGTAAAATATCAACAATTTTTATGGTGACTTATAATTATTTATGACTAGTTAGCTACGAGGTAAATGATGATACACAGGATCCAAGTAAATAAAAAACAAAGCATTGATTATGTTATTTTTATTACGAGTTATGGTGTAGGCCTGCCTCGTCCAAAGCCTCCTCTCTGTAAAAAAACAAAGATTATTGTTATATTTTATTTTATGAATATTTTATTGCAAAAAAATATTCTTTAACTCTAGATGACCAAAGAATACCACTTGAGATTAGGGAACTTCTTAAATTCCTGAAGCCCATACAATGAACTTTTCACAGTTCAACTAGTCAATTAAATTTAAGTGGTATTTAAGTAATTGGCCATAAAACATTTCTATACCAACAGCTACAAAAAATTAGTAAGGCACCGATCCCACAGAGAGAGTTCCGAGTTCTGCATTCCATGTTGACTATTGTGCACACAGCAAGCAGTGTAAAGTTCTGCAATATTCGCTACTGATCGCAAATCATACACTTTTTACTTTCAAAGGCCCCCACAAAGCTTACAGTTAATGCGGTAAACAGAACTCGGAACGCAGAACTCTTCTCTATGGGATCGGCGCCTAAGCAGTTTAAATAACATTAAAAGCAAGATTATCAGACATTTGGAGAAATTACTTATGAATGGTGCACTAGAAATCTTACAAGATTTTTTTTATTCAGGCAAACATTGCAAACAAACTGGCATATAAAAATTCACATCAGTTTTGAATTTGTTGTCAAGGATGCCCTGGCACATGCCTTGCCTGTGAGCAACATAATTATTGTTTTTATCAAGAAATATTTACTATACATTGATGAGTACAAAAAAAGAGAATTTGAAAGGCCTACTAAGGATGTGATTACATACCTTATTATTTAAGTTAAAACCAAAATAAGGTAAGTTTTGTTATAAATATGTTAGAATCTGTGTATTATGAAAAAAAAAAAGTTTTTTTGGTTAAAGATTTTTAAAGATATGTCAGTAATTAATTTACCATTGAAGATAAATTGAATATTGAGATGTTTGAGTATATTACTTTTAAAACTTATTACAAAATAACTTACGAATTCAACATCTGCGGATCCAGGACCGACATCAGCTTTCTTGTCGTGGGGAGCACCGCCGGGTGCGGTGGGCGCACGGCGGTAGGCGGAGCGATCCTCAGCGGAGCGCGCGGGTGCATCAGGCCTGCCCACAGCTCCACGTCGGACTGTCTCTGTTCGCACGGAGCGTTTCAATGTGGCAGGTACAATTTCAGGGGGCAAGTGGAGGAAGATCCTCAAGTACTCAATACCCTCATTGGTGAGGTACCTGAAAAATTACAATGACAATAATATTAAAAGTCATACAGTTATTTTCTTATTAATTGTTCATCTCAAAAGTAGTGCAGATTTTTCATTATTGATTGCCTACCCTTTGTACTGTCTGTCTTCTTGAATTACAAATTTAGAGCACTCTTATCTGATAGAAAATATAACTTATGAGTCTGAAATCTTAATACCAGTTTCAGAGGATGCATTTTCTGAAAAGAGGGAGCAGGCAACAAACTAGTTTTCCGTATGTATCATCCCCATACATACGGAAAACTAGATTGTTTGAAAATAATCTCAACATGGTAAGTGATGATGTGGCCAAAGCCTTACAAGAAAGTCTTTTAAGTGCAGACATAACATAACAAAAAGCTCATTAAGTTGATTAATCCTTTGCCTTGATACATAGGCTGTGGCCGCCATCCATGTAATAACATTCTATGCATTTCTCACATTCCAAATCTATTAACTTATTAAACTCATTTTATCCATGTCATGAACTGAGCCATGCCTCTTGCTATTAATGAATATAATAAGTATACAAGTTGATCTCAGTAGCTATGTATCCGAGTACCTACTCTATTAGTATTTATCATGTCTCTATCAATGTTATGATACGATTTACCTTTGGCCATGCCAAGTGATGACATGGCCAAAAGTAAAACGCACTCAAACCCAAGGAACTAGTAGGGAGGCTCAAGTGCTGCCAGAATACACCAGTTTGTTTGGGAGATAGATTATCAATTTCAAAATGGTAGCCAATGAGTGAGGTAGTGCAAAGTAGATACCCTATCACCAAGCTATGATTTTTTATGCTGAAAGCACCAATGTACTATAGGACTCAAACCCACGAAATTCATCTGCATTCGACGCCAGTACCACCAAACTACTATACTTGCATGCTATCACTACCCACAATTAGTTGGTTTACAATTTATAACAAATTGTTTATTTTACATCCTACACGATCTCAATTTTCTAAATCCATGAAATAATACACCATCTAATACTTACCAATAAAAATGCCTCCACGCAAACTGTTCCTTCACATAACCTCTAGATTTCAGCGATTGCATAGCTTTGATCACTTGGAGGTTAGGAATCTTCTCCAGGTCTGGATGCTTAGGGGCATGGTAGTCCTTCTTAGCTACCATAACTCCCTCTTTGAAGAGAAACTCATAAATTGAGACACGGTTCTGTTTGGGCATCAACATCTTGAGCCGCTATCTGAAAACAAGAGTGACTGCTGATCACAGAGGTTACCTTGCAAAGTTAGGATTCGTGCACTTTTGAAATGAAATAATTTGAACACACTATCCCCGTACAATAAATATTACAAAATTACATGTGAAACAATCTTAATTTTCACTGATTTTAGTAATAAAATTGGATTTCGAAAATAAATGTACCTTCCGCCTATATTTTGACAGTAGAAAAGAAACAGAATAGTGTTGCAGTGTCACAAAATTTAGATTCACTCGATAAAGTTGGGAATTCACGTTCTAATTTAGGACCTCTTCTAAATAGCTGTCAGAGTTTTTGGCGGGAATTTGCAGAGTGACATAGCGTTTTTATTTTCATAAATTCGTGTATTTTGAGTTTTATTCATATTATCGGTGGTATTTTATCCAATAAAGATCAATCCATGTGCACCAGTGAAGTGAAATGAAATGAATCATGTGTATCGTGCCTTTTCAAGTTGTCTCAAGAAGTCCGTGAAAAGTTTTAGTACAACCACCATTGTTCTCAGGTACTCTCCCGTCAATTTGCGTACTATTTTACTGTCAAACCAAAAACCATCCAAAACCAAACAAATTTTCAAAATAAAAACGTTAAATAATTTTAATTTCTGTCAAGCAAGTTTCAGCATAAAATTAGCACTAGCGACGCCGGTGTGTTTTTTTTTAATTCTATGTTCTAATCCAAGTTTTGTTTTATCATTCTTCTTAATTTTAATTTTGGCAATAAAATTAAAACTTATTACAATAGTGGTCAATGTTCTAAAACTCTTCACGGACTTTTTGAGACAACTTGAAAAGTCACAATCCTCGTAATTCATTTCAATTCACTTGTGCACATGGATTGATCTTTTTGGATAAAATACCACAGATAATATGCTATAAAACTCAAAATACACAAATATGAAAATAAAAACGCAACGTCACTGCAAGTGCCCGCCAAAAAGTCATGATTCTGTGTTACTGTTATTGGTTTCGCTGGTGTAGTTTTGTTCTTTCGTGGTTCTTTCAGGTACAGTACGCTAACGGCACTTAAAAAATACAGTGAAAACGTACTTACTTTGAAATTACTTGAATATTTTTTTACTCACTACGTACTCAAAAGTTAAGTTTCGTACTATTTTTAGGTGCTGTGCGTATCTTATTGTGAAGTCACTCTGGCAACGCTGCTACTACAGTCATCAAGCAAGTCAGTGCAATTTTTATTATCACTGGTTTCCCTGTTTTATAATAAAAATACAAACATACAATGAATACATAATATAACTTGACATTGGCAAAGACACAAGCCGTATGATGCTATTAAAAAAAAAAAAAAAAAAAAGTCAGTGCAAGTCAGTTTTGAAAGGAAGTGGATTTAGGCTGTAAAGTGAATCGTGTGGTTTAATTTTATCATTTACAGTTGCGCTCTACTGTGAATTACGTACTTATAATCAGGAGAATGTTAATGTAGTTTCTTTAAAAATGGATTTTCAAAATCGACCGGGTGGTAAAACCGGAGGAGGCGGCGTAGCATCATGGTCGGAAAGCAACAGGGACCGACGCGAGAGACTTCGTCAACTCGCGTTGGAGACTATCGATTTGAACAAAGACCCTTATTTTATGAAAAATCACTTAGGTTTGTTATAAAAATATACAAAAGATAACATTTTTGTTTCACAAGTTTGAATCTATTTGAACCTTTTGATATTTTTTATTTTCAGGGTCGTACGAATGTAAGCTATGTCTCACACTGCACAATAATGAGGGTAGTTACTTGGCCCACACCCAGGGAAAAAAACATCAAGCTAATTTAGCTCGACGAGCTGCTAAAGAGGCTAAAGAAGCTCCTCAACAGCTAGCTCCAGAGAAACCTAGGATAGAACCTAAGAAGTTTGTAAAGATTGGACGGCCTGGGTATAGAGTTACCAAGCAAAAAGATCCTGAGAATGGACAACAGAGTTTACTGTTCCAAGTAGATTATCCAGGTACTAACAGTATTTTTATATTTATTGATTACTACTATTCAACCTGCAGTTTCACCTGCTTTCCCAAAGTAGGTATGTAATGTTTTCCCAGGGTAAGAAGTATACTATATGTCTTCCAGGCTATCATCTACCCGCATGCCAAATTCTATCACAATTGGTTGTGCCACTTAGGTGTCCAGAGATAATAAACTAATAAATTCACTTTTGCATTTATTATATTGGTTAGATTAGGGTGGCCCTTGGGGCATTTCATGAAATACCAAATACAGGCTCAGTTCCCAAAATGCCTAGATGGCGTTTTATAGTTGACAGTATTTTTACATTCTTACTAATTCATTTGATGTTGCAGAAAAAGTAGTATGTGTTTCAAAATCTAAAATTCTTATTTTTAAGGAACTAAGCACACAGACAAGACAAATAGATTGTTTTATACTATTTACATATAAGAAATGCTTCATAGATTAAGCTTGCAATGCAGATATGTGTCTGAAAAAGTAATCTATAATATGTTAATAATTTTTATTTATAGAAATTGCTGAAGGAGTGCAGCCTAGACATCGGTTCATGTCAGCTTATGAACAGAAGATTGAACCTCCAGATCGCAGGTGGCAATACTTGTTGTTTGCTGCAGAACCATATGAAACAATTGCTTTTAAAGTTCCAAGCAGAGAAGTGGAAAAACATGATTCCAAATTCTGGACTCATTGGAATAAGGATACCAAGCAGTTCTTTTTACAGTTTGCTTTTAAAATGGAGCCATTACGCATGCCACCCCCACCACCTAAGATGTGGGAAAGTCATGGTATGCGATTGCCTCCACCACCTGGTGCACCTATGATGGGTGTACCACCACCACCTCCATTGTTGCCTGTGCCGCCACCTCCCCCGTCAATGTAAAAATAAAACACTTTTTATTAGTAATTATTGTTTTTAATTCAATTCTACAAATTGCAAATCCTATTATTAATAAAAATTGTGGATTTTCTCCACTGTAGTCAGGCGTGGCCCTGACTGGCAGGGCCACGGTACTTTCAGAGGTGGTAAACATGGCTTGAATTGAGCTAGTATGCATGCCCAATCGACCTAATTTGATAGGTAGAGTTCTACTCATCTTTACCTAAATATAAAATTCTTCTGCATGTGTGTGTCACAGAACGTCCTAAACGGCTGGACCGATTTGAATGTTTTTTTTTTGTATGCGTTTGGGTGGCGCCCTGTATGGTTAAGATTAACAAATCAACCCGGCAGATGGGGCTGCAGTCGGTATAGGGTAGGGTAGGGTAGCACCACGCGAACGAAGTTGCGCCGGGCAGCTAGTGTGATTATAAAACTCAAAATACACGAATTTATGAAAATAAAAACGAAAACGCAACGTCACTACAAGTTCCCGCCAAAAAGTCTCCTTCCGGGTCAGTCGGGAAAACAGTAGCAGCATTGCCAGAAGGGTACGAATAATATAGTCTGGCATACGAAATTAGAACCTGAAAAAGCGCGGCAAAGGGGATAGAACCTTTGTGGCATAGCTAGCCGCCGCCATTTTGATTTTTTTTCAATGTCGCGGCGCACGATGTAACTGGTATATATGGGTAGAGGACACTTATACAAACAAAAAATGTTAATCTATATGGTGGCCTAAAGTGTCACGTTTCCGAGATATTTGGAGGTAAAGATCGCCATATGAGAATTATGACAATCATTAAAAATTAACTTATTACGTGTTTATATGCATTCGATTGTATTCAAATAATAGTTCCCAGGTTGATTTATCAATTTTTCAAAAAAGGAGGAGGTTCTCAATTCGAATGTTTTTTTTTTTATGTTTGTTACCTCATAACTCCGTCATTTATTAACCGATTTCGAAAATTCTTTTTTTATTTGAAAGGGTCCACTTCCCGTTTGATCCCATTGTCATCAGATCAGGATTTGATTACTTCTTAGTGTACTCGGCAGGCTGATTACCAATCTTGCAAGAGCCACGCGATAGCAGAAATTGCTAAATATCTGCTGTTTTATTGCAAATTCGTATTATGAATCAGCGATAAATAAGCCATAGCAAACACGCATCAGTGCTGCCTCTATGGGACAATCGGTAAACTAAAAAGTGCATTCACCTGTATAGACTTACATTATTTTGGTATTACGAATCGTTTTTGACAGCAGCGGACTAGCAGAAAGCAAGCAATTTTATCTGTCAAATTGCGACAACCTTTTCTTTGATTGTAAATCGTTGCTGATCGATTGCTACCAATATATTATTAAAATTATCTCGATTTTAATTCATATTTACGTGTTGAACATTTAAGCAAGATTATAAGAAGTAAATGAAGTGTAAATAAAGAGTGGTAGTTAGTTTATAAAATGAACTAGCGGTGAAATCTACTTGTTTTAGTAACTACTGTAACTTAATCTGTTTGTTGTAGTTTATTCAAGACTTAAGTGGTCTAGTAAGGGTTAAAAATAAACACAAAATAATTGCAACATTGTTATTTATTTATCCTGAACAATTATGGTCCATATGTAGCTCATGCTCTTGCTGTACTTTTCTGGCAACAGGTACTGCAGACTCTGAAGTATCTTCAAATAAGTAAAAGTATAGTTGTAAGTGTTTGGCAGGTTTTTATTACTATATAAATCATAAAAATAATGGTGGTAGGATGAAGACAGCCACATCAACACCTATGAAGATACAATATTAATAACAAGTCCTTATTATTTAGCATACCAACATTAATGGAGAATATTTTAACAAAATACTATAACAGGCATTTTTTATACAATGATTCGTGTTCAGTTTCTATAGCTATTCAACTTACCATTATACATTAATTAGTCAATAGTTCTTATGAATACATTGGGCCTGTTAATATCATACCTATTACAATTATTTCGTTAGATACAACTTGCACTGGAGTGGGTCGGTGAATGTCCTGAATATCTATGATGTGAAATATTATTCTAATATGCTTGCATATACATGGAGATTAATAAATAACTTACAAATATAGGAACTCTGTGCTGGATATCTCAAAACAACAGCTTGTTCCCCGATGATGGCTAAGACTTCTGACCAATCATCTTGATTACTCGGTCCACCACCAGTACCCAAAGCATCCCGCCTCCGCTTAGCTAGCCTTGACTTCAATATATGTTTCAGGTCAGCACAATTAATACACCTATATATTTAATTGAATTAAACAAACATTTAATGGTTCATCTTTACAAGAAAATGGATGGTATGCATGCATAAAGAAAGCTCAACCTTTTCCATCTATCACCAGATTTTGATGAACCTGACCCATAAGAGTTTAAGTTAGTGGCAAGATCATGCTACTGTCTGTCAACAGTTTCTTTTCATTTTGCGCCAAGCCTGACACCTTTGGCTAACGCGAGATGCTCAGCAAGGGCTAACAACTCTTCTAATTGCTCGTTAGATACTCTGTTTGCCATTTCTTTAACAGTTTACTTTTACTTCAAAGTTAACCTCTTACTTACGTTTGCAGTGATATCCAAAATCCATATGAAACAAACACTTAAATTAACTTCGACTTTGACCACTTGAAAATATTGGAAGGGACGCCAAGCATTTTTTGTGAATTTTGAATTACATTTGAATTATTTTGAATAGGTTTCGACTTGTAAATAAACCAAAAAAATACATCGCACACATCCACAGAACACTATTACTCCTAGCGGAGCACACATCTGTTTGACATAAAGCTATTTCTACTTATTGCTACTATATCGCTATTGGCGCTAGCATCGTCGCGATAAGTGCATCCTAACGATCACCGATCGATAAGCAAACGATCACGAACGTAATTCGAATTTTTTTGACATATAGCGATCGATCGCGCGATAGCTGCGCGATATTGCTTATCGCTTGCTTATCGCAAATTTTAAGGTAATCAGCCTGCGGGTGAAGTCGGTACAGTCCAATTATTTGAATAGAGTAAAACTAGGAGCACGAAAAACAATATTTTTAATTACTTACCTACTAAACAGCATCGTAATATTCGCTATGAACCACAATGTTGTCAAAGAAGCTCGGATTGTGACTTGTTTTCCATCTTTTCATTATTATACAAACAAAAATGACAATACTTGTCCTAATATCTATGTTACCAAGTTAATTTGAACTAAAGATCGCTAAGTAATGCTCCCTGGGCGCCAAAATTGCAATAGCGTCGTAAATAAATAAAAAAACCCGACCCCGCGGCCGGCTCGACCTAATAAAACTTCCACCTAAATGAAAGTCCCGTCTTCGTGGAAGACTGCTTACGTTCACACAATGTCAAAAAGGGCGATAGATCAGACCCGACGTATTACAGGCCTATTGCCATCACCTCCCATTCTCTCCAATGTGATCAACACGTAACTCTTGAGATATCTAGAGGATCACGATTTGTTGAGTGAACGAGAATATGGCTTCCGCCATAGTCCCTTGGCTGTGATGTGTCTATGTATACACTAGAAGGTCAGGTCAGCCGAGTGGTCACTTGCCATCGAGAGTCAAGGTGGCGAAGGCGTTCGATCGGGTCTGGCACCGGTGTCTTCTAACGAAGTTACCAGCATATGGGCTTCCCGAGGGACTATGCAAATGGACCGCCAATTTTCTGTCCAGCAGATGCATAAGAGCTGAGATATAAATGCTGGCGTCCCGCAAGGGTCTGTACTGTCCCCAACACTGTTCCTGCTGCATATCAATGCCCGCGCATCGCCCGCGCCGCACCACCTACCCGGCCCACTGACCCACTGCCTGCGTCTACTACGTCGGCCCCTTTTCCGCCATGCCCATGCCTCAAAAGGAATCGAAGCGGGCTTGTGATGATGGTTTTGAGATAGTGCAAAGCAGGAAGCACCGTCAGAAAACGAATAAGAATCGATGCGGCACAGCTCCATTGCTTGTGGAGCTCAAGCAAACCATGCGTGCTGCCATGGCAAACACTCCGGTGTATATTTCTCGTCTACACTACGCCACCAAGGCGGAGGACATCGTGGAGTACATTCGCCAAAGAATCAAGTACTCGCTGTGGGTGCAGCTGTTGGAATTGAGCCGCAACGTCAACTTCAAGGCGTTCGTGGTGCGAGTATCAACATGTTTTCTGCACCTCGTCATGGAAGAGGACTTTTGGCCGCAGAACTTGGTGTTCCGTCGCTTTCGCGGACAGTAGTGTTAACTAACATAGGCCTAAATGTTTTATACTAACAAAAAGGTTTAATATAATATTTATGTTAGTTTGTAATGTTATCTATGGGCAACAGGAGCCTGATATTATTATCAGGATTAATACATCTTTATAGATGTATTATTATTATTGCAAATATTCCTCGTTTCGTGGTGGAGGAAAGCCGCGAACGGCTTGTGTCTGAAATCGAGAGCTCACTAACTAGTGTCTCCGATTACGGTCGACTAAACCTAGTCCATTTCAACCCCACTAAGACCCAAGTATGCGCGTTCACCGCTAAGAAAACGGCATTTACTGTGGCTTCACAATTTCAGAACACGGACATCAGTGAAAGCATCGGGATCCTCGGCATCGACATTTCTAACGACGTCAATAGGCCGTCTAGAAGACAAGGTTAAGCTAGCATCCAAAAAACTCGAAGTGCTCAACAGAGCGAAGCAGTACTTCACATCGGGGCAAAGGCTGCCCCGATGCGAAGATACTTGCGAATTGTTGATGCGAAGATACTTTTTATGATTTTATGAGAGAAAAATAATAAAAAAAGCAGATATTCCTTTTTGCGAGTCAACTTATAAAAGATATAAGGAGTCCTAGTGCATTGATAATTCAGATTTTAATTAAATTCTCAAATGTTCTGTTTTGAATACTGTGAGCGCGATAACGGGCGTTCCGAATTGTTGATAGTTCTCAGCTGTCATAAGCGTGATATCTAATTCGGTACGCAAATTATTGCTGTAATCGCTGTGATCGATATTATCCATTTCGGAATGTACCCTTTTTATGCCGGGTGACGAAAGTGACATTAATAGAATGTTGCATGTAAAGAGTTTCAATTACAGCCAAGCTCAACTTTCGTTTGCCAGACTCTACCAAGTTCGATTTTATTTTCGTACCTTTTTCAAAGAGAGCACTGTTATTTCGTTTGTGACTTTTTACACCTCAAGAAATCGACATAGCAAATACAACGTACATGAAGATAATATGATTAAATAGAAAATAGGATTTCTCGGAGAAGTGATTGTAATATCCTTCGGCTACTTTACGGAAAAAACGTTATTATAGTGCCAATTTATAGGCAACTCAAAGTTGTCCAGGCTTGGCAACATTTTAAAATGAATGTCATTTTATAACGGCTTTTCTCTATCTTTGATTGATGCAGAGCAGGCAGAGTACCTAGTTATCAAAATAATAATAATTTACGCGCGCAATCTCTATAACGACTACCTAATATTAGTTATAGTTTACTTTTGTTTGTGAGATATCCTAGGAAACATGTTCTCAAAAGCTAAACGGTTTGAACCAGTTGGTAAGTTTTGAATACTTTCGACCTAAGCCCGTCTCTATTCTAACCATTATAAATAGTAACCTATTTTCTATTTGAATTTTACTAACAAAAATTTACATAATTTATTTTTGTTGTAGCCCCTGCAAAATGTCCAAACAAAGTATCAAAGAAACAAGAAAATGAGAAACCTGTAACAGCAGTGCAAGGAACTTCATCAAAAACAAAGAATAGCACGATAGCAAGTTGTTTGAAACCCTTCACGGATGTCCAGTCGCAATGCAGCTCAGTTCAAAGTATCAAGTCTTTTGTCACAGTAAGAAATCTTCATTTAAAGTATACATTAGCTTTCTCTTTACATATTCCAGAGGGAAGTAACATATTTTTCAAAATATCCTGCAGGTTTATATTCGCCAATATAGGTTCAGCATATACATGTAGACTTATAAGCTAATGTAAGGATACTTACTGCATCATAAAGCCCAGCACAGATATATATTAATATATATCATAGCAAGACATAGAGTGACCGCACACGTAGCTATAATATATATTTCTGTTACTTCACCAACCTGCACTGTATTTTATATTATAGCTCGGCATATTCATATGTATTATAGCTACGTCTGTGATGGACTTAAACCAAATACAAAGACCCAGATATTTTTTTAAAGTTACAGAAAAAATAAAAGTTTTATAATAAGATTCATCTGTATCATCTTACAGTAATCTATTGATTTAAATGTCCATAGATTTATTAAATTATTAGCTGTGTCATGGTATGGACAATTATGTCTTGTTGCAGCAGAAAGCTTTATGCTGCAACTGGTAATACATTGCAATCTTAACAGAGCAGTTGATAGTAGATTATGTTTTAATAGTGATGAATTTATATTTGGCTTATTTTCTAGCCCAAGCCCATCAAGACAATTGTGGCCAATAAAGCTCCAAGCAGTCTGAAGAAAACATTATCATGCTCTAAAAACAAAACTGATCTCAAATCACAAACGGAATTAATTAAAGCCCAAGAAGTGGAAATAAGGTAACAATAATGTCTTGAGATGTTTATAATATTTTTGATAACAGGTGTGGGAATGACAATTATCTGATTCCATTTAGTTGCAATAGTAAAATATCTGCTTGCGATTGAGTGCCCTCTGGCTGTCTTATTATAATATTATACAATTAATTATTCTTGCCCCTTAATTTCAGAAATAAAGACCACACAATATCAGAATATAACAAACAAATTGAGGAACTGAGAAATGAAATATCAAGTCTTCAAAGATTATTCAAAGAATTACCAAAGAATAACAATGATTTAAATAATATGAATGAACAATTATCTAAAATGACATTGAGTAATGCTAATAATCTAGATGAAACAAGGTGTAATGCAAATGTCCATGAGCTTGATTCCCTAAAATATAAAATTGTTGAATTGGAGAAACAATGTGAGAAACTTGAACAAGAAGTATGCAGCAAACAATTAGAATTATCATCCCTTGAAGAAGTTATTACTATTCGAGACAGTTTATGCCAAGACTTGCAAGAGAAACTTACCAACATGGAAACTACACTTGAGGAAACTCGACAGAGACTTGAAATGGTGAAGTGTCATCATGCTCTTGCACTTGAGGCAAATGAAAGTATTAGAAGAGAATATAAAGCTGAATTGGAAACACTCAAATTGAAAACAGAAGATGAAAAACAGTCAATCATCACTAAAAGTAAAATAGACCAAGAAAATATCAAACTAAATTATAACCAAATAATAGATAATATCAAAAGTGAGCTGATGAAAGAAAAACATGAAGAAGTCAATGGGTTGCAACAACAATTGAGCATCAAAGATCAGGAAATGAAAGCTAAGCTAGAGCAAATTGATGAAGCTACTTGTGAGAAACTTAAACTTTGTGAAATACAATTTGAAGAGCGCAGTCAAAATATTCAAGAGCATTGTTCTCAGCAACAAAACCAAATATTATACCTAGAAAAGGAAAAAAAAGAATTAAATTATAGCATTACCATGGCTGAGGAGAAACATAAGGCACTACAAAAAGAAATTCATGACCTGAAACATGATAAAGTGGTATTGGCCATTGAAAAAGATAATCTCATTAAAGAAACAGAAGAGTTAAAAGAAGAATCTAAAAAGAAGCTCAATGATTATGAAAATGAAATTAATAAATTGACTGTAGAAGTTGACAAAACACTTAAAGAAAAACATAAGTTTGAGATGTCCTTGTCTGTGACAAGGGATATTGTTCAAGTTTTAACTATGCGTCTACGAGAATCTGATAATGAACTTGAGCACCTGGAAGGCAAAATACATGCCTTAACAAGTTCAAAAGAATTACTAGAAAATGAACTGACATCTTACAAAAATACATTGAGCAATGCTGTCATGGAATGTGATGAATATAAGGAGGCTCTTGTAAACATACTCAAGTCTAAGGCGGCTTTAGCTAAGGAACACAATCGTATTATGGAGCATAATGTAAACTTGATAGAAAGTTTACAGAATGTTGAGAAAGAAGCTTATCGTGAACTTGGTTCTATTCAAAATGAGCTAATTGAAGATGTTGAACTGATAAAGAAAGAATCTACTTCACAAATAAAGATGCTTCGAGAAGAGGCAAGTTAATGTTCCTAGAATTGAAGATGGTTTTGCAGTGTGATAATTATATTAACTGTTATTTTAATTGTTTAGGTGGAGAAGAAGCGTGTTTTGTGTGAAATGGCAAAAGAACATGCGGGACAAGCGACAGTGGCTGCGGAGCAGTCGCGCCTTCTTCTAGGACAAGCAGCTACTGAAATTTCACGCCTCGAAGAAGAAAATTCTCGTTTTCAGCAACAGGTACAAAAAGTACTAATCAATAAACATAACACAACCAATTTTTTCTTTATATCATTAACATACTTTGTCTGTACAGATTCACGATCAACAGTCATTGGTAGTTGAACTATCTCTTCTTCGCCAAGAAAATGAAGAATTAACTATGACAGTAGCCAAGCAGTCTTCTATCATTGACAAAATGAAGAAGGATATGGACCAAATACATTTTAAGCCAAAGTCACCTTCTGTAGTACGAAAATCACATAAAATCGGTAAAGAAAATTTACAGGGTGTTATTTCTCCATTGAGAGAACGTAACCATTAATGTAAGCCCAACTTGTTCCTACATTTTTCTCTCATTATTTTTATTATAATGTACTACGTATGCGCCGTTATAAATCTGTTTAATTGTGACCTAAACTGTTCTTTATATTTTGACCATTTTGATTTGTTTTTATTTAAAAATTCATTGATGTTTTCTTATAATTCTAAAATTGCTGTGTTTGTTCGAGATTGTGTTTATTTATTGCATTTTTTTATAAATTCTTTATCACTATTAGTAACTGCTAATGCATTTGTACTTTGTACCTAGGTACATGTATTTTATTTATTGTGTGTTTAGCAATAATAAAAATCATTATAGTACTTAATAGTAAACCTGTTATTTTATTTCATATTAGCTGTTTTACTATTACACCCTGTCATGAAAAAATCAGCTAGCATTGATGGCTCTCAACCTGGTTAGTAATTGCTCCCGCTCCCATGTGAGAACTTAAGCCAGTCTTAGTAAGACTGTCTAGACAAGCTCGCTATTACACCTTGCTGAATATCGCATGCTAACTCATTTGCAAGGCGGACGCAGCCGGTGACGGTTATCGCGGTGTCATGGGATGACTTTCGAAGCACCAGAAAATCGCCATAGCTCTTGCCGCGACTCTTGGTTTGAATACAAAATTAAAAAGTAAAATATGGGTGAAGAAGGTTAAGAAGTATTTTTGTGTCCTTTTAACCGACGAAAAAACGGAGGAGGTTTACAAGTCGACGCGTATATATTTTTTTTATGTATGATCACGCATAACTTTTTACAGAGTAGTCAGATTTTGATAATTCTTTATCTATTGGATAGAGTATATCTCGAAGTTGGTCCCATATAAAGGATACAAACCTACCCTAAGGGTGGGAAAATAGGGGTGATCTATTGTTCACTCACAGATTTTAATGCTGAGTTGTGTATTACATCAAAAGATATCAAAAATTAAGTAAGTATGTAGTAATTAGTAGATTATATACACAAAAAAATGATAAAATAAAACTTTTTAACAAAAAAATTAAACTTAATTTTTTTGTTAAAAAGTTTTATATGCTATAAATATGGCATGTCACGGTATACACATCAATAACATTAAAAATCACTTCCTTTTCTTTTGAACAAGCCATTGTGCACGCCACAACAAACAAACACGGACTTTACCCGAGAACTTCACTCTGCCGCCGCCGCGCGCCGACTGAACGGTCTCGCGTTATAGTCTTATTACACTACGCGTTATTCAGCAAGCAAGCAAGCAAGCACGGCCGAACCCATTCGGTCGGTCTAATTAGACAGACTACCTTGCTTACCCTTATTACACTTTGCTGAATCTTAGTAAGACTGTCTTGATATCGAATAGTGTAATAAGCCTTTTAGGTATAATTACAACAATGGCAGTGAATAGTACAGAGTAATATTATAGGTACATATGGGATGAGTGGTAAGGAAGGTAATTATTTGTGACGCAAATAACTTTGTAGGTAGGTACATACAAATTAATCAAACTAAGTGTCAGTCTTACACCAATTTATTTGGATCAATGTACAAAATTACACAAATTGCTTACTATTCTAGGTGCATTATTAACATAAATGATAAAATGCGATTTGGCAAATTGTAATACAAAATTATTCAATGACTATTATTTGCAAATTAAAACACAACACATAAATATTATAATACTAGTTCAAATGAATCAAAACTGAGTCCAGTCATATTTTCAAAAGTGAAATCACATTTTTTGACTGGCACTGGATTAGCTTATTATCCAAATGATAAACTTTCCCAAAATATATTTTACCGAATTTCACGTTACCGTCATATTAGCCTCGTTACACCACTTATACCTATGGTTTTTCTGTTAGTACTTACTACAAATTCTCAGAAATAATGTATGGTGGATAAAACTTTTGGTAAGCTAGTATACCTAGGTATTTAACTGAAGTAGAAGTTTCGTTACAAATATGTACCTTTGCATCATAAAATAAAATGTTAAGCACAAGACTAGTTTATGTCAGGTGAGATATGTTTACTTCAGGCTCAAACAAATAAACGCTTATCCATACTAATACTATAAATGCGAAAGTAACTGTTTATTCGTTTGTTTGTTATGCTTTCGCACCTTAACTACTCAACCGATCATCATGAAATTTGGTTTGCAGATATCCTATGGTATGGAGAGGGACATAGGCTACATTTAATCCTGTACCCCTACCATGGGTTTTCTACATTAACGTAATCTACAGTCGCTAGCGAGTACGGTGAAGCATTTTGTATGAAATGCTTCCAAAAGTATCCACTAGAGGCGGTGCTCGTTACACAAAATATTCACCGTAGTCGCTAGCGAGCAGTGCTGCAAACTCTCCTTCTTTTCCAGGAGATTCCATGATTTTTGGACATGTCTCCTTATCTCCTTATTTATTTTTCAATTCAATGAAAATCTCCTGGATTTTCACGATGTGAGTAAAGTGTACGACATTTTATATTTTTATAAAAATAACACCTGATATTGACATAAATAAACCAGTCAATGCTCTGTATCATCTACATCTCTGTATAAAACTTGCAAAGTGACGTTGCGTTTTCGTTTTATTTTCAAGAGTTCGTGTATTTTGAGTTATATTGCATATTTATCGGTGGTGTTTTACCCAATAAAGATCAATGCCTGTGAAGTTGAAGTGAAATGAATTACGTGTATCGTGATTTTTCAAGTTGTTTAAAAAATCCGTGAAAAGTTTTAGTACGATTACCACCTTTTTACTGAAACATTTGTATGTCTAATCGAAACTGAATTTTTTTTACTGACAGAGCCGTCAATTTGGAAGTGATTTATAGTGACTAGAACTTATATAACTCGACACTGGTAAAAATAAGTCCTAATAAAAAAGGATTTGCTTGTTAAAATTAAAAATAATGTATAATATAAAAAATTCTATTAATCTAAATGCAGCAAAAAGGGTATTATTTTTATTTCTCCTTCTTTTTGACCCTGTCTCCTGGATTTTTGGCATAAATATACTTCTTTTTTGCATGTTAGGGTTTGCAGCACTGCTAGCGAGTGTAAATTACGTTAGTGTAGAAAACTCATGGTAGAGGTACTGGAAACGCGAGTACAACCGCGAGTGACAGCTCAATATATTTTAAAATTCAAATAAACATATTGCGATTAGTTACATTAAATAATCGAAATCGTAAAAAGACGAGGCATGTTATTGACTACAAGAAACAAATTCAAAATAATAAATGACGGAAAGTTTGCAGACAAAAGAAATTCGAAAGTCTTCAGGAAAATAATAGGTTACCTATCAGTTTTCATCAAATAAGGATTATAATGTAGTTTCTTGTCTGTAGTAAAGATTTTCCCCCTAACTCATAAAACGCTATTTAACTAATATACTGTTTAAATGGTCACGTAAATAATATCACATAATCATTGTGAATGATAATCGCCACTGAATATTTAGTATCAGCGGGGCTATGAGACGGGTAAAGCTGATCGTGAACGACCCAACTTAAGTGCTATTTCAAGCTTTGAATAAGTAAATGCGTTTTACTAAACCTACTCCTACCTCCTCACTTAGTGAACTAACACAAAGAGTATTACAAAATTATATTATTATATCAATGGTATGGGTTTCATATTAAAACGATGGTCTGAAACATTTTCAAAAGCCTCAATTTTAACATTTATAATTAGGTAAGTATATGGTACTTATGTAAAAAATATTTGAGAATAACGATGCCGAGTTACATGAGATCAAAACTTGGTACGAAATTCAAAATGCATATTCAGTCTTTAAATTATCCTTAACGTTTAAAAACGTAGTCTCAGATCTCTATACGATCTAGGTATATAAAAGTATACAAATTAATAAAGCTCATAAGTACAGAATTTAAAAAATATTGTTTGTACTTTGGAATTAAAATTTCTAATATCTTATCGTTTAAGCAGATCAACTTAATTTTAAACCTATTTAAAAACACGTGCACAGAAAACAACATCAGTATTAATTAACGTACTCGCTAAGTTTCTACAAGTTAGTAAATAGTGGGGCAAGCTACGACACTATGCTATATTTATCAATATAACATTCAAATTACAAGCGAATCCATTTAAACTTACGCGCGAACATTAATTATGCATAATTGTAAACATGGCAATTAATCGATATGTGCGTACCTCGGTACAATATCTTCGCGTATGAGCAAATCACAAACGGGTAACCCGGGCAGGGGCAGCAGATCCTGGCCGACGGCGATCAAGCCGGTCTCGGGGCCCGGCAGGTGGCCGTGCCAAACGAAGTAGTAGAATAGCTGCTGCATGGCCGCCATGAACCGGCGCTGCTCGGGCATCTCCGAGTCGAAAGTGCCGAGTATGGCTTGCACGTCGGAGTGTATGTCGGCCAGGCCGCCGGCCGCGCCGCCGCCCGCGCCCGACCCCAGCGCCACGTACAGCGGCGCCGCCAGCCGCAGCCGCGCCAGGCTCACCAGCGGGCACAGGGTCCGCACCGACGACATCAACTCCACCAAACCTGAGTAACTCTTATTGAAGTGCCTGAATATGGCCGAAGTCAAATTTTTCTCCCCGATCACGCTGTCGTTCACCATCTTCTCTATTATGTCGGAGGTCCAATTTAAATGTTTCTTTTGCAGAAGATCCGAGTGACTAGAATGTTGAGTTGTTCCGAATACCATCGGTTTGTATACCTTCTCCTTACCCGACTCCTTGGCCTCCTTTTGAGCATCCCAGCTTTCGTAGGCGTGGACTCGCAGCAGGCTTCCGTCCAGGACCAGCCAGGAGCGTTTCGGTTCGTCGGATGTGGGTAGGCTTCCGATATTATTACTGTCCATCCAAACGTCGGGCGTGACTGCTAAAATTTCCGTTGTGCTCATGCGGCGAAGGCAGTCGACGTCGGTGCATTTGCTCATTTGTTTAAAGGGCTCATTATTTTTTTGCGACTGCTCTAGGGGTTCACCGGGAAATATGACCGAGGCCGAGGACAACCACACTCTCGAGT
>OX596249.1:7075158-7206014 GCA_951394255.1 Polyploca ridens
AAATAAAAAATCCTCGATTTTTGAATTTGAATATATATAGTACGCTAAGTTTGAGATCAGATAACCGTTTGTGAGGAATATCCCAGGATAATTATTTATTTATATAAAAGCATTCTATATAAAAATATAATGTATCGTGTTTAATTTATTTAAAAGCATTCTATATAAAAATAGAATATAACGAGTTTATGTTAAATTTTAACTCATTTTTATGCAAATATTACTTAGGAAAATCAAACATAACTTAATTTACATATACATTTTTTGTAAAGTATCTCAACAATTTATTCCTACTATACTTAGTGATACCACATCTAGTTTTTTTAAATTTGCCGCGCTTTTTCAGGTTCTACTTTCGTATGCCAGACTATAAATAAATAAATATCGTATTCCCTAAGAAGGCTTCTAAATAAAAATAGTACATTTTACTCCTCCAATCCTGCCGATATATTGCTTTATCGGGCATTATTTGTGCATGTTTTGAATGCACTTTGCGGCATTTTAAATATGAAAACGTGTTGACATTGGCTGTGTTTCAATCGAACTAAAACAAAATAAGAGCTCACGGAGCAAGTGAGCTAGGCTATTTATAGGCTACTTTTTTATTCCGGGAACGCGGGTGAAACCGCGCGGTTCAACTATGTTAAATAATATGAATAGTAAAACTCTTTAGAGAGATAAAATTGTTTGTTTTTAAAATAATAAAACAAAGGTTTTGAAATTGTACTATTTTTATTTGGCTACTAAAAAATCGTACAAAATTCTTAGGGAATACGATTTTTTATTAACCCGTCGTACGATCGCTCATTCAAAACGTCTGGCAACCCTGCATGACAGTGTCAAGTAGTAGTGTTCAAAGTTGCTTTATGGCAATCACTTGCTTAATGCTTATTGCTTTATATTTTAAGCATGCTTTCTTATGTGCTTTATTAAAGCATGCTTTTATATATGCTTGAATTGTTACGGCAAAACGGGCGGGCGCGAATAAAGCAAGCGCGGTGACTGAAAGCATGCTTTATAAGAATATTACATCGCGTTTATGAATTACGATAAAACAGAACCGTTAAAAATACAATGAACTTCCCTTCATACTTTTCAGGCTTAGGACTGTCTATAATTGACTTAATGTTATTATGAAATAAAACAAGTTAGTATTTAAAGCAATTATAGGCGTATAGTTCATTGATTGTGTGTACAAAAATCATTTTTTTTCATTCATAATTTTTATTTACATTTTATTTACATGCAGAAACATTATCTGTGCTACTCTTGTAGTAGACAACCGTGTTCTTCGATCACTAATGAGATACTCCGACTTGGAAAATATCCTTACGTGAGCCGCCCGAGATCGCAAATTCGCACGCGATGCGACCGATAGGAATCGCTAGCATGCGGCGACTTATTATATTACTCTTTGGCGACGACTGTCCGCCCCGCCCGGCCCTTAATTGCTTAATTGCTTATTGCGTTTCGCGCGACGGACAGAGACAGAGAGTGCGATGTAAAAGCAATAAGCAAATAGCAACTTGTGAGAGTCACGATAGCATTTGCTTTATGTTAAGTGTATTAAGCACGGTGCTTTATTTTGCTATAATAGTAGCCACCACTAGTGTCAAGCTGACATAACTCCCTTCCTTCCTTTACTTGTCTGTGGTAAAAAACGGTAGTGTGTTTGTTGGCACATGCATTGTTTAATTTTATAGCAATTTACTGAATAAATAGGCAAACAATTGTTTATAACAATCATGCAGGGCCCCGCTGTATTCATGGATATATCGCTTGAAGACCAGGTAAGGTTGCGATAGTCAACATAACCTTATAACCGTGTTCTTATAGTGAGTGACTGTCGTTGTAACTACCGACTCGACTTTAAGAGTAATTTCTTTTATTTATTATTTATAGGCGTTAGAGCTTAGGAAATATTTCAAGAGCCTTGGTGCTGAGATTTCGGAAGAGAAGTCGGCTAAAGGTATCGAGGATGATCTTCATAAAATTGTGGGAGTTTGTGATGTGTGCTTCAAAGAGACAAACGAAGCCGATATTGAAGCTATACTGAACAGTATAGTCTCTATCATGGTGTCTGTGAGTACCTTATTTGTTAGTCATACCATATTAGTTAATTAGAGTGGGTCCTGTAGTATCATACCTGATTGGTCAAGCGTAATCCCATTAAACTGCCACATTGAAACTTCAGTTGGGTATTATATATATAGTATATGTGAAAATTTTGTAAATATTATATCATCTGGGAGAAGAACTGTGTGTGTTGTGTATATATTAATGTGATGCAATAAATGATTGAATTGAACAGTTGCCTACTTCAGGCTCATTTTACTAAATGCACCATTTGCAGACAAATTCAGGGAACTAAATTTTCATTGTAACCATAATAACTTTACCCATATCCCAATCTTAAGTAATTTAATACTTTTGTCCCATGTTTAATTTTACCAATTGTCAATTATTTCCAGATTCCATTGGAAAGAGGAGAGAACCTTATCTTGGCATTTAGTCAAAGACTCACAAAGTCTCCAGGCCCCAAACTGGGCATGGTGGCACTTCAGTCGTAAGTGTAATTTGATTTTCCTCTGTTTTATCTGCAATAAGTTAACATCAACTATAAGCAGATGAGATATAGTGTGTGCGATGGTATGACTCACAACATCATCACACTATGAGGAGTGCATCTCCAAGTGGAGATAAGCACTCTGATTGTCATTACAATTGATTGTCCAGCATCAAGGTGTTGTCTTTTAAAGCATCTAGCATAGCTTGGCTCAAGTGCATTTGGATGGTAATTTTACCAATGCATGTACTTGGTAATCTTTTTTGCTTAGTATTGTTGTTATTATGATATATCATGTTGTCATATGCAACTCTCTAAATTAATATTAGAAAATAATTAACAGACATTTATTTAGATGACTTCAAATTAATAGTAATTCAAATTTCCTTATGTAACATTCCAGACTGTGGCGTTTGTACAACAACTTGGAGTCAAACTCTCCACTTCGTTACCATGTGTACTACCATGTGATAGAGCTGGCTGCCCGTGTTGGCTCAGTGCGTGATGTCTTCACCGGTGTGGAACAGTTGAGGCGAGAGTTTGCTAGCTGCCCTCCATCTAATGAACAAATGCAAAAACTGTATAGACTACTTCACCAGGTTTTGAAGGATCAAAACAGGTTTGTAATTTCTACAACAGTTTGTTTGTATTTCGCGAGCCAAGGTATTAATGTTGACTTCATCTTGATTAATAATTACTGGAAGAGGCAAAGTGAAGTTATGCTTATTGGTAAATAACAATTGTATCTTCCAGAAGAAATCCAACATAGTCAATTTAATCTAGTTAGATTTGTTTAGTCTGATGAGAATTCATATAAAAATACTTTCTTACAAGAATTTTATTATCCTTATAAAACTGGTTAATAACATGTATAGGTAGAATATTAAATATTTAACAGATTTTTCAGAAAAATCTGTTTAATGTTTAATATTCTATGTATATTTAGTACTAGCTGTCTCGCTCGGTTTCAGCCAAATTTCAATCCCACTTGTAAATAAGTAAATTTATTGATGTGCCAATAATATGATGTGATTGAGTAATCAACATAAACTTTCATTATTCATCACATTTATAAAACCAATAGGATTCCTATTTGTATAATTGAAGCCATCTATCAGTTAAACTAAGATAGTTCACACGCAAAAAGATAGATGGCGCCACAACCGCCTGCATCAGTATCAGTAAATTTAGTAGAACAATCAAAAGACACTATAGGTGGTTAGTGTCGCACCATGAAGCTACTTGTAGCGATTAAATAATATTAATAAAACAAAACGGCAGCTTGTGAAGAGCATGTTGGTGTGTAGCAACACCCAAACTCCAGCTTTTTAACTATTTTTAATTGATTATGTGTATAATTATTAACTATTATTAATTGATTATGTGAATTATTATGTTTATGCAATCTTTGAAATTCCTATTACGTTCCTAAAATTTAATAATACCTATAACTATAAGTAATTAATTGTTCATCATCTACATATCCTGTTCCCAGCTATTTGTCTATCCGTCATAACAGCATTCACTCCTTTCTTATTTACATTATCTTTCTCACGATTTATACATCTATTTTTCGGTTTTCCACTTCCCATGTATCCAACCACTTCCATATTCATAATTCTATTACTCACGTGGCTATCATTCCGCCTCATAACATGTCCATACCGCTACTTTCAAGCTTCCTCTTATGTACTCATTATTTATCATATCCATTCTTGTCACTCCATGCATCCATCTCAACATAATCATCTTAGCTGCTTGTCTTTCATCCATCTTCTTTACCTAATGCCCAACATTCTGAACCATATATTAAGACTAAGACCTGTCATCATGGACTTTATATATTCCCCATTAGCTTCAGGGGTATCCTTGGATCACATGTTTATTTTGTGACCTGTCGCCATTTCATCCAACCTACATCAAGTAAAATAGACGCGAAAGTAGAAATACCGCCAAAATCGCAGACATGAAGCAATATTGCTTCATGATCGCAGAACATATGTTCAGTTTTAGTTCAGCTAATTTTCAAGCTCTCTCCAGCTCTTGTAGCCATTTCACCATCCTACTCTTTCAACGACAAAGCATCCATTACCACCAGGAAAAGATAAGGCATCATAGCAAACACTTAGTGTAAGCCGACACCTAAATTGAACGTATCGGTATCTATAAGTACAGTAATACCCAATTAATATGGTTTACCGATGCAATTATTTTTTTGTATGTTAAATGGGCTTGCGTTTGACCTTCGACTGACCCCATGAGGAGTTATGACGAGGCCGAGGATGTAGCACGCTTATATACATTTTCAAAGCGCGAGAAACACTAATGGTCGGCAGCTGCCGCCATGTTAGCGCGCGCCGTGCGGAGGGGCGTGACTTGCGAGTGAGACGGAACTAACAGCTGCAGTTTATTGTGAACCGTATAGTAGTGATCTAAGGTTTATTGTAAGTTTTAAGCATTCTTTCGTTAATCTTCGGGGCCATACTTTCTTTTCTGTGCGAACGAAGATTCACGGCGCACCATATCAGTTGGGTATTACTGTAATTTTTTATGTTAGGTACATTTTTATTAAAAAAAACTAATATAAATAAAAAAAACTGGATTGCTAAAAGACTTCATTACATTTATGTTCAGTGTTGCCAACAGCGCAGGGCCTGATGTCGCCATTTTTGATAGCTTAAGTAGCCTAAAGTAGCCGAATTTCAGTGTCGCTGCTGGTAGCCTAAAGTAGCCCAAAACATTCGGGGCCAAAAGCCACTATAAAACTATGAATAAAATTATAATGTTGTCATCAATACATTTTTATATATTTACTTTAAGATTTAAAAATGTATGTGTTAAATCAAAGCCATTGACTCAATTGAGGCCCTAGGGAACTTATGAAGGTCAAACTGCTGAATAACTTCGGTAGTTTGACTTGAACCAAATGGAGCTATAACAATACAATACAATATAACAAGTACAATAAAGAATAGTGTTCATAGATAGGGCGTCCGCTACATTAGGCGTGTACCCGATTCGTTTGTGGGCTTTTTAGATTCTTCAAGTCCGTATAGTACGTGGCATAAGACAAATTCATGGTATTCCCCGAAACTCACATACCACAAACATATAGGATGGCCGTTTTTTGTTAGTTAATATCACTGAACTTTACATTTTGTTTGTGCATAGATTATTTATTCTTACGATGATGCTTGCTTGTGATTCGGCTTATATTAAATACCTTGTCGTTGAAGTAGCCTAAAAGGCGACCAGTCGCCATTCAGATTTATACCTCGCCGATTTTCGTCCTGAGTAGCCTAAATGGCGATAAATCGCCTACGTTGGCAACACTGTTTATGTTATTTTAAGAGTGCGTACCAAGCCAGAAAAATATGGCAATGTCAGATGAAACAAACTTATGTCTAATCTTCGCGTGCAGATGAGATGGAGATAGCGTGTTCCGCGGAACAAAAATGAACTAAGCGCTTTTTATCTAAATAACTCGTAAAGTATAGAATATTTTAAAAAATCGTTAGTAGCAGCCCTAGGTCATATGTTAGTGATATTATTTATCGAATTTTTGTCTTAATTAGATACACCATGAACGAATAAAACCGAAAATTCATTATTATTAGAGGTAGCTTTGTGATTTTTTTCTATCGAGGAAATTTCATTCCGTTATGTTTTTGCTCAGGCAGAACCCTCGCGTATATAATGACAATACCCATATAAAAATATTTTTCCATTTAAATACTATTTACTTGGTTAAATTTCCATTATAAGATTGTTATTTTGCTTTATACGCAGTCTTAATCAAAAGCTGTGATTCCGAATTCACTGTTTGATTGTCATTCTACGACATATTCGATCATAGAAAACAATTTTATTGTTATTATTATACTACCTATAATATTTTTGATGATAAATTAATAAAAAGTTTATATCGAATAATTAATGGAACCGAAAGAATCGGGTACCCGGTTCTGGAATAGAAACAGAACCGAAAAAACCGGTTCTCAAAATATGGCCGGTTCTCGATGCCCTAGTTCCGACGCATTCAAGTATGATGCTAGTTTACAATAACAGTCTGCGATATCCAAGCTTTGAATACGTTTATTTTCATGTAGTTCTGAGAAAATATATCTTTTCAATTATTTTATAGTAGACTTTATGGGCCCTCTACACGTTTGCCAAGCCTCGGCAAGCCTCCGCAAATTCAAACGTGTGGATGGTTGTTTGCCGTGGCTTGCCAAGCGTATGCCATGTCGGTTTTTCATGCACAAATCAAAGGAAGTTTGCGGCAAGCGCTTGCGAACCATCCACACGTTTGCGTGTAGTTAGTATCGCTTGCGCACTAGCGGCGAACAGACGTGTGCCTGCTTACTGTTAAAACTATTCAATGCCTAAAAATAAATGAGTTAATGTTCTATCCAGTAATTATACAATTCCTCGAATGCTGAAAAATGCAGGATGCATTACCCTGCATTTTAACTGACGAAAAAACGGAAGTTTAAAGTTTACACGTATATATTTTTTTTATGTATGAACATGCATAACTTTTTATAGAGTAGTCCGATTTTAATCATTCTTTTTTTATTGGATAGGGTACACCTCGAAGTTGTTCCCATATAAATTTGGAAAAAATAGCCACCCTATAGGTGGGAAATAAGGGTTGATTTATTGTTCATTCACAGATTTTAATGCTGAATTGTGTATTAAATTAAACGTAATCAAAAATTAAGTATGTAATAATGCATAAACCTACTGCGTAAACAAAAAGAGTTAATGGTAGATCCAGTAATTTTACAATTCCTCGAATTTCCTGCATCACCCTGCATTTTAGACGTAAAGTATTGATCAGAAACAAGATACTAATGCATGGAATCATGTCAGTAAAATTTTAAATAAGCATGTTATGGAAATAAAATACAAGAAATAAATACTTATGGTTACATTCCGTAAACATTTAAAGAAGAAACGTTATTGCATACACGAGCTCGACGTCCGTCATGCTTGCTTGTCAACGCACTACCAACGCTGCTCGCAAGCGTTTGCAAACGTGTGGATGGTTGCGTTTGTTTCCCTTGATTTCTACAAGCGTTTGTGGGAGTTTGGAGTTTGCATGAGTTTGCAAACGTATGGACGAGGCATTAAAGATGCTGTCTTTTATTAGCAAGGTTGAAAAAGCAAAATATGACGGTTTGTCGCAGATATATTATAAACTGTCGGAAATGAATACGTTGTATTGTAAGCAGTATGATACAGTTCACAATATAACTGGGAGTTTTTAATATCGCTAGGTAGATTATAAACTAACGGTTTTCACAAAATTATGGTGACATATACAACTCTCCAACATGTACAGTTGGACTGTGGTCCCAAGCTGGCGTAATATTTTCCCTTTTTAAATGGAGTGTCATCTACCTTGCACCTCCATAAATAACATAAAGAGTTTTCAATCTTGACATGAAAGAGATATTTTGCTTGAGTGAACCGGGAGGACAGAACTTATTACAAGTTTATAAATTCTATGTCATCTGTATAATATAAAATACAATAATTATCTAATTTGTTTTTTACAGTGAACTGGCATCAAAAGTAATGATTGAGTTACTCGGCACATACACAGATGAGAATGCATCATATGCACGAGAGGATGCTATTAAGTGCATAGTTACAGCGCTGGCTGACCCTAACACATTCCTACTGGACCCTCTGCTTGCTCTGAAACCTGTGAGGTTCCTGGAAGGAGAACTCATCCATGATCTGCTCAATATATTTGTATCGGAGAAGTTGTCAAGCTATCAGGCATTCTACAATAATCATAAAGAATTTGTTCATTCTCAGGGTAAGATGATTTACGTTTTGTTTAAATCTGATAGAACTATCTTTAAGCCCCGCGTTTACACGCGATTATACCCCTAAGGGATTGTGATTTAGGGAAATCCTTTCTTATTGCCCAAACAGCCTAGGGCAGGGGTCGGCAACCAGCGGCTCGCGAGCCGCATTCGGCTCTTCATGTAAAGTTGCGGCTCTTCAGATCCATACGCAAAAAAATATAATATTATCAAAACCCTTTAAAATCATGCAATCGATCCATTTGAAGTGCTGACGATCTTCGAGTTAACATTAATTATAAGATATTCGAGTAAATTATAGGTTTTGGCTCTTCCGTCTCAAAAGGTTGCCGACCCCTGCCCTAGGGTACTAAAGAAAAATTTCGAATCTCTTGGTCCACCTTTTCCGTTTTGCATTGTCTAGAAGTTAGTTAGACTTTTAGTACGTAGATAATAGATATGTTATTTCTCAGTATAATGTTTGTTTTGTTCATAACAGGTTTAAACCATGAACAAAATATTAAGAAAATGAGGATATTGACATTTATGCAGATGGCGGAATCAAACCCTGAAATTACATTTGATGAAATCACATCAGAATTACAGATTGAGGAGAAAGCTGTTGAAGCATTCATCATTGAAGGTAATATTTTCTTATCCCGCTCGATTTTCGAAAACCTTAGTAAGTTTTACTGGACGACCTTTGTAGCTATTCAGAATTGGTCTTACCCTATCGGACGATCTTCATAGAAATATTTAAAAAAATAAAAAAGGTTTCAAACACCTTTCACCACTTAATTTCGAAAAAAGATAATGATGGCTATAATATAATTTCAGTACTAAAAACGCGTTTAGTCCGCGCGCGCATGGACCAAGCTGTACGTTCGGTGCGCGTGTCGAACACGATGCACCGCACGTTCGACCGGTCGCAGTGGCAGCAGCTGCGCGGCGTGCTGGTCGCGTGGCGCGCCAACGTGCAGCAAGCACAAGAGGCCATGAACTCGGTCGCCGTCGCGCAGAACGAGTACGCTACGCAGCAAACTAAGGCGTAACCACCGAAAACTGAACCGCGTCTCCAAGCTTCGTTATTACATTACCTCACTGCAGGTTTCTGAAAGCCAAATCAAAGTTAATTTCTATGACAAATATGTCAACTGTTTGATTATAAATAAATTTCAGTTTCAGAAACCGGCGGTGAGTGTTACAGTCAATACTAACATCGTTTAGTATTAATAATTATGATATCTAGTTGTTATAACCTAGCATGCTGGATTTGGAGAATAAACTTTGTATTATTAATACATATAAATTCAATATGTTTGTTTTGTTTTATTTAGCTTGTCTCTAAGTTAAATCATACTATTATTAGAATAGAGAAAAGATTTATTCATACGAAATCCCCGATGAAAGGAGTTCGAAGATTTTTGTTTGGAGCCTGGCATACTCATCAGGCGCCATATCAAAATGGTGGCCGAAAAGTATGGCCGGAATCTTCAAGCCCATTGAATTTTATTTGTATTTTTTTCTATCTTTGACCTAACCTTCAGGGTGCAACAGTGTGTGTTTCGCGAGGCAACACTATTTTTTTATTATTTGTTTTTAAATAAGTTATTTCTTTCTATATGACACTAATCGCCGTAAAGTGTGTACGGTATCAATATACATACAGTCTAGATATGGCTCTCAAATGCAGCTGTCGGAACACACTAGTAACAATAGATTTTCAACTTGATGATGGAAGCCAGGCAGGCGGGTACTGCAAAGGTACCCGCCTGCCTGCGCCAGGCGACCTGCGCATTTCATTGTGGGATTCGAACCGACGACCTTCATCACAGCATTCGACGTCACTTTCAGTGGTGTAGCTTGCCCTAGACTGGCCCTGTATCAATTTTGTTGGGGACCTTCAACCTGACTGCGAAACCAAATGGAGGGTAAAATGACTTGGTAATTCTTGCTTATACACGTTCGGGGCCCCTGTAGCCCGAGGGCTTCGTATCATTGATACGGCGGTAGCTACGCCCCTGGCCACGAAAAAATGGCTTCAAGCGAGGCTCAGCCTGAAGTGAGGGCGGGGTGACAGATATGAGCTCTGACTAGCTAGCCAATAGATGGCCAAAATAGCCTTTTCATCTCTTCGCCGACGTCATACCTTTTGTAGGCTTGATTGTAAGCCCGTCTCAAGACCAATATTATCTCACTATTAGAAACTACTTTCCCTTCTTAGAAAGTTCATATTCTTCCTTTTATCTTAAGAACAACTTTGTAGGTCGTGAGCGTTGGTAGTATGGAGTTCAATCAGTTCAAGTATTCTATTATCTCCAATGAGTTTATCTGTGACGAAATGTCTGCTATCAGTCCGATATGTGCGGCTCTCACAACACACGTCAAACATGACAGAAATTTCAGTACGGATGTTGATCAAAGATCAAAAGCATTTTTAGTGTCGAAGGTAGGGCCAACATTATATTAAGGTCAAGTAAAACGTACCTACTATAAACGCATTTAGCAAGACACTAGTTAATATTTACACGATATAAATTACTAATGGATTTCGAATACGAAAACGGAGGTGGATGTTTTCGGAACGTGTTCCGTATGTTTGTGTGCACATCGTTATCCTTACTACTAGGCCTGCAGGCCTACGCGTACTTTTGGGGCTCGTCGCAAGACTCGCTTAATGGAGGTTTATCCGATGTCAAATATGTCGTCATGCAGCTCACTCGCGGACTATCAGAGGTATCTTCATTCTTCTCCCAAAGACACAATCCTCAATCAATCATCTCCAGGAGAACTGTTTAAATGCTGCGGGTTTAACCCCAGTGGAAATTTCAAAATCGAGTTATTTCGAGCAGACAAACTATAACACGCGCTTGGAAAATCAGGAAAAATAGAAAAGGCTACTTTCATGATGGTCTCTGATTTCAACACAAACAAAATCTCTGGAATTACAAACTTTGATCCCTCACAATACCTGCCGACTTGAACAAGTTAGGGCAGTTTAGTTAGGTACTTAAATCACGTAGGTAGCAAATATAAATAACTTAGCTCCATATTATTATTCGAGGTAAATCGAAAGCACGAAAAATTACAAAGTGAGATGGAACGCATATCAACGGTGATGCCCGCGGTGGCGGCTGCAGCAGGGCGCGCGAAAGAAGCGCTGCAGCCGAATCTGCGCTGCAAAACGCGACAGGCCCTCGATATTCTTAATTACGATCGACAGGTAAGCGTCTATCGAACATTATTTGTTGAGTAGATTATGCTAAGCTTTTGGGCATAACAGTACCCCGAGTGTAAAGAATTGACGTTAATAAACGCTTGCTAATGCGTTAACTTATAAAGTATGGGAGAAATTTGTACCATGAGTATTCCGCTAGAGGCGCTTTGCCAATTCCTATAAAGAAGTGTCGTAAACGCAAACGCATTAGGATTTTGGATTAGTAAGCGTTTAATAACGACAGTACAGACCAATTTATTCATCAAATGACTTATAATGCCCTATTTATCCTACTATCTTTCTTACTACTTTATTATAAATGTGATTTATATGGACGTGAGGATGTTTGTTACTCTTTCACGCAAAAGCTACCGAACGGTTTTGGATCACATTTGTTTGGTACATGTTAGATTGTACTCTGGAATAACATGTAGGATACTTCTTAACCTGGTAGTAGCTAGTAATATTATTTTCGCTAAAGGTTGTGAGGATGGATATTTGGTACTAAGTATTTCACGCAAAAACTACTGAACGGATTTATTTACTTTTCATATACCGTACCGTATATGTGATCAGATGGCGGATTATGCCCTCGAGTCCGCTGGCGCACGGGTATTGGACACTGGGGACACCAAAGAACACGTGATCTACGAGTCGCCAGTGGGCTGGGCTCTCCACGTCCTCACCTCAATGGTATGCCGGCAATGTTACGGCGCCCGGGCCATCATCACTCCGGGAACACTGCCAGGGGAGTGTTGGGCATTCAAAGGATCCAAGGGTGAAGCCTTGATACGACTGCTAGGAACAATCCGCGTAACAGGTGTTAGTGTTGAGCATATATCTCCAGAAATTTCACCTACCAGGTGAGATAGTTTGAATTACTTATGTAGGTACATAGTTATTAATTTTGGTATGCGATCCTTGGTGTATCCATGATTACTCCAATATAACTCCAATCTTCTAGTCGAGGTTTTTTTTTATTTTTTATGATGATGATGCGGCCGAAGGTGGTAAGCACACAAAGCCTAGAAGGAACTGGCTGTCAAGTGCAGCTATCGGAACACACCGAAAGGTGCTTGGCGACAGATTTTTAACTTGAGGGTGGTAGCCAGCCAGGCGGGTACTACAAAGAACCTTACCACCGTGCTATGGTTTCCTCACGATGTTTTCCTTCACCGAAAGCTCAAGCTCATTGTAGGATTCGAACCCGGGACCGGTATCCGACGTCACTACCACTGAGCCATCATCCCCTTAAAGTAAGGTACTACGGGTAGTAGCTAGTTGTATTGTGGTTGTTGCTTGACTGTTTGTATAAATGTGTCGGCGTACTGGCAGAGTGTAATGTTAAATACAAGAAGTAGTAATATCGTCGCTGTAGAAAATGTTAGATTTCCTACCTACCGAACCAATGCCTAAAACAAACGAGCTATAGGGTAGTTTGACTATCAGCTTGGCATCCTTTCCACAGAATAATATTGTATGATCCTTCCTATTATATTTATCAAAGTACATCCAATTTTACAGAGAAATATCATCAGCTCCGCGATTATTTCAACTTGAGGGCTTAGAGTTCCGATCGGATACTTACGCACACGATTTCGGTAGCTTCGAGTACAATAAAGACGCGAGGCCTATTCAGTATTTTGAAGTACTGAATCCATCTACAAAAGTCTACAATTTAGTGAGAATACGAGTGCATACCAATTGGGGTCATCCTGTATACACTTGCGTATACCGAGTCAGAATACACGGCGATCTAGTGACGGGACAGATATCTCGGAATACGGTCACTGAGGAAGCTGAACTACGTATTGAAAATGAATAAAATATTCAACTAATGAAAATTCACAATGTACAAATTTATTTTAAGTATTTTTATATTAACAAATGATTTTATTAATAATTATTGTAAGTAGGTTTTAAAAATATCTATTTATTTAATAGCTCCCTACAATATAAATAATATCATTGTCAATATAAATAAAGGATGAATGCTTAAATTTTTTGTGGTATTTTTTATCAAAATATCTATTACACTATAGCCATTAATGCCAGGTGCCTGCTGCCCGGTTACATGTCCATTGTGTCTTTGCACAAATCGAGAGAAAGCCTGAACGGAGCATAGATGTTAATCTGGTGTCCGGCAGCCGAATGCTATAAAATGCACCTATTGTGGAGTGGACAAAGCGACAAAGCACATAAATTAACATGAGCAAAGTGATCATGAGCCCCCGTCGAGTCCACACTAATGGGTTGACCGAGCCAACTTCGCTTTGTAACCTTCGCAAACTGTCCCGAAATTCGTATGAACACTTTGAAAGGATAGCTTATTTAATTTATTATACGTAGAAGTAAAGGATATTATTAATAGAAAGAAAATACACGTCCTTTGGAATGCCGAGATTCCCTAGGTAGGTATTTTAATATTATATCGAATTTGCAAAGTACGCTCGTTGCAATCTTTTCTATGGTAGAGCCTGTGGTAGAGCTAAGTGAAGTCATATTTTTACTATAAAACTAATAATCTAAAAAGGTATACAATTTATTAATTTCTCATATTATATTTAACAAATACACTTGGGGTTCGTAGAGGTACCTACAAATAGAAGTAAGTATTTAACTGGAAGAAGTAGCTGACTATTATGTCAAGTTTTCTTATTCGGCATTATCCAGCAATGCCCTGCGGAATTCCAATAGATATGTGGTAATAAATCTTAGAATTCCTAATGGGGAAATAATATTATATCCCATGGCAAAATATGTGATAATATATAGCCATGGGCTTATTATTATTTATGTACCTATTTGAACACCTCGTTAGGTCCGTAGCCTGAAAAAAATGACCCAAATATCGCATTATGAAGTTAAATTGTAGGTCGTATTTAACAGAGGTAGATTTAAGTAAAATGATAATTTATTTGTCCCCCGCGGTCATTCACTCACGATCCCGGGATAAAAAGCAGACAGCCTATGTCCTTCTCCATACCATAGGCTATCTGCATGCCAAATTTCATGATGATCCGTTGAGTAGTCGAGGCGTGAAGGCCTAACAAACAAACAAACAAACTCACTTTCGCATTTATAATATTAAGTTAGGATATCATTATTTCAAATAAACCAAATATTATATAGGTACCTCTAAATTAGGCATATTTCGTTGCTAAGAATAAATAAATACTATCATAAATTGGATAGGTGCCGTGAACATTGAGTATTGAGATTGCAACTTTACTGACATGCTAATGTCGAAATTAAGAGAATATCAAAGACAGCCGTAAAATCGCTATCATTAACTAAGTAAGCGGGACATTCGTAAACGCAATAATAACCGATTCTTTTCTCGAGTAAATTCAATACGGATTCTTGCTGTGATAAATAGACACAACTCGTAAAGGGTGAAAGCAGCTCTCCATGAAATTTATCCTTTTGGACTGGCACCGCCTACATGTACCTACTCAATATTAATGATGTGATCTTAGTTCAAACGTCTTTCGCAGTCTCTGCCTGACATATATTAATGAACAGCATTTGTGTCCAGATTCGTTTGTTTGGTCACCTATTTACGGGGTTCCTACCGGTGCGGTAGGTACTTTGTTGGTAGCTAACGCGTGGTACATTATTCATATAAGTTCGTACGTACAACGATTTACGGCGTTTATTAGGTCGATTTAATTAACTGGAATTTTTCATCATCCCTTTTCTATCCACTGCTAAAATAGGGCTCATTTTTGTCAACCACTTTGTTCTGTGCCGTCTGAAATTCTTAGAAATTATTGTATATAGTTGATATTTTAGGAAATGTAGACCCTGTGATCTTTTGCTGCATATGTGCTAACCTAACTACGGTAATAGCATTGCATAAAATTCACTTCTTACGTCACTTTGCTATAAATTTTGTAAATATGTAGTAAGTACATGTTTATAAGCCATAAGTTACAAGTTAGAACTATATCTTTATAAGGTTTTCAGAAACGTTTAGTTTCCTTCTGTTCAATAAGCCCATGAAAAAAAAAATCTTGGACATTACACTAAAACTATCGATATTACTTTCATTGAACTTTTTGCCCGTAGATATTTGCAGGTAAAGTTTTTCATAGCATCGTAATTGGTGATAGTAACATAAAGGATACAATGCATCATCCGCCAAAATATTTGACAATATTAAATGTTTCTGGTCTATCGCTCGTGAAAGGCTTGCGATAGTAAAGGATTGACGGCAGGCAATATTGTTGAAAGTACTCGTCGAAGCGTTCTGCGAGCTTCCGCCTTGTGGCCCAAGTCATGAGCGGTCAGTCGTGTCGTGGCTAAATGTTGTTTCTTTATTTTATTTTAAAATTCGACTATTTCCGCATCTTGTACTTATCTCTATTAAAGATAGTTAAAATACTAATCACATCTTGCGATACATTTATGTGTGTGTGCATGCTTGAGAGAGCTTTTTGTAGCTCTTCTAACAATTATAATTACATAGATTAGTAACTTAAATTCTTGCAGATATTATTTCGATTAATATCCGAATCTTTACTTAAATGTTAATATATATTTTTAATTTTACGATATTACGCACCATACATCGGAATCTTATAAAACATAGGTAGTCGTTTTCTCACAATCAGATATTTTTTTCTGATACATCAGTGAAATAACTTTATTTTACAGCTACATACCAGTAATGATAGTATACCTACTTTATTATAAAAATGTATTAGGCGCCGATCTCACGGAGAAGCGTTCTAGAGTTCTGCGTTCCGAGTTCTGAATTCCGCGTTGACTGTAAGCTATGTGGGGCCTTTGAAAGTAAAAACGTGTATGATGTGCGATCAGTAGCGAATATTGCAGAATTCTAGAACTCTAGATTGCTTGCTGTGTAATCAATAGTCAACACGGAATGCAGAACTCGGAACTCGGGACTCTAGAACTCTCTCTGTGGGTCACAATAAATGCTCTCAAACTCGAAGTCCAGTTGACTTGTAACTTTTGTGTGCTAACCACCTTTGGCTACATCATCTACACTTATACTATGTTGAAATTGTATTGTATATTGAAATTATGAAAAAATAAAATAACATTACATAGGTATTTACTCTACCAATATGGTCTTGACGCACCTTGGTCTCAAAAATTAAAAGGCTGGGAGTCCTCTCATCACTTTTACATTAGACCATGCAATAACTCGGCACTGTGTGCGTAGGTGTCGTCAAAGGGATTCGTTTTAAATAGTCTCCGAGGGTATTGTTTGGTAGACAGGCTTTGTCCCGGCACATCAGAAATACTCTCGTGTGCGCTCCGGTGACTCCGATAAATGTCGCGTTCAGGAAATGCGATTTTAACAGCGAAAACATCAGAATTACAAGTCATCATGATCCAGTCCATTGCCTCTGGGCAAAAGGGGTTTGTTGTCTACCCTAACCGTTTCATCTTAGCCTGTTTTATCCAAACAACCAAACATAAAACCCATTTCTATGGAATTTTTATTGTTGACAAAATGTGTAGTAAACAGTAGTTTTTAGCAGTATACATTTTGTATCGGAAAGCGTTCGAACGAGTATGTGAATAGTATATATATATAGTACTTAATATACGCTAGCAAGGACGAATTATGACATTGTTTACTAGCGCACAACAACAAACTTCAATGTAAACTAAAATAAAAAAAAAAATTTGAATGCGCTTTAGAATAGTCTGTTTATTGAGAAAGGTAGAGGTATCTATATAAAAATCAATCAGTAACTTATGAGTTCCTTTATATATAATACACCTTTCATCCGATCGCGATGAAATTATGCAGTAGGCTAAATTCCGCACTGTCGTTGAATCTACGGTATCCTGAAACTAAAATCACGAAAGGGCGCGAATACGCGTTATTAATTTTTATGGTAATTTAATTATTATTTCGCACTTTGTGCAGTTTATTTAGAATAGATATAGCGATGGTAATTAGATATTTGCACTGGTCTAAGGGTCAATTCACACGGAGACGCGACGTGACGATTGCTTGAAGAGTTTTCACGCTGCGCAGCGACGTAGTCGTGCGAGGCGTATGCGGATTCTCACTCTGGAATGTACCTTTTTGTGTAGTAAATAAAGTTTTATTTTATATCGCTAACTGAAAACGTGTGCACCGCGTCGAGCCAAGTGTGAGCTGACCCTAATGTCCAGTATAAACCAGACAAAAAAGGTTGAAGTCACAATTTCTCAAAAAGTGTGCAAATAGCGATCGAAATTTTAACTCATTATATTAGGCGAAGGGTTTGCGGCAGGTACGTCCGTATGGCGCGATCAGCCCTTCATAATTTAGAAAAAGAGCCATTTATTAAACTAGAGCCCTTAGTAATTATTGGGACTCCATTCCGGCATATTCGCTATCGCTACCTGCCGGCAATTTGCCATTCGGCCCTTTGTCTGTCGGTGTGGCGCCCTAAAGGGTTCTAATTTTAAATGCAGCGTGTAACTATTCCTCCCTTTATTCGTAAATTTCTCTTTCGCGGTGGTTAGTCCGCTGGACGCAATATGGTGCGCATTTTTTGTTGCGGGCAAGGGTAAGCAATTAACTGGATACAACATACTCTACCTTTGTTCAATTGTTGCGGTTGATCGACAATAATTAAACATCTACACGCATTAGACTCTTACCAATTGACTTGATATTTATCGAAGCGGTTTTATGCTACAACATTTCATTATGGCTAAATTTAATTTTATTGTCGCATCGTATTTACGAGGCTATGTTTTGATATGCCGTTAAATCCTTTGATAATAAAAGTACATTCTAGTTTTACGAGTATTTTGTTCTATGTACATACACTGAGTGGTAGAACATATATCCTTTCGCTTACAATAATAACAATTAGTTACTTAGATTCATAATATTATGAAAGAGAATATAATATATTCCTTTGCTCAAGAATTGTGAAGTCCATTATATCCTACTAATATTATAAATGCGAAAGTTTCTGACTATGGATATATATTTGTTACTCTTTCAAGTAAAAACTACTGAACGGATTTGGATGAATATGTTCTGGATTAACGAACGAACTGGGAATGCGGGTGAAACCGCGCGGGGCAGCTAGTTATTATATATAAATGAACGTATAAGTATAGAATTAGTAAAGATATAATATTTATCTACCATAACTCATGAAAATCATGAACCTATTTACTTGTATTATCGTATAAAATGTCACGCTTGAAAGTCCAGCTAGTGTGAGTAAACATTGGCGCGGCGTCCATCTCGCTCGCTAGTTTGTCCGCAAACAAGGATCAAATGAATACAGACAAGCATGTTTGCGATTGCGGATCGCGTTACAATAACAAATACTTTTACTCGTTTATTTATTAGCAAGGAATCGACAGTCGCCATCGGACCATCACCGCATCACGGACCCGCACGCTACAAATCGCCCCCGCCTCCGCCTAATGCGATGCAGTTGCTATGACGACGATGCACTCACCCTACGTATAGTACACACGAGAGACCATAAAAAAACGGAAAAAGGAGAGCAGAAAACTTAGTAGAGTTCACCCTGGTTCCTGTCGACGCGAACGTCCGAGTGTTCCCTTCTTTCAAACATAATTTATGGTTTCGGGGAAATAAACATAAAAAATAGAAAAGGAAAAACGACAGCACGCACGATAAAAAAGCTCGTCGTAAAAGAGCGAGCGGTGGTGCGGTGCGGGAGGGGCGCCGCCCAGTCGCCCGGCGACGCGATCGGGCGGCAACCCTTCCGTTGCCCGCCCTACGCCCGGCCCTCATACCCAACGCACGAAAGGGTTAGGGCGACTTACCCTCGTCACTACACCACTATGTGCCTCGTAGATACTCGTAAACTCAAAGCAATTAACTTGTTCTCGTAAATGCTTTTAAAAATTTCAGTTTTCTAATCAGAGGAAGTGGTTCTTATATTAGGGCATCAAAATAGAGATATGGTTAAAATATATGAACAGCATATTGCGCTAACCTCAAATAAACTAACGAGAGCTGGCTGGCTGGCTATCAAATAACTGATATCACTCGAATAAAATCATATAACAGATACAATAAACATAGGTAATTAATTATTTTGCAATAATCACAATCTGAAGAAAAAGGAATGTATTTTACAATTACAAGTACCTAATCATTTTGGTTATTAAACATCCATACTTGCATTCCACTTACTAAAGATTAACCTATTTGAATAAATATTGGAAAATGGGTAGGTACCTACATACATTAGGATAAAAAGTTGTACATAAAAACCAGTATTCTCAAGAGAGACATCGGTGTCCTCCCAGTGCTCGATATCGGTGATGATGGCCGGCGGGATCCACGTAACGAGTGTTTGATGTAAATGTGCTCTCGGAGCAATCGTGCAATTCACGCGGCGACCCTCGCGACCAGCGACCAGCAACCACCCCGCGCCGGGCGACCGTCCGTCTCGCCGGCCGCCGGTCGCCACCCCCCCTCGTATTCTGCCCTGCATCACCCGCACCCTCCACGCACTAAACAACCACATACAAATACGTAGTTAAGTTTCGACATTTGCACTGAAGGTTTATCGATAGAAAACTTTTGTCTCAATATTGTTGTCATTTTTAAGAGATATTTTTGCTGGCGACAGAATTGTCGATAGAAGTTTTGATTTTATTTCAGCCTACATTTAAATGGGAAAGTAATGTATTCCTACATAAAAAATATAACGTTTAAATCTAGATAAGGTACCTATAACAGGTGGATATTTCGAGATGGCATACTATGTTGGGTTAGTCATGCTGAACAACTTTTACTATGGAACCAATAGTGAATTCTGAATTATTTTTTTTACTTTCCATAGTAAATGACAGCCTTGCTCGATCATAATGAATCTAAAGTAAAAAAAAAAATTGTGTTCAGTGTTGGTCCCATAGTAAAAGTTGTTCGGCATGACTAATCCAACATGGGATTCGAAAATATGGCATCTCGAAATCTCCACCCAGTATATTAAATTATGTACCAACTTCCACCTATTCAGCTGTTGCAGCATGATTTAGTAATTTATTTGCAGTGTTTTTATAAAGCGTATGACCATACTATTCTGTGGTTTGACCAGCTAATACGATAGATTTGGCAGGATAGGATAGTACATATTAATGTATGCATAGATTAGTTACTAAATTGTCCATGCAGTGACAATGCATTTAATTGAACTAAGCCAACTAAGCGCGATTAATAATAAAAATTAGTAAAATTACATTCAAAAATACACTCAGAACGAATCACCCGTAAAAAACGTTATTTTTGTGGTTTAAAAAATATACTGATTTAAAATGAAATAGTATCGATATCGACATTAAAGTAATCCTTTCGAGTGGTTCAGTAGCGGTCATTTCGCTGGATGATTTTTTACTTTGTTTCCGCCCACTAGCCGCCCGCCGCGCCGCGTCGCTTTTTGGCAATCTTATTTATTGGCGATATCTCCAACCCAGCCGGAGGAAAACTCGCATCATGTTAATTTCCTGTGTGAGCACGGTCACACGATATATTTTTTTGGGAACTACGAGCCGGTTAATATATACGAAATCGATATCTACATTATGTGATCTGCCCGTCATCACAACTACACAACAAGAACATTTATATTATTCTTTTCAAAAGTTTTAGGCATAAGGAATCAGAAAATTATGTAAGTTTATTTTTGCCAACATCTTTGATTCCGATCCGATGCTGTAAAAACACAAAAACATTATCATCATATTATTTTCCCCCAGGAATATTTTTTGCCTTATGATTTTATCATACTTACCTATCATAACTAGCAAAGTTAAGTTAACTGAAAACAATTGCTAGCTTATTATAGAAAATACGATATTATTTGTCCGATGTTTGTAAAAGCTACAAACAAACAAATGTGCTTCGATCGTTGTTTCTATTACGCTATTCACGCCTAATATAATGTGATCATAAAAACAGGGACGCTTATAATAATTTGCTGTCACCTAAAGATAGAATAGGCAATAGCCACCGTCACTGGTTCTCGGTGTATGTTTTTGTCGTTTGAGGGCCGATATTAATAATGACCATTTTTATGCCAAGGGTTCCGAGAGAGGCTCTTTCCCGTGGCACTTCACTTATTTAAATGTCCGTTTTTGTAACAAATTTACATTAGATTCCATACAAGGCGAGATGTCAAGGTACAACGGGGAGACGATGTCAGGTCCCTTCTTGTTGTAAATTGGGGGTCACACAAAACCGTTGAGCCCTTACCGGACCCATAACGTCCAGCCGTTCGACCATGATGACGGTGAAAAAGTACGGTTCTGTTTTTTTTATTCTTTTGATGTCCGCTCGATACGATTAACAATTCGCAATGTATTTTTTTTGTCAATACAGTGAACGTCGGTAACCGGTGCAATAGATGGTTTAAATTTTTGTAAAAAATGTAAAATTACGTAGGGGACGATAATAAACACATGCGCGAGCGCGTCAAATCTTCAGCCGGCGCGCGCTTGTCGTTCAGGGACGCATTATGGCTTTTTTAAAGCTTCAGTAGGACAGGGGAGGAGAGTTTTTTAAAAATAAAATTTACTTTTTAAGTGATATACGTGTCCCCGCAGTCGAGTCCAATTGTTGCGTGTCGTATGAGCACGAGTTCGATTTTTATGTCTGGAAGGGATTTTTTATAGCGTGGTGTGTGCCACGCGGTGTGTCGACGCAGGGTGCGGAGTGGAGGTTTGATAGATAGATATCTCCTGCTGCCACTCGACACTCGACACGCGTCTTCACGCACAAACCCTTTATCTTCAACTCGATACAGCTTTTGTCACGAATGCCGCAGGCGTTTAGGTGAAGGATGCAAGAGCTATTTGCTGTGATAGGGTAGATACTGTTTACATATAAGCTTAATGTCACCGATATAGATTATTTTGGTACAAGCACGTAACTCTACTAGTGAGTCTATTTATAGTTTGCTGTTCTCTTTTTGTGACAGTAAACAAACACTTTATTTATTTGTCAAGTAGGAGATTGAGTATTATTTAGATTGTGGCAGTATGTAACAACTGTATGACTAAGTTTAATATTTAAAGTGCTGTGGATTTTGTATCATTTATAAAATAAAATAAAATCGAATCATAAACAGATGATTGTTACGTAGTAAAGCGTAGCGAAATCCTAAGTCTATGGTTATGTAGGTACAACAAGTAGGATAACGACATATGTTTACATCGCGCTATTAATCAATGTTAAAAAGTGGATTAATCCTTCAATTTCTAGTTATGATGTAGTTAAGTCCAATAAATATATGCTAGGCAGTTTTACTTAAGAAATTACCTACTTAGTAGGTAAGTATGTGAGGAAAATTATCGACGTATTCGAGACCTACGAGTATATAATCGGGTACAATAAAAAGCACGGGAGTAAATCGAGCCGCGGAGAGCGGAGGGCGACACCGAAAGAGGTGAGCAAGTCACAACTACTTTTTACTCCCTTCGCAGGGAGGGTCGGCCCTCCCCACCGCACACACTCGCACCGCACGGAGGGTCTCCAGAGATGAAAGTTTTGTGGGGTTAAAGGAACCAACACACACGCACACGTGAGACAACAAACGGCGTAGTTGCCTAACTCTAACTTTAATTGTGTCTTTTCAATCGATAGTTTCTTGGGAATCCGAACACATCTTTCATTTAACGGCTGCCTACCTATTTGTTGAGTGCCCGTTGTCTTTTGACGAAGCCATTTCATTCTCCCAGTTAGGTGGATTGTGGAATCTCATACGGAATTCTTTTATTATTACGCATAGGTATACATAGCGTACAGGTATAGTATACCTATAAGTAGATGTTGGTTTCGTTACTATCAAGTATTTAACGTATACTATCTAAGGTTCAATATGTTTTTCATATACAAGATGTGACAATCATAACGAAAACTGATACCATGGATTTTTGAATATCATTCTGAATTCGTTAGAATGTCGCGTGTCTTTCCTTGAATTATATACTCATAAACAAAATTGTTAGGAAGGATGGATGGTCGTACTGAATCTACTTTGAAAACATGAAAATTGAAGGGTTCGTTAAATTCGGTATATTTTTGTGATCGTTAAAACCTTTATGGTACTACAAAAAATATTACAATGCAGCATGTCTATGTGTATAAGAACACACTGCTTGGTAAAATATGAATGCGTCCCCATGCGATGCGTCCGGCATGGCTCGGCTCGCCCTTCGGTATCCCTTCTCGGTGCAAAAAGCGGACAATTGCAACACGGCCGTTGGTTTGCATAATCAATAACACCAGTTGCTATTGTACAGATTATACTTCCTAGGGCGAAGTAAATAAAAGAACTCGTTACTTTACACATAGAGTATTGAATTTTAATCATACTTCTTTATGATGGTAAAACATATCAGGATAAAATGTGATATTCAGCCATCAAATATAACGTTTTAACAATTTTTTTATATTATTAACTAGAAATGCATCCAACATATTGAACGTTGATGAGTATCAGAAAATAAAGTTCGCGAAAAAGGCGTGTTTTACAGTGCATTGTTTTGCACCCATAGTACTTATTATTCGGTTTTGCGTGAATATTTTAAACAGAATATTAAGTTTCAGGTTTCGAAATTATTTCGTTTCCCCGGTACGGAACCCTCACAAGCGGTTGGAACTATAGGAACCTGAAATAGTAGAGGTACAATCCGTATAGACTAACTTAGAAGAGATTATTTATGAATTGGCGGTGGTAGTTCATTCCAGCTCCCGGCAACTTGAAGCACGGAACGCTGCCGACTTATGACGTGGCGTAGGCCCACAACCCACCCGTAGCCCACGCAACTTTAATACCACACCAGTTTTTTTACATCAACAGGTTGACATGCATGCAGGCAGACGGACCACCCTTTAGTCTTTTAAGTCCGATATTCCATAAGTTATTATGAGTTTTGACATTGTTTCAAAATACTTCAGGTGGCTTTGCCGTAACTAATCTATCTATACATAAGAGGTAGTATTTCATGATAACTTGGACGCCATAGGATATATTTCATGAAATAATGCTAGCATGGCTACCGAGATGTTTGACACCGTTCGTAACTGGACTGTTTGGAGTGTTCGGTGTTGTGCCTGATTTCTGTGCTGGTGTTATACGAGGATAATGGTAGAAAATTACATAAACAGAAGTCATTGCATAATGTATTTAAATAAATGCTCATCTCAATGTTTCGTACCTGCATAGGTGTTAAAAAAGTATCGTTTCTTGGAAAGACGATGGGATGTCACGATATGACTCCCGTTCTACAAATACGTACATTTTAAATTGAACTGATTTATTTTATTGACGACTGATCATTTGTGTGATTTTATCTATTGTAAGATTGACTCAATATTGTTTACAAACAATAGATATTCATGAATGTCTTTAATTTATTTATAGCTTTTTAATGAGGCTCTAAACTATCTTTTTCCGATCTGTGAAATAAACATTAACTACGATTAAACGTAGTCGTTCATCGAAACATCATGGAACGTTACGTATTGACGAGGAGCCCTTAATTTTTTTAAGCCTTCACATCGAACCGACATTCGATTCTCCAAAAATACGGAAATCATCGGGCGGAATATTTAGTTTTGTCATCGATTACGCAAACTGTTTCAAGGGTGCGCTCTGCCCGTCCATTGTGAAAAAATATGAGAGCGTATATAAAAACTGATGCAGCTGTCGAGCGGCACACATGCGAATTGTAGCGAACGAGTCCCGGGAGCAAACGTCGTATGTGGCGCCCGTCGGGGTACAGTTGCGGCCTTGTAGAGCAACGCCATGCGAGGATCATATAAGGCGACCCTCACGCACATAGCCCGAGCGGGAAGGGTTCGAGTTGAATCCGCGCGCCGGGAAGGGTTCGCACGAACGCCCGTCGCCCGCCGACGCGCAAGCGCACGCGAACTTGCAAAAAACTAGCACAATGCACACAACATCGCTGTTTTTGTTGTTAATATACTAGATTGTTCGTAAATTTCCTTTCTTTGCAAAAAAATGTAATATCATCAACTCGTTCACGCCCGGCTTTTCAAAGGGAGCTTTTTGAAGAGGGAACAGAAAAATTGTTAAAAACTGGTAAAAAGTGGGTCAGAAAGGGGTGCTTTTGAAGCTAGTAATCACTACCTCGCGCCGATCGATTGCCGTTATTATACAAAAAAATCCTTTTTTCGGAATCGACAGTTGTGAATTAGGATCTTTTATTATTATACGAATAAAATAATAAGCGAACGATTTTGCTCATTCACGAGAAAATAATGAAGGGTTCTAATTGTACCGGCAAATTATAATTGTTGTAGGTATGGGTATAGTGTTATTATATTTTCACTGCTGTTTAAGTTCGATAATTTGAAAAGAAATCTCCTTCGCATTTACTAGGTATCTCATTGATATCATGCAACTGATCTACCTGTGCCTAAGTAAGGTACCTTTACCTACGTCACTGGGTATGATGTAGGTACCTATATGTGGTACATACCAGGTGCCAAAAATATTAAATTTTTAATTATAATTCAATCAATGACAGTATTGCGTGGTTCGCCACACGAACTTTTCACCAAAAACATGTAAAAAATGAAATCTCAATCATTTATAAATTAGGTTCGCGGACAGCTACGCCGTTCATCCCTTTATCAGTTTTACAATCGGCCACAAATAAAAGGGTACGGAATTGATTGTTAGTAGGTACCTTTTTATACTTTTTTATTTATTGTCACTGAACGATTTATGTTCTATTTTTATGAAAGCAACTATAGTCACGCCGAATTAGTATAATGGCCCTTGAAACCGCTAATAAAGGGAACTACGACAGGAGTTTGTTATACTTTAGATTAAATTTAGTAGTCCTCATGAACTAACCATTCTACTTAAAAGTTAAGAATGCGTTTAAGTCATCTTATTTGTTGACATAATTTATACTTATTTCGCTCGTATGTAGGTATATATGACCTACATACGAGCCAAATATGTTAGCGTTATTGTTACCATCTCAATTATTTATCAATAACGCAAGCTATTAAGAAATCTGAATTATATGTTGCTTAAAATATTTTGAATGTAAGTACATTATTAGTTTTTTTAAAGTAACAGAAATTGTAACCTAAATATCTACAATTATTACTCAATTACCGATCAAAATAATTAACCCTTTAAATGCAATCAGCAAATTATGTGTAGGTGCGTGCGGAACATTGTATTGTTAAAGTGAACCCTTTTACCTGCGATGTGCAATTACACGATGTTTACACGGATGTTATGCCTTTACAATACTTCCCCAACCCTTCCATTGTGGCTTTTTATGCGCCTGCGCTGCACTTGTGCACCGGACGCGTCAGTAATTGAGCTGAGTGACGTTTACCATGCACTATTTTAGGAAGGAACACATGACGTGAAACAAAACATCGGGTAAGGGTTAAGTTTCACTTTTTACTCAACTATATCTTTATCAAACCCTTTTTGTGGTAGACACGCGCGCGGTTACTAAAGAATAAGAATAGATATTAATTATACTTATGAATATGGTACAAGGTAAGTTTTTTATGGAGCGGAAAAAATATCCGATAGCTGTGACAGTTGAGGCACCTAAAGAACTCCTCTGTGGTCACGGGAAGGCTTTTTTAGAGCAACACCTGTTGATGTTAGGGATTATTGAATTTGATAAAACAACATATTGCGTTAATGTAACTTCACAAAAAATAAGAGCTTTTTTGTCTACGAAGATTGTTTAAAATTAGTAACGAATGAGTGTTACACAATATTAACGTTCATTGTATTTCCTAATGCAGAACAATTAAGACAGACAGAAAGAAAGAAAATTATGTTATTTCTCATTAATTTATTTCTTTTTATTTCATTATTAATGTCTTAGACATGTAGGTTGTGATCAGTGGTAGAGTCAGAGAGTTATAGAGCACTGAATGAATAAGTTTTGAGTTTGATCAGACTGAGATGTGACTTCAAAACTAGCGAATTCACTTTCTATCATCGGATTAATGAATTAAAGAAATTCATTTTTAATTTTGAAGAACTTTCGTACATAAATATATAAGTAGATGATATCACTAATCTCTGTACGATATAAAATATTAACGTTAATCATAAAATTATACTATACTTTTGTATTCAAAACAACCATATTTTTAGTGGCAGATGTAGATATACACATTGCCATAGAATGGTTATCGATTACCGTATGATCCAATTAATCGATATCGAAACAATCGCTCGTTTCGATCCTTAACGGCGCTCAAATAGCTCTATCAGTATCCCGTCGAATTAGGGTTATACGATATCTTACGTTTTTTCTTACACTCGCGTCTACCCCTTTTTTAATCGGATTATGTAGGCGCGTGTGCTGCGGTTTTTATGCATCTCAATAAAAAGTAAAATCCACCTTATTGCAGCCGTTAGGGGTCACCTTTTTTATAAGTTTCCGTCGAGCCGCGGCGCGGTAGGTGAATGTTTTAATTAGTCAGTTTCTTCCCGCGGCTCTAGGGCATAATAATTGTGAATGCTCATTTATTACTTTGTTAGCATAATTTAACGGACCGGTGCGTCGGGTTGTAGTTAGATAATATCAGTTTTGGTTAGTTACTTTACTATCAAAGGGTATTTTATACAAAACTATTATTTTTCGAAACCTTTTTAACGTCATTATTATTTTGATGGGAGAGTGAATATTGTAATTTTGAACTTACTGATACTCTTGTGAATTTCGTATCCCTAATTAATTAATAATGGTTAGTGAATGACATCAGTAACAGAGATAGATCAGAAACAATTGGTAGGTATGGGCATGCCTCTGATTCTGTTTTGAAATAGTAATAACTAGAAGAGACAATTACATATTATTAGTATTTTTAATGTATCTATTATACCTATAAAAACATATGGCTTCCTTGTTTATATTTATATTAGCGATTAGAATAGGATCATCGATATTTTTATTTCGGGATAAAATAAATTATGATGCCATATAATCTTGAATGCCTTTTGTTTCTAAAACTTGCATCTAATTTTATAGAACTAGACATTTATTTATTTGTCACAATATGCGTAATATATGAACAGGTGTTAACTGGAATAAAGAGTATCTCTGAGTACCTCAGAATATACCGCTTAAAACGGCGTTGGTGATGATGCTTGTTACTTATGGCAGAGCGGATTTGCATGAAATAATCATTCTAAATCCATACGTTGATTAGTATATTAAACAGATCGTTTTAGAGAGCTTCAAATGTGTTCTAATATTGATATTTTATTAGGCATAACATTAAATATATTATAATTAAATATTTCCACAGCAAAAAAAACTGTTTAGATAATTCGAGTCGTAGAATTATAAGGTAAAACCGTGGGCCAGAAGCTAGTACGTAATATATAACACTAAACTGTGATAAATAATCTAGAAATATAATATTTTAGATTAAAAAAGCATAAAATTACGGTCGGAAGCATGTGACAGTAACACAACTTTTTTATATGAAATGGATCGTATGAAGGAAAGCTGTGGAATGTCATTAATATTCAAAACGTAACTAGGAGGGATTATAAAATAATAGCAGTAATTTAGGCCGGCACGAGGCACCCGCCCGCGCGCCCCGGACTCCGCCCGCCTCTCGCTGGAATTTCTTGATAAGATATGCATGGAAATATGTCTGCTTAGTGCTTTATTACATTTTTTCAACTGAGTCCGACTTCTATTATAATATCCTACATAATATGAACATATATTGAAATAGCTACAAAGATGACAATTGAACCTAAAACCGTTTAATTCAATGTAGGAAGCCATCCAATGTAGGAATTAAGATTAATTTCGCTTTGCAATATAAAAAAAAGAATGTTACTTTGAAGTGTTTCTAAAAATTACGATATATTTCAAAGTAATAATTATGTTTTTTCCTAATACTTAGTAGCTAACGGTTTTTTCAACCATACCTAACCCTATCATTAAATTTGATTGAAAATTAGTTTTTTTTTTCGACATAAGGATGTCAACTGCCTCAATTAGATGCCTTGTAATTACAGCTTTTTAGTTTTCCCTTCTTTTTTAGCCATTAAAACGGTCCAACGAGTGTCGTCAATTAATTTCAGCCCTATTTTCTAATTTGACTTTTAAAGATAATTGTTAGGTGTATTGCGTAATTTTGTCCAAAATGTGTGTTTTAAAATAATAATTAAGGTGCCTACTATTATTTACTTATTGTAAATATATTGGAATAGTTTCGAACTGATTATGCAAGGATAATTATATTCTATCACACACAAAAAGGGATGGTCAAACAGTTATGCAAAAATGACGAAGTGATGTATTTCTGCGAATCTGAATAAGTTCCATTGACACAAACTCTTTTGTAGTGCATAAAATAATAAATATAAAGAGGACAATGAGCAAGTATTTTGAAACGGAGCAAGGGATATTTAAATTTTATTGCTTATTGCTACAATTCCCTTAAATGACATGCTTTTGCGAAACTCGCAAAAACACGTTGGATAAATTATGAAACTGGTTTTTTGGGTTACAACTTTTTATTGCAAATAATAATTATGTAGAGGTACCTAGTAGCACTTCTGTTGTTTCTTTCGCCTGCAATACCGGCAATACTTAGTTATAATGAGTAGAAATCAGGTAGGAAGGTTCGTAATAGTGCTTTGTTACCGACCATGTTATTGTATAAACGTTTTATTTCTGTATTTCCTACAAATATGTACCACGAACATAGGATAACACAAACTCTACACACCGTAGTCAAAATATGTGGCTTGGCCGTTTTGCTACTACTAGAACTATTGTATTACAGAAAAGTAATAAACAGTGAATACATTTTTCACCTTACGCCCATGTGACGGTAGCGAAACGGCCAAGCCACATATTTTGACTACGGTGTGTAGAGTTTGTGAAGTTAGGGCTTGTAGAGTTAGGACGTGTAGCGTTATAAGCTTGGCTCTACATGAGATCTGATAACTTTCGACAGTGCGAGCCATATGGTCTCGTCTTGGCAACATTTTACATGAAAATGTTTTTGGTGGGATGTCATTTACTAAAAAACGCTACTAAACAAATAAAAAAATTAATGAGACCTTTAACGATAATAATGGCATTTTTTATGATTTGCAAAAATCATAGTTGGTCTAATTGTTCCCTCACAATCCTTGAACGGTTTGTCCCCCAAAATCAATATAAAAAAATGTAGAGCACAATATTTTAGACTAATAAGGAAACTAATGTTTTGTGGCAAACAATATGCACTGCGGTCGACGCAGCGCAAAAAATAACATTGAAATATTGCCCAATGTAGTTCTCGGTAACAGGCAAATTATGTAGGGAGTGTTTTACAGACCAGAGGCCTTAGCACGAAAATCTATCGCAAGCATAACGTATTCGTATCGAGAGAGTTAACTCAAATTTGTATGGGAATGTGTCATTCGAATGCTGCCAAACGTTCAAATCGGTAGCACGAACAACTACGTTAACCTCCCGTCACACTACGTAAACGTGGTTTGGTATATAATTTGAAATTGGAACTAATTCTGACGTATGGTATCGTCTACTCGCAAGCCAGCTAACGTAGACTTTGTCACCGTGATTTTTTCAGTGAGAGCGTTACGTGAACACCTCGCATTACTTAGGTTTCATTTGAAATGTTTTGAATGTATTATTTTTTTTTAATATTAAGATTTTTAGTTGTATTTCTTTATTTATAATCTTATAACTAAATATGGTGAATCATTTAGTTAAAATTATTTTATTTAATTTTATTCTACATTTAATATAGTATTTAAGTTAGTTTTAACTAAAACACATTCAATTCGGGAGCCTCATGTATTGTTTGACTACTATCCGAAAAAAATATTTTTTAGGCCATAATTAATCCATTGATTCTGAAACATCCTATATATACGTAATTATAATAAGTGTATAAATGTTAGGGGATGTCAATAGTTCAAGTTGAGCCACTCTTTATATGATATCCCCTAAAACTGCTAAAACACAAATCTAGAAATGAAAATCGTCGAGTTTATTTCTAACGGAGTCACAAGACTCATCCTCTTCGTCTGTTATGTTCTAAATTCAAACCTTTAAACACGTGAACTCTTTGCTGTACGTTCAAAAATATTTCCACATTCATCACATTTCAATGGTGAAAAAGAAAACATTTACATGGGAATGATGATGTAATACCTTATATTGTTAGCTAATAATATAAGATAAGCAGATTATTTCATTTAGTTTATGTTATTGGAAATAAATATTTTAATATTGTGTACCAATAAAATCAAAAATGTATGTTTCAAAATTTCTAGACGAATTTAACGTAGCTCGCAAGCTAGGTTTCGAGTAGACGATAGAACTTCTGTCAAAAATGACATCTACTCGATACGATGACGCTACGAAGGCGATACGAAAGTGGTTCGTGCTAAGGCTACAGCTATAAAATACATGGTAAAATAATTAAGTTGCTAAGGGCTATTCCAAAAGTACGCACTGACCATAGAGAAAAGCTATTCAAGGACGGCTACATATCCGAATCCCCCTGGTGTTGAAAATTTACGGGCCAGATGGCGCGGTTGGTAAAGATTCTGGTTAAGATTCCACCTATCGCGTGCAGGTCGTGGGTTCGATTCCCACACAGGACATGCATTTGTGTGCATGAACATGTCTGTATGTCCTGAGTCTGGATGTAATTATGTATATTAAGTATGTATATACAAACAAAAAGTATCAGTTGTACGTAGTATTTATATACTCTGAGGTATCAGTTATCTGGTTTCCATAGTACAAGCTCTGCTTAGTTTGGGATCAGATGACCGTGTGTGCGGAATGTCCCCGGATATTTATTTATTTGTTTAATGTCCAAAGACGGCACGCTGTGACCTCTACCATTAAGCATATCACAGACGTAGCTATAATATAAATTACAATGCAGATTGGTGAAGTAACAGAAATATAATATTAAAGCTGCGTGTGCGGTCACTCAAAGATTAGTGTTGAAAATATATCGTAATATGCCTTGCTATGATTTATATTATGCCTACGTCTGTGATGGGCTTTAGGTTAGGTGGACCGTCCGCCTGCTTGTGCACCTAAGAATGTATATTGAAATGACTTCCAATGTTGAGATTACATTACCAGCAACACTAACATAGCAGCTTTTGGTTTCGTTTCCAACGTTCTAGTTATTTCTTAGGCATCAAGGATCTCTCAATAAAAAAAAAATGATCTGATTGAAGTTGGTGGTTCTGGGAACATATCCACCCTTACGCGTACAAATTCTCTAAATTTATTAATATTTTTATTCAAATGCCTACCATGATTTTGTGTAAGGTGATCTTTATAACAAGCTTGCATCGAAAGTGCCACTATTATTAGTAATTTTATTTGTCTATATATTACTCAAGTTATAAACATGAGGTCTTGTTATCTGGTAGAGAATGTGTAGCTGTAGGCATTCGGTAGGCTGATCAATCATGGAGCCTACCCCTTCTATCCCGCCCAGTGTTGGCTGGCGCGCGAAAACAAACGGTTGCTAGGCAACAGCGCGGGGGCGGGGGCGCTCACACGAGCGCGGGGCTACCGCATCACTGACTGCCCCACACATGCATGACACACAACCTCCACAACATAGGGTTGCCTGCAGAAGCGAGATAAATTCTGTCAAAGCACTATGTGTGGGGCCAAATTTTTGCCATTTTTGGATGAATCACCAGTCACCACTGAATTGTTAATTTTTTTCTTACAATTATACCGAATCAGAGATACTGACCTAATGTAAAACCTTCTTTTGTAATGAGAGTTTGACCTGGGCTGCATTATAAACACGTGTAGGTTCACATTAAGGGAAATTGGCCCAAAATCCTTTTGCATTATGGTAATTATTTAGGTGTATTTCAACCCTAAACACCATAGAGTAGCGTTCACTTTCTCGATGCATAAAGCTCGCTCATTGTTATTGTAACATTAGGTACCTACTTACATTTTATTTCACTTGATCCATCTATCTATATGTATGTAGGTATGTCCTAGTTATCTGTCTGTAAAATATATCTAGAAGTACTTATTTGAATCTTACTCAAGTTTGATGAAGTTAATCACAGCTTTGAAACTTTCGTCGTGTCGATATGATTGCGGTGCGACTAACTTAGATTATCTTCTTAGGCCATTGAAAACACGCAATTTTAATGGGATCGCTGTTAAACTTTATATTTTTTATTCGAATTAACCATCATTTCGAATCATTTCAACCTGACGGTCCAGCTGACTCTGGTTAAGATTCCACCTATCGTGCCGCAGATCGTGGCTTCGATTCCCACACAGGACATGCATTTGTGTGCATGAACATGTCTGTATGTCCTGAGTCTGGGTGTAATTATGTATATTAAGTATGTATTTACAAACAAAAAAGTAGTATATGTAATATATCAGTTATCTGGTTTCCATAGTACAAGCTCAGCTTAGTTTGGGATCAGATGACCGTGTGTGAGGAATGTCCCAGGATATTTATTTATTATTTATTTATTTTCAAAAATGTAGGTATTAGGTATGTTCATATCTTTTAATGAAGTTTCACAAACCCGAATAACCCGATTTAAAGTAAATCTTGTTATGTAAGTAAGTTATAATGTGTCGATGTAATTGAGAAAAGTAGAAAGCGTGGTCCTGTCTGGCACCACGCGCGGTGATCCATCATCCCTCCGCTGACCGCGGCGGAGGCTCGCCCCCACAACCCCACTCTTACTTTTCACTTTCTCTACATATTTTAAGGAGAATAAAACTTTCCCTTCGCTCCATCGCTTTTATTTTCTCGCCGGAGTTGTTATAGAGTCGCGGACACTGAGTTCCCTTCCGACGAGATATTTGGGATCACTTTATGAATCTTAGTTGTCTCGTTATCGCTCCTGATCCCGATGACAGCTTCGCTTGGACAGCGTCTAATGTAACATTCTTTATCTCGAACATTTTAATTCCGGTGGGACCATACTTTTCCTGACCTCGTCTTCCTTTTTATTTTTTAAACGATGTTTTAAAAGTTCCGTATTGAATGCCTGAAGGAATAAGGGAATAAATGTAGATGATGATGTTGGTATACAAATAATGGAAAACAATACGCAACATATTATAAAGGTTTTCTTGTGTAGACAAAAATACTATGTAAAGGGCGTTAAGTCGCTTACATGGATGTTCCAATACCTTTAATTTAACAAAATTAAAGTAGTATAAGGCGCGGCGGCAGCGTCGGTAGCTTCACAGTGTCTATAATAAATGAACGGGCGCGGGGGATGCTGACCAATGGCAGTCCCTCCCTCAATCAATATGATGGACTCAGCCGCGAGGGGACGATCGCTCACTGATTTTTTCCCTCGCTGACAGGGCTCGGGAGGACGCGTTTTTGTTCTCTGCGTGCAGTCCACATGAGAAGGGAGCTAGCAATTAATAAGTGCGCTCGTGGTCGGCCGGTGTCGATGTCGCACGAATCGTACCTAGTGGCGGGTGGCGGCAATATCAGCTTCCAACAACTGGACACTCCTTTTTCTTGTTTATTTCTATTGCTTTAGTTAAATAAAGCTGATCTTATATTAGTTTCTTAAAGTTGTATTATTGCTCTGTATTAAGTCGCACTAGCTCTACTTAAAGTATTCTTTTATTTTAAATGTACCTACTTAGTGATAGAAAATAAATGTTTGAAGTCTAAAAACTGTACTTCACATAAAATATGTCAAATTCATTAAATATTCTTAATAAAGAGTTTTATAACTTTTCCTTTCGCCCACTTTTCATTAAAATAATAAGGTACCATAAGAAATTTCCTATTCATAAAAAGCAATTAAAAAGCAATTAGACCAGATTACTTAAAATTCATATCTCTCTGTAAAAGTACCTAAACCTTGGGAAATTCTCTCGAAAACATCTCGCAGTTTCAAACATCGAAATCTTAATCTAAGTTTAAAATTTCTTCGAGAATCGGCAAATTTTGCACTAAGTCATTAAAGTATAAAACTTCGGTCATTTCGCTGGCGTTGCTTAAAAGCCTTTTTAGGCCGAGGAAAGTAATCTTTCATTAGGGGGGGAGGAGCTGAAACGGAAGTTCTCTTTGAAAGGAAAATTACACGTCGGATGTTCCCGCGTGCCGTTCGGGGAAGATGGATTTTAATTACGTCAAACAAAGTTGCGAGGATGAAAGTTTGGTGGGTGCTAGCACTGGCACTGGCACTGCCAGGGTGCTAGCCAGTGCCATTAATATCGTCCGGAGTGGGGTATCAATCGGACGGCGCGTTACAACTCGCTAATGATCCCGCGCCCCCTCCGTGTACATTTACCTACTTACGCTCGTTACCAACTTGTGTATTAACGCCTTGTCGTTGATCAGAACTCGTTTCGATCTGATCAAACAAACTTCAAAGTCCATTAAAAGACGACTCACCAGACTAAAGTTCACGTTACCTTTCAAAGTGTGTTCATTCGTAATGTATAATTACGAATGGATATATTCACATTTTATTGGGAGAGATAAATATACATAAATGTACTAAATCACACATGCTGAAATAAAATAAAGTGCAAATATAGGTAAGTACTATCTTTTACAACATATGTTTCATGATTTCATATTAATTCCGATATAAATAACAACTGTTTCATGATGGGTATTTGAATGGGCCAAAAGGTGCAATAAATCGGGCACACCCGCCGGCTGAGCGAGCGCGACGCCCGCCTTGCCATGGAAATGTATTGCGATGCCAGTAGTCGCGTTAATCAGAGTTCAGTCGCCATTAATTTGATTAGGGTTAGTGGGCGCGGGGCCTATCAATCCGCCACATTACCATGTCGGCTACGAGCGCCAGGGCTACGGCTACGGCTACGGCTACGATCACCGCTACGGGCGTCGTAAAAATTGTTCACTGATAAGATTCGTTTCAGTTTTATTGTTTTGTTACCATCATTTATGTTTTATGATAAGGCGTAGATAGCGCAGTGGTTGTGACTTCAAATGCCGTGCGAAAGTCATGTGTTCAAATCTTACATTGAGTTTGTGCTTTCGGTGAAGCGAAACATCATGAGAAAACAATGTTACGGAGGTATGGTGTTATTTAGTTGTACCAACCTGGCTGGCTACCACCCTGATGTTGAAAATCTTAAATCGCCAAGTACCTACCGTTGTGTTACGTCAACGTTGAGAGACAATACCCTTCTAGAAGTGTTTACCATCTTCGGTCATATTACTTACCATGTTGAGAATATGGTCAAACAATAGCCTATCTCTGAAGACAAATAACTAATAGACAAATAAAGGTTTAAATTTAGTTTGCCAGTATATCATCTTACGTTGTTTTGATTTATGATCTCTACTCACTGGACCAATACCTAGTGAATTCTATATTATGTATATGCTTTAAAGAATATAATTTTAAATATAGACAAGATAACATGTAGCTGACAGCCCTCGAGGTTGTAAAGTGTAATTTCGACCGATTCGTGTTGAGCACTTTTAGGTCAATTAGGCAGAGTCGCGCCCGCGGCCACCGTCCGCCACTAATCAGTGGCCGCGCCAAACTTTATGCCGTGTTAATTTGACTAATGCGCCTCGGATTACACAGTGATAAACTAGCCTGCCGTGTCCGACACTGGCATAAACCGGTGAACGCATCCATCATTCATTTATGCTTAATTTGTTTACGCCGATAGTGGTTTTTTATAGTTTCAAAATTTACGTAAATGCACGCTTTAACTCCCTCTAATATTTTTAAACGCTACAGACTACTTATGATATAAGTACATTAAACTTTTTTTATCTTAGCTATGCTCTACAATAACGAATATTGAGACTCTTTTGAAAATTCTAATAAAGTATCGACATGTATTATTAACTTTTTAAAGTTATTTAGATATTTGCAAACTTAGATCCTAAATAGCCCAGAGTAGTATTCATCCCTTAGTTGCTAGGTCTCCTGGCTGGCACCACATCTGGTGGTGAATACCACATCTCTTTTTAGGGTTCCGTACCCAAAGGGTGAGACCGACTCACAATTGGCCGTTTTTTTAAATTTAAATGTGCAATTTATACAGGATTCAATTGAATAATGACTTAGAACTATCAACGTTATTAAAGAAATTAAACTAATTGAATAATTGTTTCAAATAGCATGACACTGGATCAATACCTTATGTATTTAACTTCAAGGTTAAGAACATTAGTACCAATTAACGTAACATATATGATAGACATCGACAGCGGTATCAGCGCACAAGTGGACTTGGGGCAGCGCGGCTGCGGGGAGCAGCACAGATCTCGTGCTCGCCGGCAATTAGCTCGTGCTACTTAACCAATTAGAAGTGAAACAATCGCCCTCATCGTGTCGTGACCACAGTGTGAATACGCCCCTATCACTGTACAAAGCTCGCGCTTTTTCTACACCACTTTATGACATTTTAAAAGGCTCCTCATTACTAGCTCGATTATTTACAAAAAAAGGGAAAATTCGTAATTCGTCCGCACTCATAGGGGACAATTTATGTTTCCCATAGAAGTTGTATTATTGTTGTTTTGGGAGCTCCATGACGTGTCGCTCGTCCATTACTTATTCACTCAAGCCGATTTTGGTTGGACTTTTTGTTATAGTTTTACTTCAATCAATTTTGTAATAATGCCACCGAACAATGTATAGCACAATCCCTTTTTGTTTAATTAAAGTGTCCGGTGGGGAGGGACTTCCAACAGTAGTAGTTATATTAGCAATTAAATAAATACCAACATTATTTGGATATTTTAACATGATGATGAGAGTTGTATTACTTGAGTCCTATTATTATTACTATATTTCCTACAGAGTTTGTTACTGAAATAACATACCTTTTTTCATGAAACTTAACGAAAAATACATTTTAAAGATTTTTTGATGTATGACTAACCAGAACACAGGCTTATAATAAAATATAGATCACCACACGAGTAACATAAGTGATAATTTGTAAATATATGTTCGTAAATTGTCAGTACACTCGTCTACAACAAGGTTGCTCTACAAAAATAATAAGAGTACTCGAAATTATAACCAATAATAAAGTTACCGGTTTGTGGTAAGTATTATCAGGTTATCCAAACTATCCGAAAAAATTTTTAGATGCGGAAATTAGTGCACAGTCAATTGTCATGGGCATCGGTAGACTTGGATAGGATAAAGGTTACTTTTTAGCCCGAGAACGCGCGTGAAACTGCGGAGTTTCTCTAGTTTTGTGTTTATCTCTTTATAATATATGTGTTTCTACCATTAATCTGATTGCGATGGTTGGAGTTGTTGTGCGCAGACCGGGAAAGATTTCTGACATGGAATAAAAAGACGTTGCAAAGCACGTCGGGCCTTAGTAGTTATACATAAAAAGTACATAAACAAAACCGATAAGGATGATAAGTTTTCATGTGGCTACCAGTACGGGAATATGTCAAGTGTGAATACATCTCACTAGTATCAAGTTAAGACTGACAGACGTTCCGTTAAGGGTGGAAGCCGTTGGATACACACGACGCTGAACCTTTCGTTGTAAGACAAATGTTCACATGTACACATATCTAGGATGAATTAGAAAGCAGTTTTATACTCGAGTGTACCAATGAAATGTAGTCAGTTATCTTCAATTGACAGGAGAGGGTGACTGCACTTAATTCATTTGTGGTCGTGGTCATGTATGCGGGAGCATTTTATCTAACCACCGTACCGCACTCTATTGCATTTGAAATTATTTACAGCATCGCTATAAGTTCCCGTGATCATATGTGAAGTGTAATTTATTAATAACTCAGTGCAGATGAGTTTTTATTTATGTATAACGTCGGCCATATATATATTATCTATATTTAATATTCAGCTCAGGCCATTTAAATTAATTATAGTAACGCAAAGCTAATAAAAGTTAATAAAAGCTTACAGTCAGATCATGATCGCCCCGCCTCAAACCCGATTGGTCGTTAACCCTTCCACCGCGAAAGGGTTATTATTAGACCCCTCGGCTAAGCCGCGCGCGCGCCGCCTTACCTCGCGTCATCTTTTACGTTTTTTAGGAGAGCTTGTTTATTTTTTACAATCACAACTCGCGTTTTGATTGGACGAAAGGGTTACCGTATAAATAAATCCATGGCGTCAGCTACGAGAGTCAGCTTTACATAGGGCGGTACCCTTTGAGAGTGAAAGGGTTGGGTTAATTGATGTTTTGTAAGGGGATTTTATATGGGGTCACATGAAAGTATCAGAAAGCATAAATCATAACTATATTGTATGTCACATAATACATAAGTTAGATATGTAGTGACAAAATGCTGTTATGTGTAGATAAACAGACCACAAACATTAGTAACAACTTTAGTAGTGCCTATATACCTAAATATTAACTAAATAAAGCCATAGATTTACAAAGGGTATCGTGCCTACCATTAAAGCATATTTTGTGTACTCGTATCATACTCGTATTTACGCGTTATGAATTATTATGTCATGGGTATTTTATATTTGAAATTTAAAATTGATTTCTTCTTTTTTCTCAGTCAAGATAAAGAGATGAATACGTGATATATTATTTGTTAATTATTAGAATTTGCACACAAATGATTTTGGAGGGTTAACGTTAATCTGCTGACTTTGGGAATTAACTTTTGTTGCTTTAGGTGTACGAGAGTCATAAACGTAGTGAGAGCAATCAGACGTGACTGTTGCAGTTACATGGGGATTAGTTTAGCAACACCTTGCTTTAATTTACGGTTGGAAAGCTTGTCGACGCGGTTATAATGCCGATTCATATACATCTCCATTTAAAGGGATTAAAGCTTGCGCTAATATTGCAATTGAGTTGTTGCAATATTAGTTGTGTGCTCGCATAGTTAGGGTTCATACATTTGTTGTTAAAAGTGAGGGGATTGGATATCGATCTTTACTAATATAATTATAATAATAAAGAGAAACTGACTGACAGAACACATAGCTCAAATCGCAGGGTAGACATTTTGCACACTGGATCCTTTTATAACATAGGCATCCAGTTAGGAAGAGTCTTTCCCGAAGGAGGTAAAACAGGGAATCGGTGGTTAAACCGCGGCGCGCAAAGCTTGTTTTTCATATGAATACGTGAAATATATCATTGTAAAGCGATGATAACCAACTACCGTCAGGTGGACCATCTGAAGCCTTATCAGCCTTCTAACATTAAAAAATAAATTGGAACAAATACAGGAACCATGAATATTTGTTATTTCTTTTGTTTCATTTGTATAGCCACAGCCACCTGCCCCTGCCACACAGATAAGGACGTATAGATCAAATGAGCATTGTTTAGGCGGTGTATTAACAAAGCTGCCGACGCCAATTATCTTGCCAAATCTTTAAATATGAGTTGGAAGATGTATGAAACGTCTCAGAAGACCCAAACAACCCTAATATTTTAAAATGGTCTCGATTCTAGGCTGACATGTTCAGCGGCGGCGCAATAAATTATCTATTAGTCGAACATCACTTGACGTTTCCACAAAAGGCTAGCGTTAACTTTTGTGCAACCGGACCGAGGCGGAGGCGAATGTAACAAAGAGTATGTATCTGTACGAGCGAACGTAGAACCCTTCCTCACCTGCATTCCCACGATGCCGTAGAAAGTGCAGCCACGCATCAATCCTATAGAAAAAAGTTTGCGCAAATAAAATCGTACGTCAAACATTTAAATTTTACGTGAAAGGGTCCATTTTGGTGATTCGATATTTGAATAAAAACATGTGTGGTTGCGTGGGAAAGTAACCCGTGTGAATGATTACGTAAGAAACGGACTATTACGATACAAACTGTAACCATACTTTAAGTGACAATTGTTATATTATTATCTTTATAATTTCGTTTTGGGAAAATTGAGGAGGATGATAACTTGAATTTCATAAAAGGTCTTTGAAGGTGCCTCCCACTCACGTGACGTGATACTTACTTCAATATACTTAGAAGTCAAATTTCTTATTGAATTATTTTAATTGTAGCATTTATATTTTTGCATAAGATAGATGAAACAAGAAAATCTCTTCGTGAAGATGTAAGTAGGTACCTTTAATAAGTTTTATTTAAATCAAATATTTTATTAACATGTTTGAACGTCCTCTACGACCTACTACTACTACCTACATTTGAATCGAATTCCCTTGAAAAAAAAAAGAATGAATATCTATTTCGATGTATCTAATTCTTACGAATAGAAACACCAGATGAATCCCCAAGATTGGCTATGGGTTAACCTTGCACAAAACGTGTATGGTTCTGCGAAGAGAGATCCGATAATGATCACAGGAACGTACGATTGATGCTTAATGTCGATTTTGTAATACGAGATAATTTGGTGAATTATTCACATTTTGTGTGCCTTCCACTCGACTTCCACTAGCTCAAACGCTCAGAGGAATTTAAATAATATAGTAATTTTCAGCAGGTTGGGTTATAAGTTTATAACTAAACTCAGGTTATTCTGTGTAAACATGAGTTATGAGTGCGTACCTACATGTATAAAGTAACGTAAGATATTTTTCAGGAGATACATACCTAGCCTTATTTTGCAATCTTTATCATTATTTCTCTATTAAATATGTCTAAATATGTATTTCAAAAGTAGAAAATTCAAAAGCTTTGTTTATTTATCACATAAATAAGCTTTGAATTGTTTCCAATGTTAGCATAGAAAGTATAACATGAAAGATCCTAAAAGATAATCCCAGTTCATCGAACACCGATTCATATTCCTCATTGAATGCAAATAATGTAGTATCAGCGCATCTCTCATATGAAAGGGCAGATTCCCACGTGTTTCTACTTAAAATTCGCTACAGGATCAGTGTGGCATCCGATCCGCATTTGCACAAAAACAGCCGAGCGTAGGTCAGTAAATGATTCCAACCAAGTGAAACTGGGCTAGTTCTCGAATTGCATCGACCCTTTCACTCTCGTCGTATACCTGCGCTTTTTATTTATTCCCGGAATCGATTCGAAGAAGGGACTGACTGACGATCGGCTGTTCGATTCTCAAACTTTAATTTGAAAGTAATAATATTTTGTTTATAATTAATTATTGTAGATAGATTTGATGGATTACAAGCTTCTAATTCAGCTATTTATTCCATAAAACCTATTAAAAAACCAGACACCAAAGCATAGGATTATTACATAGAGCGTTACTAAAGTATCTAAAAAGTTTGAGAAACGTAGTTAATAGTACGAATGGGCTGCGATATTTCGCAAATTCCTATTTTTCGAAAGGACCTTAGAATAAATCAAAATGTATATGGGATAGTCACAAAAAGTTGGGTTAATTATTCGTTTTAGGACAGTTGCCATGAAAGGATGGATCGTTACACAATTTGCAAGTGGGCACTTTTTATTTATATATTTTTTATTTCAGATGATATTACCGACTAAGTTGTGTTTCATAAAAAATAATGCTTAAAAATATCTTTAATTCACTGAAAATACAAAGACAAAGTAAATACATTATGGTTATAACCATACAATAACACCTAAGTATGCGTTTATGTACTTACGTAAGATATTTGTTTGTATGTTGTTGATGTATAAATATCAATTATCCTGGTAAATTCTTCACAAACGGATATCTGATCCCAAGAACCAAACCAAGCAGAGCTTGCAATATGGAAACCTGAACTGAATACTACAGGTTCACAGGGTATAGTAATTATAAAAGCATTGTCTATCATAATAAGGCCCTTCATCAGACCACAATATTTCCCATATATTTTTTTGCAAATCGAAATCTTTTTTGCAAGCAAAACCTAAATCTCGCTTTTATATGCAGGTAAAGATTATTTTTTGTCGATATCGAGAAGTTCCAAATGAAAATATAATAAAATATAGCTTAATGTAAAGTTATTAAAGTGTAAGTTTGAATAGTTAATATAGGGTGGTTGTGCCAATATATTGTGTAATGAAAATCGATATCGTAGTTTCGATCATTTATTACTTGCATTTGACGGCCAAACAAACGAATGGAAGGATAGAAAAAGTGACGGAATGTGAAGCGAAGAAGAGTGGAAATGAAGTATTATTGCAACACTTGCACTTTCGTTCGCGTCCTTTGTCATACAGATCCAATTGCAACGGCTCCGGTTTCAATGCCAATTGTTATCAAACTATATTTTATTATATGAGGCACTATATCAAGCCTAGATTGAAATACTTTTAGAAAATAGCTACCTACTTCAGTCTCTATATTTTAAGACTTTTTATTTTTGGACTTAGATCTAAGTCCCGCCGCACTATCTTCTATCTTTACATTCCTAAAAGTTTGAGGAGTCTCTACTGAAATAACATAGACGTAGGTACTTGGAATAAAATCGAGTCACAATTTCTTCATACAACTTTATTCATAGCATTGACTACACATTACTACTATAGCATTCACTTGCATATTTTTTTAATCCGATAATTTAAAATACTTAATGCCAACTCAAAAGCCAATCCCATATTAGAAATGTAATTATTTAAATAGGTAGTTACAATTCTCGTGTTTCTTTTTAAAATCTAAAATCCATCCATGAAAGACTCTGACTGAAGGCTGCGAGTAGGAGCATAATTTTATATCACACATAGTTAATTATCTACTCTTTTGGAAATTATATTTTATCTGTATATATTTAGAACAAATAAGAGTATCGTTTTCTATTTCTTTACATATACAACAATTATCTAAACCAAATTGTAACAGCTCAATACTAAATTTTTTCTCACATAATTCACCATTATTGTGTCCAACTAGTCCAATTTCTGTAATAAAATTTCTCTTCAAGTGGATAAGTGAACAATTAACTATGTATTTATTTACATGTTCCGCGGCTAACTTGTGCTTGATAAGTTGTGTAAGATAGATGCTTCAAAGTATCCACTTTGTCGGTACATGTGTAGTTATTCATACAATAGTCAGTGGACGGGTGATTTCATACTCTAGTGGATCTGAGTAACGCAAGGAAACTACCGCTTGGATGCACCGCGAGACCGCAGAAAATTGCGCTTTAAGTAAAGAGTACACGTACAAAATAATACCTACCTACCTATCTATATAGTATTGTATAAGAATAAATATGCAACAATAAAAGTACTGTCACTGAATTAGTTTCTTGCCATAGTTTATGTTGGAGGATACCGTTTGGTAGAGTCAACTGTAACGTTTAATAGTAACGTTTATAAGTGCCTTTTCAGGAGTTATATATTTTTTATTTTGATTTTTATGTGGGGAATGAATACCTTTTAAATTTATTTTAGTATGTATTCATATATCAATACAGTATGAATTGCACTGATAACCTGTAATTTTATTCGTCTAATTTATTTCTTGTTACATACAATAAAAAAATATTTATTTCCATTCGCAGAGACTGATATGTTCATTTCAATCAATTTAGAACTAATCCTTATTTATAATAAATATCCTCGTTCGTTACTATAGCGTTAACAAGTAGGTGCCAGTGACTCCGATGTAACGCACGCGAAACTTTCGCTCGCCTGCACTCGAGTGTTGAGCACACGTGCAGATTATGCCTTTCAAAGGATTTTTTACAATAAAACATATGCCGCTTTTTGCTTAACCCACTTTAAGCTCGATTATAACCTTCTTACCTACATTTGCTTCGCTTTTTGTACAAATGAAGCCGCCAAATGGTTACAGTACCGACCGACCCAAGTAACTATTGCAAAAGCAAATATATATAATATCAGGATATTATAATATATATGATAATAATTTATACGCTAGTAGTAGTTGGTTTGAGGTATGGCTCATATCATAATGACTAAATACGATTTGAACTAGACGAGATCAAAAATAATCATCACTCTAAGGCCTAGAAGGAGATCAAAACTCAGATCAAGTGTCAAGAATAGATTGTGTATACCGAAAAATAAACCTAATATCATTGGTGCAGGTTCCAAATTCAATAGGCTACTTTCCTGAAAAAAATTAGTTGGTCCGTCATTTACATTATCAAAAAAATATTAGACACGTATTTTTTCTTTTGTCAATTAAACAAAAAAATATGAAGATATCTTGTGTTGAAGTTCCGCGTGACGTCACTTTTTAGGAACAAGTGACGTCACGAGCCCCCACTCCTGAACTTAGTCGCGCTTTATCTTCGTCAATTGTTAATGATTTGGTAAAGAAAAAAATATCTGTCCAGTATTTTTTGATAATCTAACTGACGGACTAATTAGAATTAATATATTTTTACCCAGGCAACATCTCTCAAAACTTGACCTGAGCATTGATTGACATTCTAGAATAAGGAAATAAGAGTTATTAAACGTAAAAAAAATCTGTGTTAATTATAGGTATATTATTGTTTTCTAATAATTACACTTGAAACAGGGTATAATGCCGATTACTCAGAACTATTCCTTCTACAAATATTATTTACAAGAAAAAAATTGATAAGTCCCCGACTAAATACCTTATAAAATTCAAGTTATATTCTTAATTCTATAGATTACAGAACTTGATTTCTCTTTTCAGTTAATTAAGCACCCTGAAACAGGTAGGGAGGGATACCCTGAAATATACAATGGTAGCTACTTTTAAAAATATCGCAATTTTTATACGAATAGAATAGTTATGTGGTTCAGTATTGTATACTTCAAGCCTGTTATAACTCTTACTTACGCAACCCCAACATTTTCAGCTCAGCTGTAAAGAAATTGCAGACAGTTTGGAATCAAAAGAAGCGGCAAAAAATATCCACAGTGTATCTATGGATCCTTAGTTTTTGTTTATCATTAGGTAGCACCACTATGGCTGAGATGGCTCACATATGGACCCGCAGGAGGTTCGCAGAATATACTCTTATGCAATAATATCAGGGCTATCACATGACTAGATGATCATTTTTGAGCAAATAACGAATACCTAAGTAGGTAAAATTTTTTTTAAGTTCATATACAAATAGATATAAAAAAATATTAAAAAATAACCATTAATAATAATAATAATAATAAATGTATTTATTGCTCAATCAAATTACATAATAATCACAATGCAGCCCTGTCTTCTAAACTAGCGCGAGCTGTGTGTCAGAAGACAGTACCCTCCCAACACTTGCCTTATTCTATTTGATTTAACAAAAAAATAATTATTATAGGTAAATTAACAAATTCATATTATTATCAACAATATTTTGTTATTAATTAACATTTGTGTGTGTGTGTGTGTGTTTGTATGTGTTTGTGTGTGAGTACGTGAATATGTGTATGTGTAGGTTTATATATTTATTTAATTTAATTTTCAATCACTAGTAATTTTTCCGTATTTATGTAATCTAATTGTTGTAGCCATAGTTTTACCTTGAGTTTCAATTTATAACTGGGAATATTACTTACATCGTATACATCATTTAATTTACCATACAGTCTCGGTGCAAGTGAGTTATATTGCATTTGCGCTAGCCTACTTTTTACTCTTGGTATTGGGTACCGCTTCCGTCGCTTATTTAATAGTTCCAGTGACGGTGCATTTTTATGGTATCTGCAAACACACTGGTAGACAAAAAGTTTACGGACTGAAAGTACATTGGCCATTTCATAAAGTGTGTCACATTAACTATTATTATTACTTCACTCGATTGGTCGAAAAAAGTTTTTTTTTATTCCTTACCTTTATTTCAAAGTATATAACTTTATGTTGTTTGAAAAATAACCTACAACAAATAATAAAATAAATATTTATATGAAAGTGATTGATAGCTGAATGGTCTAAGAGCCAGCCCTGGAGATGTTTGCAGCGGGTCCCACGGTTGGTGTAACCGGAGTCGGGTGTCCGTGGCTTCCGTCCGGCTTTTAGCGCCATCTCATCGGTCACCGCGCCCCCATCCCAGTCCAACACATCCATCCTCGCACATATCGCGTTTACTCCCAGCCACCGATACCTACTCTCCTTTATATTATATACAATCAGTGTTGTTTGCCTTTGAAAGAAACCTGTAATGGCATGTGTAAAATCTTCAGAGAGAAATTAACTTGGCTGTGTGTAGGTGTCAGATAAAGGAAGATCCGGCGAGGTGGCTGGCGCAGGGCGCCTCCCGAGGTCATTAATATTAATTAGGCTCGGTGGTGCCGCCACCGGCCGCCGGCCGCCGCTCAGACTCAATGCGCGGCTCTTTGCTTCTGACTCGCTGCGAAAATTAATTACTCGCAATCTTTATGTTCCAATTATAAAGGCCTTCGCAACAAATTAAATCTGTCCGGAGCAGGCTTCTTTTGAGAGAGGTTTCACTCTCTTTGTGGGCTTGATAAATGTTCTTTTACAAAAATTCTTTGAATTCAGCAAAATGTTGATATTTGACTTTAAATGCTTTTAATACTTTAAATTACGACTATCTGAAAGAAATCTTAAAATATTAATGGTTTTTACGATGACGTTATAACAACGAGGCGCAATTATTGTCGATGTAGGTAGGTACCTACCTACCTACGTTATGATGTTACACTGTGAATGGAAATGTATTTAATTGTATGTTATTTGCGATTCGCGGTTGGCGAATATAAAAACGAAACCGATTCAGAATCCAGCTTTTGCATAAACGTGTACACGACTTCCGCGTCTAAAGAGCAAAAACGAAATTTGGATGAAAAAACTACCAAGTTTCCCTTTCATCAAGAGGCAAAATATTTAACGGCCGTAACCGGATATCTTGGCGTAGCTCTTGGAAACAAAGAAAAAAACCACCAACGTGTTATTACGCGAAACCAACATTTAATAAGCCCATTTTTTATTTTGCATCGGTTTTGGTTATCCATTAATTCGTTCAGTGAGCAAAAAATACTTGGGTTTACCAACGCGGACGCTTGTACCACCCTGTACTATATTTGAATAGTTCCATGGCGCACCCATTGTTGTGGGAAGATGCGGAAATAGGATATTTTCTTTCGAGAGAAATATAATATTCGCCGGCTTTATGTTGACCCAATGCAAAGGTTTCTTCACATGTTATAATTGCACAACCTCAGTAGGAGCATGTTGCGAATCCATTACTCAATCAAATAGCACAAAATTGAAATTAAAGGTTAGACTTTGTAATCACTTGGATAGCAGTACCTGTTTTTTTTTCATATGTAGTTATAGGATGCGCGTCTCATCCGCGAGTCAACGAGTTAAGTACGTTCATAGACAAAAGTGTCTACGAAGAGTCTACGAAGTTGGTAAATCTTTTTTCTACTGTAACTTTATTGGTAAAACTGCACGTGTTTATACCTACAATATTAATGTAACAATGTATTCAATAGCCACCGACCTTTGAATAACTCTTATGGCAAAAATCGCTATTGATATAATTTTGACTGACGTTACTCCCACACAATAGCAAATCTGTATTAAATGCTCTTTTTGAATCGAATGTTTTCCATGGCATTAGATTTAGTGTCATATTGGACAGGAAACGGTAATATTAAAAACCCCAAAGGAACGGGATGACATTTTTAGCGAAATTATGATACAATGGATTTTTTTAAAGAACCTACTTCATTTTACTAAAATGATAATTTCTAAACACGTTTACTCGTAATAATGTAATGGATGGTAGGTACGCTACAGCCAAGTGACAGACGCAATAGGATTTTGTAGATGATAGTATCCTGTTCTCTTTTTGAGAAATTAGCAAATATAACGATCAGGTTCAACAAAAAATATAATCAATTTCCTGTCAGCAACTGACCATGCACAAGTGGATCGATCTGTGAGGAAAGATTAATGAATTTTGAATTAGATACGTCCGAATTGAATTGAAATTGGACTTTTGAAATCGGAAGTGTGGAGTGCGTGTTGAATGGTGCAATATGTGATGGATAGTTGCGAAAAACGGAAAAAAGTGCGGCGTCCGCAAACTGCCCTGCAGCTGGCCTGCATTTTGGGTAATCCGATAATATTTTTTTACCAACTTTGTAGGTAAGTAAACTTTTTATAATTGTTAAGGGTTTTTGTATAGCACACAGATTGGAAAGATAATAATATATACCTACTATTTTATTAATGTAAAACGATTTGAAGCGTTATATAAGCCGAGCGCCTGAATAACGTACTCCTCAAAAATAGCACTGTTTTACCTTATATACGGTTTTAAGAGTATTGGAAATGGACCTGTCAATCGTTAGTACCCAGTTAGTTTTGCAGGCTGATTCGCGTATGAAGTCCGACGTCAAGTAAGAAGAGGGTTTGTTTGTAGTAAGAGGTTACGCAAGGGCTGTTCTGTAGATTGCGTCAAAGGTGTTGTCAGAGGCAGGAGCCGAGGGCTACAAAGGTCGGCTGTCCGCCACTCACGCCGCCGCCGCGTCAACATATCGGAAAGGATTTGCTGTGTCCAAGAATTGAGGTCGCGTTCATAATAACTACTTAAAGTATTTATAGTAATTTATGTATGATATATTGCACGCTTTTTGGTTTTTTAAAATAAATATGATGAATTATGTTTATTCGGTCATATTTTCGCATTTATAATCTCCTCTTGGTTAAACAACATTACTTTCTCTTTTACTGAATATTAATTTTGTCACATTTAATCCATTGAAGAGACAAGTCTGTGCATTCCTCGAAAAAACCTGGTTCGTAGTAGCATATCTAGAGCACTTTGCATCATGTCCAGGAATATTGAGATCCTTGGAGTTGATGCTGTGATAGGTATCTAGTTCCGACGATATTTGGAGAGCAAAGCCAAACAAAAAGTGACTTCAAACCACTCCAGAGGCTGTAACCATACAAATCGTAGGTTAGGCCGTAAATGAAATACTCACACACATCACATCGATTCGGATCGATACGGATTGGCACATCCGTTTACTAGATTCATTCAGCCGGTTCCTATTTCTAGATTGAGCAAGTCCTCGGGGAATGACGGGCCAATTGAATTGTTGACGATCCTGAATATACTGGCAGTTTAGATCCTGGCATTGGCAATCTCCCTTGAATTGGTAATGCCCTAAGCCGTAGTGACTTCTACCATCAGGTGGACCATATGCCTGCTTATCAATCTTATAATTTTTTGTCTATATTTTAAATCTAAGTAACTTTTTACTTTTTATACCAAGGTAATTTTTATTATTCAAACAAATATTGTCAAATCAATATGTTTTTTTTGTCTTCAGTGTGGTGACACCTTTAGCTCCACAGGGCGTAAATTGCTTCAGCGCACCCCATTGAAAATATACTTAGATGTGTAGAGCTGTATATGTACCAACTTACCTTACCGTTATTTCATCAAGTTACGAATGGTTATACGTAACAAATTAAAATTACTTAACTAAACTAATATGACATAATTAAATCATTGCTGTTGTTTTTATTTATGTTATGAAATACTGAAAAATATTCAATTGTATATAATGTAATAATTTGTAAAAGGTTAAATACCATTAAAAATATGGACAATAAATTATAATATTAGAAAAGTTCAAGGGAGGACCAATACTATAATAGTCGCTATTTTAGGCAAGATGCATACCTATACAGAGGTCAAATGTTAAACATCTATTGTGCTCGCTTTTTATGCTCATTAACTATAGAGCATATGAAATTAAAAAAAATGACACCGAAAGCGTGTTTCGTTTGAAAGAACACAAAAAATATGCACTAAAAATTCAATCTTTTTTACAAACATTTATCATAAAAGCTTTTATGCGTAGCTACACCTGGACGCAATATTGTTTGTTGCTCGATGTCCACGGGTCAAAAAATAATTCAATAGATATATCCATAGGATTCCCGTTACATAATCGCTGTGTAGGTCACTTTTTTATCGATATTTTTTTAAAATAAATGTATAAAAAAACGACATGTGCTCGACAAATTATGCATTTGGCTGCATCACAATGGCGCGTGGCCCGCCGCAGCACGAGTGCATATTATATTTTTTTAAATTGCGAATTGATGTCAAGCAAAGCACCTATTGTGTGGAGTCCAACGTGCGGCGTCTTCTTGCCACATAATGTGTTTTAACTTAAGCACATCATCATGTTAAACATTGAGTTGATGTTTTGATTGTGGTATTTCAAGTAACAATCAGTCATCCATCATTTATCATGAACATAAGTTTTCGATTTCATCGACATACATACTTATTTATCTTTCCAAAGATTCAACAATACTTGCATGGCCATTCTTGGTCAACAAAGTCTCTATGCAAAAGTATGTATGTGTATTCACGCTTTTCTCATTTATTTCACCATACATTTACCGAATATTTGATCTAAAGTACACTTAACTTATTCTTCGTGTTGAATCGATTATACTCCTGTAGCCGTATTTAAAGATTTTTTTAGTTATAAAGATATCTACCCGTTGATACCGGTCCTGTTATTATGTACTAGGTACCTAATGGGTAAGGGGAAACAAAATAAACATTTGATTTTATTCATGATCAAGACTCGAATAGATAAGCAACAGGACGCGTCCCTTGTTTGCACCAAACAAAGATCTTAACACGCCAAACGTTATCTTAAGTTTGCACAGGAACTTTACAAAAAATGTACGTCGATGTTATTTTTGAATTTGTGCAAGGCGTTTGACAGCGGACGAGATGAGTCGCGCACGTTACAAAAGGTGACAGCTCCGGCGACCGTGTGGAAGGAGTGCGCGACGTGGACGGGGACACAAAGACCGCGAGACATTTGAAAGACGTTATGAATGGGGATGGAAAGAAGGAGTGATCGAGTAGTGTCCGCCGGGTAGCCGCGTGGCCGCCAGCCGCCCGCGCCGCCCGCTGGACCGCACTCTGTATGCTCACAATACCTACATGATAGCATTAATCCTTTGTGAAAGGAAAATGCCGGGAACGGTTACAAATGAACGCTTTACATAATACACATAATATGGTGATCGCTCAGGACATTATAAGGATTCCGACGCTGATATAGAGAAGCAATATAGTCTTGTCTAGCTACTGGAACACTGATTATACATTTTGCGGGCTTAGGTTTTGGTTCCGATTCCCTTGTAAATCGCAATAAACTAATTTTAGTAACATCACATCTCTTTCTTACAAACATTATTGATAAAGGATAGAACATATTTGAAGCTGTCAAATTAGTCTTAGCCGTCTTAATTTGGGGGTATTTAGACGTAACCGCGAGAGATGGCGTCTAACTTTATATTGAAAACAAACATTGGACTAATTAATTTGACTGGACTCAATTTCTTACATCCTTTTCTTAAGTTCTTTTTTAGAAAGAGACATAGTGAGAGTAAATTAGTTAAGTTATAAACAACAGAATCAGCACCTTTGTATTTAATTAGTATTGCGAGCTTTGTTAATTCGATAATTTATGAAATATGAATGACATGATATAGTATTATTACTATTATTATTCCATTATCATTATTATTATAGATAATAATATTGATATGTCTAAGGCCACACTTTCCTTAATTTTCTAATTTCGCGAGCTAAGATATATTCTACTGAAATTCCTTATTGCTGTTAGGTTACCTAAAGTAGAGCGAACTAAACAAATCTCTTGTGTGCGCAATGTACAAATAATTCCTAAATAAACTGGAGGACGATCCTTATCAAAATTAGGTTTTCTTTCGGAGAGAATGTCTGTTCAAAGGAAGGCCACAGAACCCTAACGGGTACAAAACACCTACTTATGTTACCTATGTATATATATATAACAGTGTTTTGTCTGCAGGCATATGAACACGTAACCGGTCGTAATGTTCAGTTGGGGGAAAACATAAATCCAGCTTTAGCGTTGAAATAAAAAGAGGAGTTCTGTAAGTGGGATAGTGTAGGATATAATTCACATTTATGCGGAGCGGCCGACGGTGCGTATCGAGTCGCCGGAATAGTTCGCAAGGACAATTCTCTCCCAGAGAAAAAGGGAATTATTCATCACACCCGGAAGGGGAGAGTCCGTGACGCAAGCATAGAATAGCCACCTGCTGTTATATGAACGTCCTATCTACTTCGCACTGAAACCCGTAATTTAAACTGTGTTAAGTTAGACATAGAGTTTACTTTTGAGCGACACCAACAACGTGTCCGACTATTTCATCGATTCCGGGGGTCCAGTTGACTGTTGCCAGTTGCAGAATCAAAAGTTTAAACGGCCGTCGAGAACAAAGGGCGTTCGGACAGGGCTCCGCGGCCTGGGATAAATATTCAATGCGAATCCTTTGGAGGCGATATTTTATACTTTATTTTTGTTAGATTGTCGCTGGCTCTCACCTGCGCGATGAAGCGAAGTAATATCATGAAAATTGTCCATAAGAATTTTATATGATACGGTACTGGGGTTAGAAGCATAACTAACTAACCTTTGTATTTTGTGATTTTATTCTTTTAGTAAAGTTGGTAATTACAGACGACGCGGCGATAAAGGAGCCGAGTGTGTAATGATCAAAGCACACGCGTGTCATACGACGTTTTTCAACACACTTGTGAGGAAAAAAACAGACTTGTATTTCTTGGATTTGATTTTATTTTTGATTTTGGAGAAGATTTTTTTTTTATAATAATCACCCACACAATGAAAACGTTAACAAATATGGCGCGCAAAATTTTTTTTTTTGACAGCTATGCTCTATCAAACTGTTTTACCCGTTTAAATTAAGAATGCTTCGTCTACACATAGATCAATTACATTAGTTATGCTCTGCTTAGTTTGGGATCAGATGACCGTGTGTGAGGAATGTCATATTATATTATATATTTAGGTACAATCTTTACATAATCGGGATTATAACTATCATAAAACTGTGCGATAATGTAAAGTAAAAAGCACTAGTAGAGTCTTAATTTTTAAAAATACCGAAAAACTTGGCAATTTTTTACATCATTGCTATCAAAATAATGTAATTATTAACTACACAAAATACAATTATGCTATAGCAACTATTTCTGACAAACTTTCCTGTTACAATAAAAAATAATATTCTACAACCAAATAGTATAGTAGAGTTTTTGCCACAAAAACGTATTAATTAGTAAAACCGTTTTAATTTATAAGTAGGTAACACTGACTTTCATTCAAATGTCAATCTACGCAAACAAGTTTGTAATCAATCACAAGATTGTAATAAACGTTACCTATTGATTCTTGATCAACCGCCCTTCTATTATACTAAAGGAAAACCAGATTTTGTGCAAAGTTTACCCAAAAGTTTACATTAAAATCACACACAAATAAAAAAAAACAGGATAAAATTCCAGCTCATTGTATTCGATTGATTCGTAACGGCCGAGCGCGCAATAATGTGAATGAAATATTCACGATTTTTATAATTTCGGCGTTAGCGCACATCTGTCGTTCACACGGAAGGGAAGGTCTCTATTGTATGTCAAAAATTACTAGATATTGGACAATCTTGTTAAGTTACATTTGCTTAACCTTTGCGTAATGTAAAATGACCAAAAACAACGCGTTCTATTTTCTTTGCTCAGACACCGGCAACGCGGTACACTTTTTGCCACCATATTTTGCTCCAAATAAGAAGCAAGCATTCAATAAGTAGAGACGACCTTGCTTTTTTATGGGATATTTAGTTATTTTTCTCGGCATCCGACGCCTATTGTCTTTAATTGTTAACTGCTGCTGCAAAAAGTTTTGCAAGGTTTTATCTGCAATGATACAATACGTCCAGTACTATGTCATAAAAGCGGGTTGTGTTGTGCCCCAATTTGCGAAACTAGTCTAAAATTTGTTTTGTTTCTGTTAACAACGCAATAGGACAAATTACTTGCGCATGTCGGAACACTTTGTGATCTACTCTTTTGTTAACTTTCGCTTTTAATGTTAGTTTTATGACATCAATGTTAAATACTAGTTTAAGTCGTTATTTAGTAAGGGAGTATATGTCATAAACATTCCGATACTTTTTGCTTCTAAATATTGCAGGAAAAATGAAAGTTAAGTTTGCGTTTTAATTGAGCTTAGATACTAATAAAACAAAAACGATCACTCACTTATTATTAATAAAATAGCCACTCTAAAAGAATCGAATAATTAAGGTTTCTAAACTTATCACATATTTACATTATGTAGGTATAAGTAAATAGAAAGAAATAAAAATTTATTAAAGGTTTCCATAGTACAAGCTCTGCTTAGTTTGGGATCAGATGACCGTGTGTGAGGAATGTCCTAGGATATTTTTTATTATTATTAACAACACAAATAAAAGTAAAACAATAGAGCAAGAAACATACAGTAAGATTTAAAAATAGGTAATAGTACATTATGATACATGTGTGCAAAGTTGGTTATTAAAACTCCAGGCGAACGCGATAAGTGAGCCGAGAGTGTAATAATCAAAGCACACGCGTGTCATATGATGTTTTTCAACACACTTGCGAGGAAAAAAACAGACTTGTATTTTGCGATAAATGTCACTTTACGAGCGAGTGTGTTGAAAAATGATATATAAAACACAAAATATAAAATAATAATAATAAAATGTGTATATTGATCTTAATTACCTACTGAATTCTAACAATTAAAAACACGAGGGACTTCGAAAAACTACATGAACAACTCGCGTATCAAGATATCGTTATCAATGACAACTTATCAACAACAAAGAATAGCGAAAGGGTTCTACACAGCCATTAAGAACGTGGAATGTAGAAAGGGTTTCTTTTTGTTTTTATTATAGTTACCTAGTGTTGAATAAGCATTGGAAACAATACTCGTTTGTGCGAATGACGCTCGTGGAATAAAAAGAAAGTAAAAGTGTTTGGCAAAATCCTTTTATTTTGAAGTAAAGTGATGCGTCCTTGAATTCTCCTTGGCAAGGCTTAATTGTGGTTTCGCGTCACAAAGAGTTGGCTCCTTTGAAGAGCGCGTCAGAGAGGGCAGGGCCTGTTTTGCCAAGCCTGCTACGCTAAGTCTCTTCGAATATAAGTAACAAAGAAATATATCAGCCGGGCTCTGTATATTTTCTACACTTATACAAGTTACAACTATGGGCTAAACAATTTATTTTTGTATTCTTTTTTATACCAAATCAGGAAAATAGTTGATATGCTCCCAGTTGGTTCCCAGTAAAGTAATGTAGGAAAATCATTTTTGTTTCAAACAATCTTACCATACAAATGAATTCAATATAGAATGAATAAATACTCTATTATTTAAGTCTAGAGTAAAATTTACCTATAAATTGCAATCAACTCGGTGTGTGGTATAGAAAAGTTATTTCACCTAAACTAATATAATAAATCAACAGTTCTGTGGCGACGCGATCTTTAAACATTGTCTTAAATTTGCTTTTCGGTGATATTTGCCTTAATTAACGACAGCGTGTTGATTACGATAAGATCAGGCGCAAACACCTGCCGATGGCAAACTTAATTATTTATCTGCGAATCATAAAGGGACAAAGATCTTGTTGTTGCCCAATTTATAGATACCCTAGTAAAACATGACGAGGCCCTGCTCCCGAAAGCGAGGCAAGGTGCGACGGCGTGTGCGAGATAACAGAACTAAACATCCTGCTGCTAAATAAGGATGATGCACTACAACGAAACGAGACGGCGACTTACTTTTTTATCTAAAAAACTTCCTTGCACATATTTTTGAGCCAAAGCATATAGACGTTAATACAATAAGCATAGAGTTCGTTTTTGAACAGCAGATCTGGGCACGCGACAAAAGCAGCAGGTGGAAGCAATGCGCTTAAAAAACTAACAATCTTTTTAGCCGTGCATTGTGAAGAAACTGTGTTGTCTTGGCTTTTGTTTGATTTATTATTATAAAAATAGCATTAGATTTACTTGAAGTACTATAAAATATGGGATGAACGAGAGTTGTAAGTTACTTTCATGGTATTTATACATTTATGGTGATATGGTAGGTAGGTTATATCACTAAAGTAATTACTAATGTGTACCACTGGTTTGTGTTCTGCCTTTTTCTATTACGACATTACTTTTTATTCGATGTTTCATTCTCTTAAATCAAACTTTATTATGAATACCACGCTGTGTAATACATAATTAATAATGGTCTAGTCTATTGTAATGAATGAATCTAATCAATTAGCGAAACATGTGTTGTGGCACACTACTTTACAAAATATTATTTAGGACATGTTTAATTACTGTGTTTAGGCCAGTGTTTGATCGCAATCTCGTCATGGTAACTGATGATGTGGCCGAAGGTAGTAAGCACACAAACTAGAAGGAACTGACTCTCAAGTGCAGCTGTCGGAACACACCGATTGGTGCTATGGGTTCCTCACGATGGTTTCCTTCACCGAGAGCTCAAGCTCATTGTAGGATTCGAACCCGGGACCTTCATCGCGGTATCCAATACACTTGGCAGACACTACCACTGAGCTATCATCGCCTTAACCAGGAGTATTTGTATATATTATTTTCCCCAATACTTTTCATATGGAAGTAGAACAGTAATAGTTGCCGAAGACAAGCTCTCATGATACGCCAGTCAGTTGTGAAACAGAAAATCCTATTAATAGTGTCATGTAGTTCCTCAGTTACTCGTTTATCTATGTGCTTCCGTGCGTCGCGTCTGGATAAAAAGCGAGTGGCGGCGTAGCGCGGGCGCGGGCAGGGGGCGCGCGGCGCGTGCTCACTAAAATGGTAAAAATAGTAAAGTGGTAAAAATAGCGGTAGCTGTACAATAAAAACGCTTAATTTACGCGGTCCGCCGCCGTGTCCCGACACTTATGCTTTTTATGCGTGTTGTCTTTGAGCTAATAATTGCCTCGAGACTGCTATATACGAAGGACAAACTATGCTGGCAGTTCTATTAAATGAGTAATAGCTAGCAATTTACTTATACTAATAAATATGATTTTAATTAGTAATGTAGGTACTTTGTGCCTGTACTTAAAATCATTATTATCAATAAGTTGAGTTCGGAAAGGTCTATTCACTAACCATCTTAACTATTTTAGTGTGATGGAACGCGTCAAATTGCAATTATGATTTTAGCTGTATAAATGTTACGTTTCGCAACAAATTCATTGATTTAACTCGTTATTAATTGATTGTAATGTATGATTGTTTAAATACCTCAGCTTGCTTAAATTGAAATTAATAACTGGAAAAGTTGCTTAAATAATGTAGTGATTAGTTACTTGAATTTTGTTACATTGTGTGCTTTAAAGAATTAAAACAATAAGAAAAAAAAGCAGAATATAGAGTTACAAGATATCAGGAATATTATGTACTTAAAAGATTAGTCAAGTAAGTATTTTTTTAGTAAATCATGTGACGACAATGAATGCTTATAGTATAGAAAAGTAAAAAAAAAAAAAAGATTTTTTATAACTCGTTTCTATAATTGCTCGTAGACTTCCTACATATTTTTTAAGGCTGGGTAAGCTGTGTTTTAGCCGAGAATAGTATAAAATTGCTAACTGACAAGTGGAGGTTATTAAAAGTTTGTTCTTTAAAGTGCCCTTAGTTTATAAATGTATTCATAAAAAAAAACTTTGAGAAATGATAGTCTGAAAAAGTCCTGAATGTTGTACATAAAGTAGATAACACTCATGATTATTATCGGATATAATTATCATTCATTGCCTATGGAAGCACAGATAATACATAAATCCAAGTAGGCATGTTCTCAAATTAGTTGTAGTCAAAGAAAACGCCGCCCGCCCCGCACGGGAGCCGCTCGTAAAACATAAAAAGTGCTTATGTGGCGCTCTCATCTGAGGGCTAAAAAACGAACGTCAGGAAGGAACATAATGTAGTAGCAGCCATAAAAAGTGAATGCATTGCATGCACGTGGAGTGCACCGGGGGTGGTGCGGGGTGCGGGGGGGTGGCGCGCGGGGAGGGGCGTGGGGGTGTGTTTACAGCGGAGGGGCGGCCGGCCGGCGCTCGCCGCTCGCTGCCACCGCCAGTGTTGTGGTAGGTCACAAGCAGCGCGCTCGCATCGCGCACAAAGATCATTCACAATCGCGACTTCGCGCCGACATAACATGTAATCGGCTTTAAAACGATATTGCAATTTATTATTTTTCGCTAAACCTCAAGAGACTTGACACGTATAAACATCGAGCTTCTCTCGATAGACTTAAGTGGTGCAAATAAATGCATTTTCCGTGAAACTGGTGTGAGATGGCCCTGTCGCTGCAGTCGACGCAGAATTCCAGAGGTTCGTGGAGATTTTTGTTTTGGATGTTTGCGGTCTTCGGATCGCTGAATCTGCAGGAAGTGCATGTGTGTAGAAAAGTTTTGAAAGTTAGCGGCGCGCGACATGCGTGGAGCGAGCGCCACGATTGGCTGTAGCCGCGCCGCGGTTCTCGCACACATGTTTATTTGCATTTGAAGCAAGCTCTTGCAGATTCAGTGAACCGTAGCGTAGCGTAGGCGGTAGAGAGCGCGTAGCGGTGTGCTACGGCTCCGCTACGAGGCGTAGCACGCGTCTACGACACTTACATTATGGATGAATCTTGTGCTTTCTTAGGTGGTAAACTGAGCTCCGCTGCTTTTGCAGTCAGCAAAATAAGGCAACTGACGGACATTAATACAGCCAGATTAATTTATTTTGCATATTTTCATAGCCTTATGTCTTACGGTATTTTGCTGTGGGGCTCTGCCGCAGACTTGGAATCAATTTTTGTATTGCAAAAAAGAGCAATTCGCGCCATCTACTGTTTGGGTTCTCGCGAATCTCTGCGAAAGGTATTTCCGGAAATTAATATATTAACTTTGCCCTCTCAGTACATTTTTGAAAATATTATGTATGTTCGTAAAAACATTAATTTGTTTCCAGTCAATAGTGATTATCACGATAGAAACACTAGAAACAAAGACAAAATAACTGTGCCTAGATTTAGATTAGCTAAAGTAAATAAGTCCTTTCTTGGGAATTGTATCCAATTTTACAATAAAATTCCTCATAGCGTGACCAGTATGTCCTTTTTTAAATTTAAGGAACATATCAAAAAGCGGTTATTGAGTAGGGCGTATTATAAAGTGTCTCATTATATTGACGACAAGGATGTATGGAAGTAGCTTCTCTCTGCACTTGCTTCACTTAGCAGCTAGTTCAAGGTCCATTTTAATTCAGAGTATGCTATTATTATTATATGTTATCTTTTTTTTTTGTTTAATTTACAGATTATTACTTATAGTAATTAATTCAATTTAATGTTTTTCATTTATTTCTAAATTCATCGATATATTATGTCTGTCTAATAAATTGTTATATTTTCTATATACCTAAATGATATTTAGTATAAACTTGTCAATAGTCATAGTGATAACAAATTGCGTGTTCAGTAGTTTCCTTTTAGTTTTTTTTTTTTTATTTCTAAGGCAGACTTAAATAAGTCATGCTCACTTTAAGGCCTTTGCTTGCGGCGGCGTCGTGTGACGGGTCGCTCACTTCCCTCCAATATGGCGAGGAGGGCGATGGCTGCCACACGCGTCATACTTGTGAACAGGTGCTGCTTGTGGGGGTTGGTCTGCTTAAGTTTGCCATTTATTTATTTACTTATTAAATATAGATTCAGTCTACTTTGTAGTTTTGCCGCCGCGCCGGGGCACGCAATTGTTGTCAGTGCGATTAGAATGTAAATATTATGTAATGAATCTAAGCTTGTTTTGAAAAGAGTAATTGCTGAGTTTATTGCCGGCTCTTCTCAGCAAATGCAACCTTCCGAACCGGTATTAGAGTATTAGAGTCAGACTTTTCATAAGTGCCTGCGAAGGTCTATTTGAATAAATGATTTTGAATTTTGAATTTTGAATTTCTCTCGAGTTCTATTTTTGTGAAATGCAAACTGTAAGTAAAACCATGACTTATTTTGTATACATATAATTAAATAAGATCATATAATATTCAATTAAGCAATACAAAATATGGAACGGTGAGCAATATATGTCAAATTACGTATTTATTTAGTTTAAAAACTTGCTGTTGTATTGCTTCATGTGTAAGACGATTGAGAAAGAAGAAACCAATCTTGTTTAATGTTTGAAATGCTATAGTTAATAAGATTACGGCTTCATTTGAATATAAGTATTAACTCTTGATGAATCGAAACTATTTAATTTGCGGTTAATACTATGATTTAACAATAAGTGAAATAAAAGTTTTATTTATTTATATATTCTATAAAAAACATAGTGTAATTTACAATTAATTTATTGTAGATCGTTTGTACCCAAATAATATCAATATTGTTTCGTTTCATCATCGTAGCATTTTCTTGTTTAAAAACCTCTATATTTTATAATACCTTTTCGTATGTGTGTAAATTATTAAACATATGTGTATACAACCGTAGTATATTTATTTTTTATATTAGAATTGCAAAAAACAAGTCATTAGGTACATCGCATCACCTAAATTATAATTTAATTACTTTTTGTAAATGACGCGTAATTGTCGAGTTAGGTCGATTATTATCAATTTAGTATAATTAATTGAGGATGACGAATTGTCTAATTACAATACGGAATGTAAATTAAATGGCAAATTTATAACAATGCTAATATTTATCATAACTATCGCCTGCGCTTTTAACCGGGTTAATAAATAGCGATAAAGCCTAAAGGAAATTAACAGGCTACAGGAGTGCCCCATCTGCTGAAAATTTCACCACTAGTTAAAGGCGTGCGACCACCAAATAAAGTTAGTATTCCGTCTTTAAAAAATAATTCTAGCTTCGGTGTGTATTAAAGAAGCCCCATTAAATTCGGCGCGTGTATTGCGCTTAACCCTAAATCGCCGAAACCGTAGCAACTCTGTAATCTGTGCGAGTGCGTACTTACGTACCTACTTAACTATAGTGGCAGGTTAATCCCATTATATGGCGCTCACATGAATTAGGTCACCAAGGATACACTAGTTACTGTTGCCTAATATCATTTTAACTCGTTCGATTTTTCCTATCAATATCCTATTATTCGCAATAATTTATAATATGCTTGAAATTATGCGTAGGATTATAATACTGCAGATATTTCAATGTCATAGTCATAAATTCATATTTGTAATTAATCAAACTCGTCATGGGCAATAGAATCCAACGTATGTTTGATTGTTTTTCCATTTTTTCAAAGTTCATTCATTATCTAGCTGCCCAATTATTGAATGCAATAAAATAAATGGGATTTGTTTTTATTAAGCTATGAAAATATTAGGTAGTAGAGACTTAATTAGATGCCCAAGTGAATAACAAGCTTAATCTCTAACATTTTATAAATTGTAGATAGGATTTACCTAATATCTTGGAAGCTGTAGAGTAAAGTACATAAAATAGCCATTTCTGTGAAGCCGGTATCGGCAAGTATAGCGTTTGCCATTAAAGAGTTTTCAAAGTTAAGAATGTACAGAGAAACCAAATACAGAAGCAATACTTCAACAATAAAGGATGCCATTGACACGTCCGTTATAGGCTGAACCCTTGCACAATAATGAGTTATGGAGTGGCAGCCGCAGGCGACTCCATAAAAGTATTGAATATGGGTTATTGACAAATATTTATGGCGTATAAAGAAGGGATAATTACAACTCTTTAGCACATAAAAAGCTGCGTGCGGAAGGGTGCGGCGCGCTGTAAAAATTTATCACCAACATTGTCACCCGACGGGCCCGACCGACTAATAAAAACGATTATGATGCTGAGCTATTACAAAAAATATATAATATGTGTTCATTGGTATTTATTAATCGCTGATTTTATTTCATGTCATAGTGATTATATCATTACGAGAATGTTCGCTTCATCACTTTTTTATATGAAATTATATTTTTTATATAAGTTAATTATTGACATGAATGTTCACCGAAACTATTAATTTAAAAGTGAAAATACTCTGCTATGAGTACAGCCAACACCACGGAGCACAAAATCCATGTGGTGATTAAATCATCATCAAAATGAGGTATATGTGTTGTGTACAGAGAAAACAACCCTGACTGTTCTGAGATATAGGTATATAATATCGACTTAACTCTCATGGAGACAAAAATGTCTAACTAGATCACTCCCACTAGGTTATCAAAGGAAAAAAACATAATATATGGGCCGAATATCAAATCTCGTTACAGGCTGAACGGCTATAATATTTACTTGCTTAAACTTTTACATTAAGCCTGTTATTATAAGTCTGATCACATCACGAGTGCGGTTCGCTGTTCGTCCTCGAAACAGTGAGAGGAATGTTATTAAAAAGTTATGGGATAAGCCGGTGCTACGTGCCGCTCGCGGCGCCTCCGCTGCTCCGCCTAATCACAAACTTTAAAATTATCTTATGCTAGATACTTCGCACATTTATCATCCATCACCCGCCGCTTTGAAGCGTCGATCGTCATATCGACATCGAGAGGCGCCGAGATCGAACTCTTAAAAATGTTCACACGTAGAAATCCTTCTGAAAACTCATTCAATTTAATATGGAGCTCAAAGCGGTACCTACTCATAGACGACAAAATATTTTGCCTTTTTCAATTAAGCGCGATAGCTGAGTCCGAGACTCGACCGAGAATTAATTCCACGGCTAAGTAGATAATGTAAGGAGGTCCCTCCTCATGCCGCCTCTTCACGCCTGGAGGAGAACTTTCAATTATGATTTTGTCTAATTTTAATTAAGTGCTCTCAAAAAGGCTTTTCTTCAACGAAATTAATATTTGAATATAATTTGGGCGGAGCGGGCAGGCGGAGTTTGCCGCTCGAGGAATAATTAATTCCATTATATAGGTAAGTGGTCCGGTCGCTCCCGGCCCCCTTACACCTCCGTCTCCTGCCTGCTCACTGACACTATAAACTGGTCTCATAGCTTGATTGCTTTTCATAAAGGTCTCTCAAATTCATTACTAGTTTGGTATTTTTTTTATTTTATTATTGGGCAGTAGCAGATAAAAAGAGATCATAATAATTAACAAGTTGTATTCGTTGTGAGACAAGATAGAAATGCGTAGTATAGATGCTGTTAGCGTCAACAATTTGCGCAACAGGTCGGGGCGGAAGCGACCTGCAGCGGCGTGATTGCGACCAAATGTTTCCTCCGCAGCGTCTGGTTCAGTTTTTGCCGTATTTTTTACCCTCTCTCTCACTGATAAGTATGCTATCGATAGGTTCGAAAGCGTTGTTTGTTTAGGTCGAGACTACCTATATAACTTGTAACGGAAGTGATCGCAACCAAGCAGTAACTAAGCTCGCGTAACTTCCATCATAGACAAATCAATACCTCCCATCTAATGATGAAAGGAATAATAGTTAAAAATAAAGAAATAATAGTTTGAATAAATAATAATATGGGCTGGAATATAATATTGTTTAAAATATATATTTAAACAATTTATTTTTTGTTCTGCAGGTGTATCGGTAAGGCCGCTGTCAACTATGCGTCAGGAATCGCTGCCAATGTTAGCAGAGAGGCTCTTGGCAACACGCGCAGCAGCGCTGGTCGCAGGCTTGCCAGCCGAGCTGTACTCCGGCGCGCTACTGGCAGCGTGGCCACCTTCACCGCCGGCACCCTTGCTGCCGCCGCCGGAACTTGAGCGAGCTCGGAAACGCCGCCGTACTCCGAAACTAGATGAAACATCCACAACCGCTCCCCCGTCTCCACCGTCCTCCGGCTCTTCACCTGGTGCGGCCGATCCTCCTCGAGATAAGCTATTTACTTGCAAGGTCTGCTCTCGTTCATTTGGCTACAAGCACGTATTGCAGAACCATGAGCGCACTCACACGGGCGAGAAGCCTTTCGAATGTGGCGAGTGTCACAAGCGGTTCACACGCGACCATCACCTTAAGACGCATCTGCGACTCCATACCGGTGAGAAGCCCTACAGCTGTCCGCATTGCCCACGTCACTTCGTCCAAGTCGCCAATCTACGGCGTCATCTTCGCGTTCACACTGGTGAGCGACCATATGCGTGCGCGCGCTGTCCAGCTCGTTTCTCCGATTCCAACCAGCTAAAAGCCCACGCATTAGTTCACGAGGGCGATGCACCTTTCGCATGTCGATGCGGTGCCAGGTTTAGACGACGACAAGCGGCTGCGTTGCATCGATGCTCCGGCACCGGTTGCCAACCAGACACTCCGAGTCCACCCGTGTCGGCCGCCCCCGACTGGCGTTGGGACGAGTGGCCAGAACAGACGGAGCCCGAAGACCTGTCACTCCCGCGAAGGCCGGCCACGCCGGACTCGCCCACCGACCTGCGCATGCACTCCGCGTAGTCGTCGCGCGCCTCGCTCCACGCGCCGCTGAGCCGGTATACGAGTTCCTCCTGCGTAGACCCTTGCCGCCGCCAGCCCGCCGACTCCGATGCCGACGGTCACAGGCTCACTCGTCAGATTGTTTTTTGACTTAGTACCATAATTCTATATGATTCTATGCAAATTTCTTTCAATATTAACAATAAGTCCCGCACCACTGCACATTGCAACGGTCACTTTTTCTAGCATTTCGTTTTTGTTTTCTCGGTAATGCTGCTGACGTAGTCTCGTTAGGTAGTTGGCCATTCTTTTTTTTCGATTTTGCATTTGCAATGTTCGCCATAAAAAGTACTTTTTTAGCCCTGTTACAGTTTAAAACTTTATTGTCGTACCATTTGCATAATCGCAAGGCGAGGTGAGGCAAAAACGCACCCGTTTTGTTCTTTTGTATAAACTAAACTTGCCAAACACCTAAAGAATATATTGCACAAAAGATATTTTTTTGATTTATTGGCTTACACTATTGTTTTGCGATGTGAAACAAAAACATTTTTGTTATGCTTGACGATTATTGATTTTCAATCGATGTCCTCCCTCGCGCTTAACGAACGGAAACTGGAAAACGGTTGAGCCTGAGAAGGCCACGACATTGACTTATTGTTTCGGTGACAAAAGCTAGTTTAAAATCAGTACAATTATTGAGCAATAATATCGAGTTCCACCGAACAAAGGCGTGAACCATTGTGTGCACCCTGATCCGCCGCGCTATAACTAGTTCCTAATCACCCTTATTATAGCACAATAACCTCAAGACTTCTCAAAGATTTTTATGAGATTGAATGTTTTCATCAAATAAATTCGCTTGCCGGAAAGCTCGTTCTACGTAATCGATACTATTTTCAAATACGTTATGAGGGCTGTTTGTTTGGAATCAATGGAGCAGCTACAGTCATGGTACCTACTGTCGGTCAGTCTGACGAGCGCGCCCGCGTCGTGACCGCCGGCCGGCGATGGACGGGCCGACCGGGCGCAATGTGCTTCTGTAAATAATGCTCTATCTCTTAAAAAAATATTTATTATTTATCAATTAGTTCGTAGTGTATCCGTAAGGTTACGGTATTTTAACCGTAATTAAAGTGGTTATTGTTAATATTCTATACGTGTATATAAACTGTAATTATACAATTGTGGACCGTTGTGGAGGATTGGGTATCCTTTAATAGATTTTTATACCCGAGCATCCCGGCAGGCTGTGCTGTATTGATTTTGAAACATAGATTCTACATATGTATGTGTTAAAATAATAAAAAGTCGGGCCATGTACTCTTTGAATTGATATCTGGTAGCCAAACAATTATTTCCGAATAGTTTTAAGACAAGAGTCATAATATTAAATGTGGAAGTTGTAAATAATGTTAGAATAGTGGTGTAATAATTCGCAGCGCACATGGCCCGTGCGTTATTTGTATAAAGCCACCAGTGTGGTGATGCCGTTTTTTGAGACGGGATTTGTGTATTGAGCATAATTGCAATTTGTTCTACGGGTATTAGTTTCCTATTAGATGTAGTGTGTTTATTTTATTCGTTTTTGGTATAATTTAATAATATAGTAGATGTTCTGAATGTCTTAGCGCACATGATTAATGACTATTGTATGTATTTATAATCAATACTGATCGTTGATTTATTATTATTTTATTTCTTTAGTCGTAAGATTTCGGAACTTAGGGTTTTCTTAGTGAATCTAAGTAAAGTAAGCATACGAAATATTTTTTTTCCAAAGAAATTATTGGTACAAATATTAAATGTGTACAAATTAAATAATACGTTCGTTTAGAAATCGTAATTTCATGTTGCAATGTTGTACTATAATGGTAGTTAGTGTAATATATAAGGCGACGACGCCATTATCTACCTCATTCGAATACGATATACTGCGCCAGGGTAAAGAGCCAAAGTTCTTGGAATATTTTCTATAGTTTATCTCTGTTGAGATAACGTTAATACAAACCTCAGGATTCCGTAGATACCTGCTGGGGAACAAGTAATGTCACGTGGCAAATACTTTTGAGACTGATTTTTATTATTTTATTTATGATTTGCGATAGTATTCAGATACATAGATAGTTAGTGTGACGTAGATGGCGACATTCTTGTTTAGGTCTATGTCTCTGTTCGTGTTATTCATTTGAAGTATGCGAATACTACACGATGTGGAGATTATAGTACGTAGCTTCAACTGTAGTATAACCATGTTTGCAATCAATTTAAGTTCCTATATAATTAACAATCCTTTTAAATGTACCTATGTTGTTTTGCCTATTATTGTTTTTATTAATTAGTTAGCGACTTACGTACCTATTAGTTTTCAGTGCCATTAGTTCACATCAGGCCTTCCCGAGGGTTAATTAAGACTAATAGCTAAGATATTATCGACATTTAAATAGGTTTAATTTTCGCATAAAAGTAAGAAACGGCCATTAACTGATCTACCTCATGCTCGGAAGTTATGATACAGGTATTGCTTTGATTAACAGTCAAACTTGATTTCTAGCTGTACCTACCTATTTGTACAAAATATTAAGATAAATGTGACATAATTACGATACGATGAATATATGTATTTCTTTATCAATGTCCAGTACATAACTATTATAATAAAGAGATGTTTGTTATTTATTTAACTTTTTTATTTTATGACAAACCTTTTTGATTATTACTTAAATATGCTTGCAAAGAGCAGATCGCGTGTGGGTAATATGAGATGGAAATAATTTAAATATTATTGACTATATTATTGAAAACACAAAGAAGTTGTTCTTCAGTTCATTAGGTTCTTCTCTACGTAAAGAGGAGACGACCTGATATAAAAATAAAACTAATTGAAAATCGTTAAATAATGACATAAAAACAAATAAATTATTTAATTATACATGAAGTCATATTCAGTAACACAAGGATTTTGAGCATTATTTTAGCTATGCAAAGTTTTAATTAACACGTAACGTGAAAATTAGCAATGCATCGGCCAAAAGAGAAATTATTACATGAAAATAAAATTAATCAATTTACCAATACATACAATTTTCTTACAGACTAACCCCAAAAATATAATAAAACCAGTTCTTTCAAGTAAGACATTCACCTCTATACGGACGGGTATATAGGAGTAGAGTGTGTAATTTATCTAAGATCGCCCTTAAGTAATGAGTTGTCTCACCAATATTACGACAGTTCCCTTGTAATATCAACGTGGATACAGACACACACGCACACCGACGCACATACTAGTGTAATAGCCACCCCAGACTTGTGCTCGATTCGACCGAGCTTGATGCGGACGGAGGCTACCGACGACTGCGTGTGATTTAATGACCAAATTAACTAGGAATCTCTCTTTATAATTGATAAAATAGTATGACATACATTGACATTTATACATTTCTAACATGATTCTGAGTTTATATCTAATGCAGATTTTAATGAAAAGATTAATCAATCTTCATTAAAATCTGCATTACCTAATCGGGTAAGCTACGAGTACGCGACTAATCGATTAAAAATATGATGTACACCGAACACCATAAAATTCACAATAATATGAAATTTATGATAGCATTTTTCTTATGTTAGTTACTAAACTTCGTAATAAATATGGAAACGCATTTTTATTTGGGTAGTTAATCTATAACCGTAGAAATGATCTACGCAAAAGATATCATATGACAGACATACTTTTGTTTCATCAGAGAATCATTTAACAAATTGAGAATATACCTAATTTAAAACAAGAATACATTAATTTGCGAGGTATTCATTTCATCCACGAATAACGATTATTTATAGCAATAATGTCATGTCAACTCGCTTGCAGTAGGCAAAATTCGTGGCATGTTCGTAGTATCAAATAATGTTATCATTATTTTATTATTAAAATGATAATTAAAACTCAATTTCAATTAGGAAATTCTATTGCATAAAAGTACAACTTACGGGTTGATCGTAGATAAGAAAACGATTTCCTTAGTATACAATAATTTGATAAGAAGTATGTATGTATATGTATAACAGAATTGTACCTATCAGAAACAAAGGTGGCGTTCTTACAAGGTCCCAAGGTAGAAGCAATGCTCTATCTAGATATAGAGGATAGTCGTAATTCTTGAAGCGGAGCACGCCACCGTCACCGCATAGCTGCGGAGACAAACGCACTGGAATCCGGTTGGTATTTATTAAATTAATCGTTCACCCCTACACTACATCTCACCCCCCGCACCGGTACGATTAGTTGGTTCGTGTATTTCTTACGGAATCTATCCTATTGATAATATTTTCGTACACTAAAATGAAGCAAAGAATTAAATAACGCTATAACTATGTTAATTTTATGAAGTCATCAGCTCTATTTTTTTCTAACTTCACTGAAAAAGTTATGAAAGTTGATTTGATTATGCAAAATATGGTAAGTAAAATTTGGTTTGTTAAATTGACAACTATTATAAACGTTTTATAATTCTAGAGTGTAATTATGTCCACAATCCACAATTTTAATAGTTTTAGTACAAAATTATAATAACTGTTACTTAAGTAGTGGTAATTTTGTATAAATATTTTTTTTGGGTAAGAACTTGGAAGGTGATTAAAAAAAGTGTAATTTCCAAGTATCATATCATAAGTATCTCATACAACTTGAGGGAACACTACCATGCTTCCAAGTCTCAGGTAACACTGAAATAATTGTTCTACGATAGCTACCTACCTACAGTACTTACTTCACTTTACATTTGCAAATTAAAATTGCTGTAGAATGATAAGGGAATATAGTATCATTTATTAAAGTATGTATCTGCAAACTAAATGAAGATTAATAGCTGTGTAATCGGCATCTTTGAAACAGTAGTCGCGGAGGCTTCGGGTCGAAGAGGACGAGAGCGGGCGAATTATAATTTATTTGGAGAAGTGGCAACGAGCCCCGCGCGCCGCACCCCGCGCCTCTCTCCCGCGCGTTCGCTTGCCGCCCGACCTACCCTTTGCTTTCGCCCTTCGTTACCGGTACACGCCACAACCATTGCAGCTCGGTAATATTTTTTATTTTTTTCGGTGAGTGTTGAATATTCTATTTGATCATCTTATTTATTGGCAAAAATCTAAAATAAATCACCTATTAGTAAATATTTATTATTTTGTTAATTACTATGAGAATTCGTAATACATATACAAAAGATTTACCCCCTTATTCATAATCGCTTTTTAACGAAATCTGTGTAATAGTGTGCCCCGTCTCACTCTTTCGATCACCAAATGTCACGTGTCAGATAAAGACTTCGGAATTTTTGCTAATCAACGTTTGATAACTTTATTATGAATAAGGGGGATAGTGTTTATTGTAGATCAGTATTTTTTCTATTTTGAGTTTCATGTGAATTTTTAATATCTCTCAAGATTTGTCACTGACCGAAGTTATGCATATCAACAATATTGAATAAAATGCTTCAATTGCGATGTTTGTGCTCTATGCAGTTGAGGAATTCCAACATATCAAAGACCATAGTCAGATCATGATAAAATTTATATAGGACCATTTCGGGATTTACCGTGATATAACACAGTTTAAACTGCGTGTAAACTGATGTAAACCGCGTAAGCCATTTACGAGTAATCGAGGACATACGTAAAAAAAAGAAAACAGTAGCGAACGTCGAACATCCTCGGCGTCCTCCTTTTTTAGTAGTCTGTTGAAAAGGTAAAACAGTGAAGAAAAAAACTAAATAAAATTCAAATTATTAATTATTTATTATTTTACCCGGATTTGTAAAATTTTAGATTTCTTCAGGATATTGCCGCGTATTGATATAAAATAATAAAGACAGGAGACAGGGTGGCAAAATTTTTAAGCTCTTAATTTTTTTATTCGCTGTAATTATTCAATACTCTGCTGTTTCTCGCTGTTTCCATGTGTTCCCGGGATGAAAAGTAACCTATATAGCACTTAGGGCCCAATTTCTCGATTTCCATATGGATGTGGAATGAAAAAAAAAATTTTTTTTTTTTTATACTACCTAGGTAGCAAACAAGCATTCGGCCCGCCTGATGGTAGCGGCTACCGCAGCCTATGGACGCTTGCAACACCAGGGGTGTCACTCACGCGTTGCCGACCCTGCAGAAATCTCTTCAGACCCTTTTTGAAGAACCCCATGACGGATATTTTAGAAATTCTATAACATTTTGACAGCAGACCGCCATAATTTTCGCCAAAAGTGATGTCAATGTCGAAACCTCAGGAATCGATGTCAGGGATAATGAAGTTTCTTAGTTTCCAAAAACTTTTTTTTTTATAGTCAAAACATGTTGTTCTTTTATTTATTTATACATATGTAGTGTTCATGTTTCATAAATTAATTATGGCAACAAGAAAAAATAAAAATAAAACATGTATATTAATTAAGCTGCAATGGTTTGGTAGTGAACTTTATACTTTCTGTTTTTTCTCTAGGTAGGTTGCGTTCAAAGGAGCTGGCGGGGCGCGGGGCGAGGTGGCGCGCCCGCGGGGGGAGGACGGAATTAAGAGGGAGTCGGGGGGAGGCCCGCCCTGGATACTGAGAGGAGTTTTAACCAATTAATTTTGTTCCTCAACGCAAACTCCGCTATATAATAAGGTATAAGTAGGCATTAACTGAGGCGCGCCGATAGCTAGCCCGGCCGGGGGCGAGTTCGTCTCCTAGCCTCTTATAGCGATGTTTTATTTCTTGTTAAGCTCTCTGTTTCTCCACTTTAATATTTAATGATATTTTCATGACTCATTTTTATAGCGCACTTACAAATTCCTGACATTATTTTATCGATGTTTTTGTTTTTCAACGTTCTCGTAATTAAATCTTTATTATGTTAAATGGCAATATACTTTATGTCTTGTTTATTTATCAGACCAACAGTTATTCAGTCATTAAATTATTATTATACAGCCTACTTCTACATAACTGCAATGTTATAAACACACTTGTAGGTAAGTGGCGTCGAGTCGACACACTAAATAACGAATTACGAAGAGCAGACCGCAACACCTGCTTCTTACGAATCCTTCATTATCTTTGTCTAAGCCATATGTTTCGACATCGCTCGTGCTTTACCCCAATCTGTGCCGCACTACGGTATAAATAATACGTCTTATGTAAAAAAGAAACAACCATATTCCCCTTTACCAATCCGTGACTAAAGACCAGAGTTTCTGTATCTTCCATTTACTGAAGTGAAGAGATTTAAAAATAAGAACCTATACAAAAACAGGCAGCGATCGCGCCTTGCGCTCGCGGCTCGCGTCAATATGACGCTCTTAAAAAACAATTCTTAACAACGGTATTGTGTTGTTAAAAAACAGGAACGCATCACACAAAAAAACAAACCGCAGAGTGTACGGTTAAAAAACAAAACGCAGCACGCGAGTCTAGCGAGACACCCTTTCCCTTTTGCGCGACGCGAGCTACGTTTTTTCTTTAGCTAAGTGAGGGTTGAGTTTTTTACCGCGATGCTACGTATAAATTAATAACTGAACGTGCTCATAATCTGCTGCTCGGAACACTTTCGGCTTTGTTGTTTTTTTAACTATGAGTTAGCATTCATATTGTTTTTGTGTATGGTGGCGGAAGCGAAGCGGTTCTATTGATTACCTCCGCCGCGCCCGCGCCAGTGTTGCAGCGACAGGTGTCGCACTTTGTTATTGCGCTCGCGCATAATTTAACAACTGTCGCAAATTCAATAAGTATGCATTTGTAACAAAATATATCATACACCATCAACTCGCAACGTATGGCAACAAATGATTACTCACGATAAGCCAATGCTAAAAATTTCACATAAATATGTGGTAATAATACGAACGAAGCAATCGCGGCCTCTGTTGCACAAAACAAATATTGTTCCTATTATACTATCTTTGCGTACTATGCTTTGGGTGTTAATCTAAAATAAATTAGACAAAAAGCCAAAATTGAACAAGCAAATAAATAAATAAAATATTACCTAAATATATTTTGATAATATAAAATTGAACATCCAATTTCTGCAAACCTAAGCATGTACGTGTGTAAGTGTAAAATAACATTGGGCTAACTAAAATTAAACACAAAACTAAAATGTATAGGTACCGGAAGATGTATCAGGAAACGAATGCATGCGGTATAATTAAGGGTCCTACATTTTTTGCTCACATTCTGAGGGCCCGTTGTAACTTAACTGCACACTGAAGAAGGCGAATGAACATCTACAAAGTATTTCAAAACACTATAATCATTTGCCTTTCATTTAATGCCATCAATTTTGGTCTAATAAGCTGAAATAGCTAGGTATATTATTTTTTAGAAACCTTTTCTTAACACGAATAGTTTTAGATTGATCTACTTAAAAAATATATAACTGCCACTTTTGTCTACAATTTATTATCGGGATATTTTTAATTGCACCTCTGTTTAAAAATTACGCAAACTTAAGACTCTCCTCTAATTTACTTATTGCATATTAGACAGATTACTGTTGTACAATTAAACTACCTATTCATCAAAACATGTTCTATAATCACGAACCGACTCGGGGCACTCCAAACACAGTTGGATAGGTTAGAACTGAGTGTACAATTTTATAATAAGATCCCTAATGAAATTTTAAATTTACCGTCACTAAAGTTTAAGGAACGTATAAAGGCCGCTTTAGTACAGAAGGCTTACTACCACGGAATAGATACCTTATTTATCTGTTCTGTGCTTACTACAATATTATATTTAAATGATAAAATGCGTGGTTGTAGCGCTCGCTCTCGCAGGAAACATCTGATGTAATAAATTTAAGTTTGTTTTTGAAAAGAGTAATTGCTGAGTTTATTGCTGGCTCTTCTCAGCAAAATCAACCTTCCGAACCGTGCATTAGTGCATTAGAGTATTAGAGTTTGACTATTCATAAGTGCCTGTGAAGGCCTATTTGAATGAATAAATTATTACATTTCATTTCATTTCAACTGTGACAATAGAGGATCATTTAGTTTAAACAGTTTTGCATAAACCATAAAACTGATACTTAGTTTGATTTATTTAGTGTGCGTATTTAGTGTGCAATTCAGTACCTATTTTTGGTTCTAGTTTTGATTTGTTGTATTGGAATAGAGAGAATTTATAATTAAGGCATTAATACATGCCTTTATTAAGGCCGGGTCTAAGCTCAAATCTCAAAAATGGGTTTCTTTGAGAGTCGAGTATGACGTAACGCAATGAAATACCTAACACAAAAAAATACTGTGGATAGAAGAGGGGTTTGAGAAAAATGTTAACCGAATAGAATATTAAAAAGTGCTTTGATATTCCCAATAAAAAAATCCTAAGTTACGTCTAAAAAAATCTTTCGCGTCGAAATTCTCCGTATTTTCAGCGATGACAACAATTTTATTTTTAAGAATATATAAGATACAGAATTATATTAGAATGTTAACCGGACACTTATTCAATTTAATGCGTATATTCTGTATAATCTAAAGAAAACCCGTAAATAACAGTCCATTTCATAGAGTCGACACATTTATGATTTACCATTTTCAACCCTATTCGAGTGAAGAACGAGTCCTGTCAAAATCGTAGTCAGTCCGCGCCTTAACTATCATGTCATGCCTTTTATTTTCCCAGCTTTAGCACTAAGTGCAATTAGAGGTTTTAGTTGGCAACTCTTACATATGACCTCAATAAAATATTGTGTTAACTTCTCATTTTGCTATACCATAAAAAAGACGATGATTTTAGTCAATAAAAAAATTTAATTGGTATTTTGTATTCTCTTTAACCCGTTGGTTCTCGCGAGGGATACATTAATATTCCACAAACAAGCAAGGAAAGGAACAAAATAATTTGTACTCTTACATTTTACATACATAATCCCTTCAAAAAAATGTTTATAACAATTGGCTAAAACGTGGCTAAAACTCCTTGAACTCAGGAAATATGTAAATAATTTGTAAATATATATATACGTGTAAACAGACTCTATCTTGGCTTCTGATGATAGAGTTGCCATACCGTGAAAGTATTGCGTTCGGACCCTCTGAGTGTAAGTAAATACAATTTATGAGATTCAAATTATATTGTCTGAATTCAACACATATCCAAATGCATTTCAATTTATAGTGGATTATATGCCTTACTTTTTTTTTTTTTTTTTTTTTTTTTTTTTTTTTTTTTTTATGGCACTTGTTTATCATTATGCCAATGTCAAGTTTAGGAAACTGATATTATTTTATAAAATACGGAATGATCGGGAATTTGGAAGGGATCAGTAATGTTGGATATGAGCTTAGGGTATGAGGATACGGATTTAGAGTAGGAAAAAGAAAGGATAATTATATTACATTGATAATTATATTTTTATATCATTTTGAATTATAAATGTACTTAGAGCTTTATATACAAGATGGTTATTAGACATAAGAAGGATAGGGATAGATGTGGGAAATGGAATATCGAGTGATATAAGATGATCAATTAAGGAAGAGGAATCATTACTAGTACACGCCAAAAATAAATGATTTAAATCTCCGACATCTTCACCGCACAGACATGACTCAGACTGTACAATGCGAAGCCTTGCTAGATGTTGTGGGGTACAAACATGACCCAAACGCATACGTATTAATATAGAAGTTGTTCTTTTACAAAGCTTCACATTGGAAAACCAAGGTTTGTTTGGAATAGTTGGTTGAATTGCATAATAAAATTTTCCTTTTGACTGGCTACTGATAGACCATATACCATTCCAGGAGTCCAAAAGATACAATTTAGGTAAATTAGAAAGATCATTAGAGAAAACTTTATAAGGGTGCAAGTCACCACATGAAATGGCCTCCTTAGCGAGCTCATCAGCCTTGGCATTGCCGACGATGCCACTATGACTTGGAATCCATACAAAAAGTATTTCAACGTTATTATTGAGACATTTAAAGATAATATTCCTACATTTATTAATAACTATGTTATTTGATTTAAAAGGATTTTTATTTAAAGCTTTAAGAGCACTAAGACTATCAGAAAAAATTATTGCTTTTTGGATCTTGGAAAGAAGAATATATTCTAAGGATTTGAAAATGCCAAAACATTCCCCTGTAAAAACAGATGATTCAGGAGGAAGTTTAATTTTTTGAACGATATTGTATTGTGCATGGTAAACTCCAATACCCACACTTGAAGATCCATTCTTTGATGCATCTGTAAATACATGATGCATTTCAGGCCACTTATTATTCACAATTTCATTAAATTTGGTGTTAGCATTTGGATCATTTTTTGTGATACCTATATCTAAAAATGTATTTGGAATCATGATCAATGACTCATAGTCGTAATTGAACAAAGGAAGTAAACGGGAACTATAGGCGGGGGCATTTAACATTTTATATTTTTCATAACTTAAAACAAGACACGGAGTAGATTTATGTTGCCAATAAGGTGAAGAAGATATTTCGTTTATCAATATAGGAAGCTTAGAATGCAAGGGATGGTCTGAGAATTGCATAATTCTGAATAAATATCGGTCGGATAAATATTGACGTCTCAAATGTAATGGTGGGTCACAACATTCAACACGCAAGGCATTGAGAGGGCTTGATTGCATTGCACCAGTTACTATTCTTAACGCTTTAGATTGTATAGACTCCATTTTTTTAAGAGCTGATAAGTTGCATGGTTCCAATAAAAATGTCCCATAGTCTAGAATTGAACGAATCAATCCATTATAAACTAATCTGAGAGACGACGGATGTGCCCCCCACCAAACGCCAGAAAGACATCGAAGCATATTGACCATACGCTCACATTTCACCATTATGTGATCAACATGTGTGACTGCAGTCATTTTAGCGTCTAAAATGAGACCCAAAAATTTTACGTTATTTTTAAGAGGAATATTTTTCCCATCATACGATAAAGTAATTGTAGGAGGAACTTTTTGTCTTGAGAATAACATAATACTACTTTTGGAAGGAGATAATTCCAATCCATTATTATCCATCCAAGATTTTAAAAGAGAAAGAGAATGTGACATACGATTGCATAAGATATCAGAAGAGTGGTCAGAACAATATAAAAGTAAGTCATCAGCATATTGTAATATAGAAATAGAATCATTCAAATATGAATCTAAATCATATGTGTATACGTTATATAAAATGGGACTCAGTACAGATCCCTGAGGAAGACCTTTCCAAATGTTTCTTGAATTATTAGAAACATTATCTAATGATATTGTTCTTTCTGTTAACATGTTAATAATGAAGCGAGTTAAAATAACAGGAAAATTTAATTTGAGCAATTTTTCTTTTAGTATGGAAAGGACTACATTGTCATATGCTGAGGATATGTCGAGAAAAGCAGCTAATGTTGATTCTTTGCGAGATAGAGCAATCCGTATATCTATTGTGAAAACTGAAAGGCTGTCTAATGTACTCCTACCTTTTCTAAAACCATTTTGACTGATAGGCAATATGTGATTATGTTCGAGAAACCATTCTAATCTATTTTTAATTAAATGTTCTACAATTTTAATGATAACTGGCGATAATGCTATTGGGCGATAAGATGAATGATGGCTTGGGTCTTTATTGGGTTTCAGTACTGGCAATACTACTTGACGTTTCCAGCAACTTGGAATGTCACCTGTGGAAATAACTTTGTTTATTATTTTTAAATAATAGAGTAACGCTTCATCGCCCAAATTGGCAAAAAATGAATAAGGAATGCCATCCTCTCCAGGAGCCGAATCTTTCACACTATTTAAAATATACTTTAATTCAACTAATGAAAACTGAGTATTTATACCAGTATTTGGAATGTTGGGAGGAATATTGAAGTCATTGATATTTGGTGACACTGTTGGAGGTGCTAACTGGTCAAGATATGCATCAGATAAAGATAGAGGCAATAATTTCAAGGGAGAACTCGCGACATATGAAGATCGAAACCTCTTAATATTATTCCATAATTCAGTGAAAGGGGTGCTAGGGGAAATAGAAGCGCAGAACTTTCTCCATCCTTGAAATTTCTTTTCCTTTAGTAGATCACGAGTATCATTACTGATTTTTAAAAGAATTTCATAGTTATCATCGGACATATTATTTTGATAATTTAATTCTGCTTCTTTTCTGTTTTTAATGGCTGCAGTACATTCTTTATCCCACCATGGCGGAGAAGGGAGTCTATTTGAGCCTTTTTTAATAGGAAACACCTCATCAGCTACATCTAATAATATTCTAGTGAAACATTCTACATTTTGTAACAAACTAGGAGACTCTGAGAGGGAACAAATTTTTTGTTCAACTGTAGATTTGTACAATTCCCATTTTTCAGTGTCCAACCTATATTTTAAACGAGGAGGCTTGTGTTGTGGTGGAGAATATGGAATTCTGTTATAAGGAAATGTGATTATGATAGGAAAGTGGTCGCTGCCATATGTGGAAGAAAGAGTATACCAATTGACATTGGAAGCCAGATCTGGAGTACAGATGGATAAATCTACTGCACTTATTCCTTCATTTGGTGAAGTGCAACGAGTGGGAGATCCAGTGTTTAATATACATAAATTATGGAAATCTATTATTTTCAAAGTATCTTCCCCATTAGTATTTGTTAAAGAACTTCCCCATGATCTATGCTGGGAGTTAAAGTCCCCTAATAACATAAATGGTCTGGGAATATGGGTCAAAATATTGTTAATTTCATTAAAAATTTGTAAAGAGGGGTGAGGAATATAAATAGATACAAAAGTAATATTATTAACTTTAATGCATATTATAGAAAAATCATTAGAATGTGAAGGAAGAGATATAATTTTATAGGGTAAATTATTTGTAACTAAAATAGCTACACCTCCGTAGCCATCATACCTGTCTTCTCTTATACAGGAATATCTAGAAACTCTAAAATTATAATGTGGTTTTAACCATGTTTCCGAAAGAGTAACAATAAATGGGCTATATTTATTTATAAGATATAATAAATCACTTTTTTTATTATTTATGCTTCTGCAATTCCATTGAATTATGGTTGTACAATCCATTATTCAGAGCATCAATTGTAGATTCAATTATAGGAGCAACGTTGGACGGTATTAATATATTATTTTGAGTAAGAACACTTAATAATGTAACTATAATATCATTGATTGACATCTGCGATTGTTGGTTATTATTAACTGTAGTTGATAAGGCACAACCATTTATAGGAGATGATATATTATTGTATTCATTTATCAATTTATTGTGGGCTACCTGGTCATAGCCAGGTGTAATGGAGGGGGGAGTTTTAATATTTTTGTATATTGTTTTTTTATATGATATGTTCTGTTTTGTTGATTGATTGTTTTGTGGACTAATTGATGTAGATTTTTTGGGAATTGATAAAATATCAGCATATGGCTTGGAAATAGGTTTATGCAATTTAGCAGCCTCAGCATATGAGATACAGTCCTCAGCCATAGTTATTTTTATATTTTTCTGGCGAGAAAATTCTGGACATGTCTTATTTGTAGCGAAATGAAAACCTGAGCACAAACAACACGAGGCACAATCATCATCTACATTACATGAGTCTCCTGTGTGACCCTGCCCACATTTGAAACACCGCGGTTTCCCTCTGCACTGTGCTTTAGTGTGTCCATATCGGCAACAATTGTAACATTGTACAGTTGGGTAGTGATATAATTCAACTGATAGAGAATTATAACAAACAAATACCCGTTTGGGCAAAACCTGGCCATCAAATGATATAATAACCGACTGAGATGGTTTCCATGTGGCAGTTCCTTCAACAAGAACTTTAAAATTCAATCGTCTAACTCTTAGAACTGGTCCGCACCCAATGGGCACTGAAATATTATTAAGAATTTCTTCATCAGACCATTCTGTAGGGATACCCCTAACTACACCCATTCTGATAATATTAAATGTAGGAATAAAAGCCTTGAAGTCATTTACTACCAATGTATCACTATTAAGAAATAAGTTAGCATCTGTATATTGGGAAAAAGATAAGGACACTCGGTTGCGACCAATTCGCTTGACGCTGCCATTTATAATATTTTTAAAATTATTGTTTTTTAAATAATTGCCAAATGATATTGGATGCAATATAATATTATCATTTGGAGTCTTTTGTATTTTTTGGACATGAATAGTATAAGGAGCCAAGTCAGTTGATGTATATAATTTTCTGCCAATCTGAGATTCTGGGACTTTGTGGGAAGTGTTATCAATTACCTTCAAAGTCGCAGAAGGTGTCGGAAGAGATGGAGATGGCTGGCAATCACTATCAGAGCATTTACATGACTCTTTATTCTGATTAACACTCATTTTGTTAACGCGTTTCTTTTTGTTGCAAGTTCTGCAGATTTTTTTGGCGTGACTACGTTTTCTGCTAGTTTTAGATGATGAACAGTCGGTGTCCATGCCAGACTCCGAATGTTCAACAGTTACATAAGCAGCCACCTGGGGGGCTGAGCCCCCAGGATCTGGCGGTTCTTTCATGTTCAAAGCTTATTTACATATAAAAGAAAAACTTACCTACAGATGAAAATATTTACAAACTACCTATTCTACAAAAGTAATTATATATAATATATACAAAATATTACAAAACTGATCACTTTTTGAATACAATAACAATTAACTATTTAAATAGAAAAAAACACTCCCGCCGCGATCAAGTTTCCCGCGCTTTTCTATGCCTTACTTATTGCGTGACGTGTTTTGGCAATTGATCACAGTGTAACTGTGAACAGAAAAGTGATTTCTACATAGATACATAATATTATACTTTAAAGACACATTATCAACTGTTTAATCAAAGCGATCTCGATAGGTGTTAGATTTAGACAAGCTTCTGATACCTAGTTAATTAACATTTTGTTTATAATTCTGATTAATATTTTTAATTTAGTATATGGAATATAATAATATAAACACTTAATAATATTATGAGAATATATATAGTAGATTATTTATATTTTGTCTTTATAAAATTATCATTATTTATGCCTGCTCCGTTTCTAGTTTTATTATGCTTTGTACTAGACCACATAGGCACAATTATACAGATGAATTTCCCTCAAAAAATAAAACAGGTCATTTGGTCTATAGAAAAAAGATTATACAATAACAAAAATATAAATAAATTTAAGTCAAAATTATCAACTATTAATTGGTATGACACACTTTCACGAAATAAAAATATAAACGAAAATTATAACATATTTCATGATAAACTTATAGATATTCTGAACCAATGTATACCCAAACGAAAAATAAAACTAAACAAAGAATCAAAAAAATACTGGCTTACTGTAGGGATAAAACACTCCTGCAAAAATAAAAGATTATTAAAAATACTTACTTTAAAATCAAACAATCTGGTATTAACAGAATATTATAAAAAATATGAAAAAGTATTAAAAAATACAATTATAGCAGCAAAACAATTGCAATATATAAAAAAATTTAAAAAATCTAATAATAAGGTGAAAACAATGTGGAGTATTATAAATGAACGAACAAACAAGACAATCAAAAAGGATAGAAATAACATAAAATTACATATAAATAATAAATTAACTTCGAAACCGAAACAAGTAGCTAATACTTTTAATAACTTCTTTGCATCTATAGGCGAAGATTGTATCGGAGGAGACGGCAGCACGCCGCAAGGCCGGCCCGTGCTCTACCCCACAGAAAATACAATGTTCCTTAATCCAGTAGACTATCACGAAGTTTACCACATAATAAAAAAACTTAAAAATAAAAAATGCCATGGGATAGATGAACTTCCACCTACCTTATATAAACAATGTGCTTTCGAATTAACCGTACCCATTTCAATTTTAATTAATCAATCATTTAACGAAGGCGTATTTCCCGACGCACTTAAAATAGCACTAATCAAACCAATCCACAAGAAAAATACAAAAACAGATCCTAATAATTACCGTCCAATTGCACTTTTGCCTTCTGCCTCAAAAATTTTCGAAAAAGCTATGTTTAATAGAATATACACATTCTGCGAGAAATATGGAATCCTCGATAACTGCCAAAACGGTTTTCGAAAAAAACGATCTACGGTGCTAGCAGTTTATACATATATGCAACAAGTCCTAAACATCCTTAATAACAAAAACTATGCAGTGGGTATTTTACTTGATATGACCAAGGCTTACGATAGAGTCCAATATCCTGTGTTATTAAACAAATTGTACGGAATAGGAATACGCGGTTTGACACACAAATGGTTTGCATCGTACTTAAGAAATAGAGAACAATTAGGGTAGAGGCACCAATAAATGAACGTTTAAGCGTTTTTTCGATCTTTAAATAGCTATAATTCGGTCATTTCATGACATAGGCGCTTGTTGATTTTTTCAATAATACCTGATATCCTTATTAATTGAAGGATTAAAGTAATTATATCCTACATCTTCATATATTTTTTTAAAAATTGAAAATGTAAGAAAATTTAGGTTTTACCCCTATAGTTGAACACTGAGCCCTAATTATGAACGTTTTGTACCCAAAAGTTGAACTAACATTTGAGTAGGAGTAGATTCCATAGTAGTTCGTTCATTTAATGAATTAATGAACCATAAAATGAACGAATAATATTCTAAATGAATATTATTCGTTCAGCTTGAGGCAAATATACCCAAAGGTTGAACGAATAAAATGTGGACCGTAAAAATTTCGACCACCGATCTTAATGGTGATTCTATAGGAAAGTTAGGTTTAAAATAATCAAAAACTCTAAAATAATTTGTTCAACTTTTGGTAACTAAGTTCATAAATTTAATAAAATTCATTTGAGTATTTTTGTTTTGGTGTTTAATCGTTAACTTATCGGTTTTAATGGGTATAAAAATTAGACCTTTTTCCATTAGTTGAACGCCGTTCATCTATTGGATCAAGTGAACAAAATTTAATCCATTACTTGAACAGTAAATTTCTCTAAAAAACGGTAAATAATGTAATAATATATATTAAGTTATTGAAAGCAGAATATATCAAGATTTTATTCCAACCAAAACTGCTCTAATATGACATTAATTCTTTCTATATGCTGACAATGTTCTTAAATTTGGAGGGACTTACCGTTATAAGGTTTCCATATAAAACCGATTTTTGGCGGGTAACGTAACATATAAAAATTCACTGCAAGCGCATCTGGGCTGTCATTGTCAATGTTGTTAAGGAATATGGAAGATAAAATATTGCCTTATGGGGAAAAAAATATTGCAAACATGTAAATTTAGGGATTATATTATATTTTTTTAATTTTCGGTCGATCGTTCATCTATTGGGGGTCGGTCATCTTTTGGTGCCACTACCCTAGTAGAAATTGAATATATTAACAGGAAAAATAACGAAATAAAAAAGGTTCGATCAGATTCAAAGATAGTTAATGCCTCTATCCCACAAGGAAGTGTCCTTGGATGTCTTTTATTCTTGATCTATATTAATGATCTCCCTAAAATCATGGAAGAACCATGTGTTTTATTTGCAGACGATATTTCGCTAATCACCTCATGTCAAAACAGCACAAACTTAAACGAAAAACTACATTCTATACTACAAAAAACAACAGACTGGATGAACGACCACAATCTAGAAATAAACTTTTTAAAAACTAAATTAATGATTTTTCACCCTTATCAGAAGACAACTTTAAAATTAAATTTCATATATAACAGTACGAAACTAGAAGTCGTAAATGAATTCAACTTGCTAGGCTTAGTTTTAGACACACATATCAGCTGGAAACAACACATTCAAAAAACCAGAACAAAACTATCAAGATTTGTATATGCGCTTCGCGAAATTAAAAAAACAACTGATCTTCCTACTGCACTTGTTACCTATTATGCCTATGCTCATGCATGGATTAGCTATGGCATTATCTTATGGGGAAACAGTACCGATTCACACACCATCTTTACACTCCAAAAAAAACTAATACGTATTATAGCCAATATAAAAGATACAGACAGTTGCAGACAAGCACCTATATTTTAGAAATATGTAAATTCGTTAGACAAAATACAGATAATTATAAAAAAAGAGAAGACGTCCATTCAAAACAATTGCGATTTAAAAGTAGATTAATGGTACCATCTTCCCGAATAAAAATGCACCAAATGAGTCCTTTTGTAATGTCCGTAAAAATATACAATAAACTACCAGAATTACTAAAACAAGAAACAAATAACAAAGTGTTTATAAATAAATTAAAACAAATATTAATTACAAAATCTTACTATACTATAAATGAATACCTTAACGACAAGTTAAGTTAATGATTATTTTTTTTATAATTTTTCCTCCTCTCTCCTATATTGCTTAGTGCCCAACAGGGTCCTTATTATATATTGTTATTTACTTACTTTAAGGTGTCTATGTAGCATTATATATGTAAGGAAAGCAAGATAAATAAAGTATAAAGTATAAAGTACTCAAATATGGTATTAGCTTTGCATTCATATAAATAACGAATAACCTAAGCTACTGTAGTTACACAAAATTATTTCAACGCAATAATTCAATGGTGTTACCCAAGACCTAAGACTTTTTTCTCTACCTTTATATGTGTGTATTACAAAAGTTTATTTGACAATAGTTCTCACTCGGTGTGGGTAAGCAAATATATGAATGCTCGGATGTTCATTGTGCGTATTGAGTGACTTGTGCTTCACACACGTGTGCCGATCTAACTTTTCGATTGACAACAATCAATTATTGCGCTCTGTTTACCCTTTTCGTAGAAAAGGTACTTCAATTTGTCAAGAAAAGCCATTTACTATATATATTTTTACGCAGATACGTATAAAATAAGTAATATTACAAAATACATGGAACAAAAATTAATTCTTACTCATCATCAAATTCATCATAAAGCAAGGTGCTAAGGAACTTAACGCGCTAACAAAAGAAGTGAAATGTAAAAATAAACCTTATTTTAGTGATTCTAAACTCTATTTTTAAATGCGTATAAAAATAATTTTGCTCTTCTCTCCGAGCCAGTAAGTGTGAACGAACCCTAATATGTGCATAGGCATAAAATAATAAGAAACATTAGGTAGTATGTACATATGAGTTACTTATATACAGTAATGAAAATATGTTTGGGCAAACACCCCGACCTGTACTTCACCCGTTAAAAGCTGGATTTAGGCTGTTTTTGGGACATAAGAAGTTCTCCTAGAGAACATGCCCGCACTTCCTCATGAGAACAACTCATGCAAGTAGGTACAAAGCACGTGAAGTGTGAAAGATGCCACGGTTTGGACGCGCCACTCCAGATTGAAGTAATGCAATAAAAAAACTCCACCCGCGCCGCGCCGCGTCACGCAGGAGCATTTATTTTGATAGTGATTCGGGTAACCGCCGGCCATTGTCACTACGCCATTTGATTATTGATTTTTACGCTAAATGTCCCCTTTTTCAAAAATTCTATTCATCGCAATTATAGTTTCCTTTAACATTTTTGATGTATTTAATTCTTCGCACAAAAGGATGAGGCTCTACAATGTCATTAATAACCCGCGTGGAACTTGTCGCGATTCTGTTGTATTTATATAGACTCACATTTTATTTGGGATACTTTACCTCACATCACACTTATATATCCATGCAGTTATTTGGCAAGTCATTTAACTTTTTGTTAACCCGCGTGTATTATAAACCCCGATTTTGTTGCATGTCCTTTTTATTACAAAAATCAAGAGTTTATATCATTTCAAGCCCTAGAGTAAAACTCCCGCATCGATACGACTTCTAGTTTTTGTATAAAAACATCTTAAAGTTGCCCTATATCGGGGTCACGGAAATCATAAAAAAATTAATTAAAAAAGAACTGGACTACTTAATTGAGTTTTGAATCGATATAATAATTAAACACATAATAATATACCTTCTGACAAGTTTTTGCTGTTGCACTGTGAATAGGTAACGAAATATTGGTGTTTTTGTCATAATTTTTATATATTTTATTTCTCGAATTTAATGCCGTATTAGATAATGATTCCTATACCAGCTGATTGCGTGCATGTACCTTTATCGATAGTATTAAAATCACCATCTAATTCCGCGTTATTCAGGAGTTATCAGTTATTTCTCTTATATCCGTATTCATATCCGGATTTTTAGACCTAAGGTTGTCACTTCGTATAATATATGAATTAATTATTTTTTTTACTTTGTTGGCTGTAGTGTACGAAGTAGAAGTTATTTTAAACGAGGATGTTACTCTGTTGCCGAGAAACAAAATTATTGAAAAATTACGTGACATTCTATCAATCTCCATTCAATCATGTTTTTGGGTTGCTGAAAGAGACAAAAGTGACAATCTGTCAACAGTTTGATGATCCAAGTGTCAAGTCTCCAATTATTCGTCAATTATCGCATTTTTCCTATTCTGGAAAGATTTTTCGCATGTCAGCGCCTTGTCTGTTAGGTAGTTAGAGATAGCGAACCAATTATTCGAGAATTAAGGTGTTTGACTGTGTTAAAATAGGTTTTATAGCAGTTGAATATAAAGTTCATTTTAAACCTTAAATTAAGTACTTTTTTGCATGAAAAGCTATTCGGAAATAAAATAAACGCACTGATTGCATTTGCCAGGGTTATCTTGGTTGATACAAATAAAATGGCTGGAACAACCAATATGACACTAGCTGTTTTGTAAGCAATAGTATACGATACCATTACCTGTTACCAGCAACAGCGATATACTTGCTGAAACCCTTAAAGGAACAAAATATGTTAATGGTTGATGATACATCACCAGATGAACATGATGACGAAAATTTGTTCATTTCTAATGAAGACGATGTTATTTAGATAATAAGTACATTATAACAAAATATTTTAAAACCGAATAAAATATTAAAGATATCCGGATATGCGTAACTGACAACCCTAACGAAAATAAAAAAATATTGATAACTTCTGAATAACGCGGAATTAGATGGTGATTTTAATACTATAGATAAAGGTACATGCACGCAATCAGCTGGTATAGGAATCATTATCTAATACGGCATTAAATTCGAGAAATAAAATATATAAAAAATACGACAAAAACACCAATATTTCGTTACCTATTCACAGTGCAACAGCAAAAACTTGTCAGAAGGTATATTATTATGTGTATAATTATTATATTGATTCAAAACTCAAATAAGTAGTCCAGTTCTTTTTTAATTAATTAATTTATGATATCCGTGACCCGGATATAGGTCAACTTTAAGATGTTTTTATGCAAAAACTAGAAGTCGTATCGATGCGGGAGTTTCACTCTAGGGCTTTAAATGATATAAACTCTTGTTTTATGTAATAAAACGGACATGCAACAAAATCGGGGTTTATAATACACTGTGACCCGGTATAATGATTCCGCTTTATTTGATTTCTTCATATCATAAACTGTAAGATTTTTGTGTTTTCATAATTGAACATTAACTGGCAAAAATAAAACTGAAACTGTTTGAACTTGATATTATTTGAGGTTTTAGAATATGAAAGGATATTTAATTCGGCCTCCATCAAATAAAAATTCTCCGAATGTAAGCACATGATCAGATGCCGACGCAATGTCAAAGCAGCCCCAAGAAAGGAGTTAAATAAAAGAAATTCGCGCGAAGATGTTTACTAAGAACGTTTAATCCTTTAATCCTTCGAGTATCACTACCACGCATTGGAGCGGCATTTTAGACACCGTGACAATGTCTAATTGTCACTGAAATAGTATCTATATGTATGCCACTGTGTCTTTCGCCTGGGTAGACGAAAGTAACTTGACAAAAGAGTTTGTTTGTGTCCGTTTTGCATTAGTTGTTTGTGTAACCGCACAGTAGCCGATGGGTTTGTTTGCATTTAATCCGTTTGTAATGTCCTTTCTTAGATGTTTTCATAAAAGGAACAAAGCGACCAGCGGCACGTTAAATGTTATAAATATAGACAGCAGTTGGAACGAATTTTGTATAAATATTATGTATTTTGTTATACAAAGTGAAGAGACAACATCTCAAGTACGACGGAGGAGGTATTCAAGTATATGTATCAGTTTATCAATTACTTAAGATAATGTTGATGAAAATTATATCATTGTTTTTTCTAAATGATTCCTAGAAATGCTAATACAAAACAAATTTGAATAATAACGATGGAGTCACCCGAGCCGTGACCTGTTTTGGAAGAGCTAGAAATAATTAAAAAGAACTCTTAGAAACTGATGAAACTCTATCTTTGCGAAATCAGATCCCGGCCAGCTCCCTCCCGGCTCATGAAGAAAAAGCTCCACAAGTTTTTTTCCTTTTTCTAAGTAAAAAGTAAGGTGTAGGTAGGTAAAACGGGGGCGGATCCAACAGCTGCCGCTAATTTTAGAATCGCAAAATGTGCTGGATGGGTTGTAACAAAGACCCTTAGAACAACATTAATCAGTTTAGTGGCGGTAGTCTTGTGATATAACCAATATATCTGTGTACATTATATGTCTACGGATTTTTGTAGGCATGAGAATATTCCTAGCTATAAAATATTATTATGTTACCAATACCAATTTGGTAAGATAAAACTACTATTATGCCTCAGGCGCAATTTAATTATGTCTACCATATAATGTACACTCTCTGCTTAGACACTATTTGTTATCATCCTATTACCATGTAATGCTGTCAGACTTACTATTAATTGTTTTGTAATGGTTATAAGAATTATAGAAAAAGCAGTAAAAAATGGATGGAATGCTATTTCACAGATGCTAAAGTTAGTATAGTAACAAACAACTACCCCCAAATTGTTTAACTACATTACCTATCGAGATCGCTTTGACTGAGCAGTGGATAATATATGCTACATACCAACTATTTAAAGTCTACTTTAGTTGTTTCCACATGCGTCGCGTAACTTAGCTGAAGCGACGCTGCTATACGTTTTAGACAATGGCCCTGATTCTGTTGTTCACAACTAAACTAATTTTAATGTCACTATGTCTCTTTCTAACAAAGAACATAAGAAAAGGATGTAAGAAATTTAGTCCTGTCAAATTAGTCCAATGCTTGTTTTCAATATAACTTTAGTCGCCATCTATCTCGGTTACGCCTAAATACACGCAAAATAAGACGGCAAAGATTAATTTGACAACTTAAAATATGTTCTATCCTTTTTCAATAATGTTCGTAAGAAAGAGATGAGATGTGACTAAAATTAGTTTAGTGCGATTTACAACAGAATCGGCACCATTATTGTACAAATCGAAAGATATCTTACCTGACGCTAAAATACCTTTTTATAACAACTCGTACGGTATATCTAATGTACCTCAAAAAACCACATCCATATTTTTTTTAAAGTACACTTGAAATTGGACTCATAACTAATGTAAACGAACCTATTAATCAGGAAAATCATATTTAATTAAATTTGAATAAAAGTAGTTTAAAAAATATCTGATCTTCTCATAGGCCGCTGCCACGACATGACCCGTCTCGCTTTTGAAGCTTACGCGTAGGTTCCTACTATTTTTTTTAATTATTTATTTATATAAATTGTTTGGTGCTCACGTTTTGTTAGTAATGTGGTAGTTTAAAAATTAAATGTTGCATATATTTTCTCTCATCCAACGTAGTATACAGTAAAGCGTGCTTGGGTGTCGCACAAAAACGCGTAACGAAACCTCGAGTAACAAACGGCAAAGGGGCAACTTTTTTAGTTATTAAAAAAAAGAGTTCTACAAAGGCTTGATAAATAGAATGTGCAATGCATAACGGGCTTGCAACTTGATAACCCTTAACACCTTGATCAATGTGGGTTAGTAATATAGGTAGGTGGGTAATAAGTACCGGTGTGGACTGTTTTTTTCCACAAATTGACAAAAAGAACGGGTGTTGAATTTTTTGAGAAAAATGATATTCGCCATCCGGTGTACCTATAATACTTTTAACTCCATACTTGGGTCTAGTGAACATCAGTTACATCCCAATGAAGTATAAATAATATTGTTTTTTTTTATAGTTGCAGGTTTTGGCAGTGACACTAAATCAAAATAATAATATAATAGTAAACGTTGGGTAAATACGAAATACCGGAACCTATCATAACCAAACCGGTAACTTTCCGTTACTTATCTATGTACTAAATTCTAATGGTGCGTCCACGCTACGCGAGCCGAGCATGAGCCGAGCCACGAACGAACAGGATTCGTTATAATAAAGTTATAATAAGATAATATGTTTTTTTGTTATTTAAAACTAGTTGATGGGAACGTCCTGAAAAGTCCAATATGTCATCCTGTCTACGGCAGATCTCACACTTTTTACTTTTATTCAAAGCTGTGTCTAGAACTTTGTTGAACTTTTTTGTAACAAAGAAGCTGAATAATACTAGGCCAACGTTTTAAATTTCAATAACACTAATAAAAAGCGACCTTGAACGTCAGTAAAAATCAATAGCACACATGATCACAAGTGCACTATTATAGAATCAGCTGATCTATTGTTAAAGGTCAACGCACTTCGTATCTCAAAGCGTGGTCTATAATGAAAAAACTGCATCTGTAAAAAAGCCCTTTGGATCCATACAGAAAAAATTCAACCCTACCGTGCAGTCGCGTGGCAGGTACCCCATACACAACCCTTTACAAAAATGCTTAGAAAAAAAACACTCTGGGAAGCGAAAGGGTAAAAAAGGGTTGTTATTACGCATGCGCCTGGTGGGATCAGTGCCCTCGTTTCTCATTTTAAAATTTCTACTAAGCATATTTTATAAAAATGTACATATTTTATAATGTTATTTTAGAAAAAAAATTAATAAGATAGTATTGACGAAAAATTTATTAATTGTTGAGTGTGATGAATTTAAAATGAGGCAAAGTCTTGGACGAAAGAAAATTATGGCGAAATATGTAAAGTCATAGGTAGTATAGACCGACAACAAAAATATTGTATCATACACATGTGCAAAATAATTCTAATTACACATAAAAAAAAGTAATTAGGAGTAAAATACTGGTGCTACGAGGCCTACGACCCGCTACGAGCCATCATTAAATTAAACGAAGGCATTACGAGTAAATTAATTTCATACGAAAAGAAGCAAGTGGAAACCTTAGAACAGCTCGGGGCTATAATAAGACCAAATTTAACTTTAACGACAAACTCACGTAATTCGATAATAACACAAACAGTTGTAGCAAAAACACGAGCCAGGCTACCAAATAACGGAGTGAAGCTATAATTAAGAAAGATAAATATCGTTTATTACTGTTAGGAAAGTCTATTAGAAAAAAACTACCCCTTTCACCCCACAATTTGTAACCCGTACAGTGGGCGCCCTGCCGCCCGACACGCATAAAAACCTACGACGCTCGCTGGTATGGAGTGCACTTGTCTGTTATACGTTTGATAGCAATCTTGAACATGTTACTCAGTATTTACCTAATAATGATAAATAAGCACCACCTTCTCAATCTATTTCTCAAATACGAAAGTTTCAGTTGTACCATGTATTAAAAGTTAATAAGAAATATCTTGTATTGTTCAAGAGTCACAATTATAAATTACATTTTAAAGCACTATAATTTTTTTTTTATTTTATATCGTGCTATGAGCAATGATTCTTCTTAAAGGATACAATTATTTAATGGGTAGGTTTTAAAAGTGTTATTTAAAGTGAGTCTGTATCTTAAAGTCTCACTTTAAAAAGCACTTTTAATAGTTAACTCACGTCGTAGCGAGCAAAATGAAATATTAAACCCATTCCATACTATCGTAGCGTAAGGAAAAGAAAAAAAATGTTACAGTTACATAACGCTTTTCCATAATAATAGAATCATTATCGAAAACAGAAGAGTGGGCAGCTGATTTATTAGACGATAATGGTTGCTGTCATAAATAGCTTTTTTCTAATGAATGTTTTTTTTTATATCATGCGTGTAGATACACCGGGCCTTGCGCAGCTTTTTATTAATGCACTCTTTCAAATTATGTATGCACGATGTTTTTTTAAACTTCCATCATAAAAGAACTTCGGTAGTAAAAAATAAGATTCACCTTTTGTCATAACCCTATAGAATGGGGCTAATTAATTAAACTTTTTTAATATAGTAAGTACCTACGAACAAAACACATTTATTTGTATTGTTTGTATTTGCTAGTATAACTTTGTAATTTTTAACCGTCGAATTTTTCTTAGTATTGTCGAGGTTTATTAGTGACCATTTAAAAAAACGTTATTTGTGCTACACAAACGCAATTTGCTAGCAACGCACTGATTCAATCAAAAAGTAATATAATAACAATGGCACTATCGACGCGGACGTCACCCACATATGCTGGCCGACCTTCACAAATGCACCCGACTTGAATCGACAATGCGGTATGCGAATCCGCGCTCCATGATTTATGGTCAATACTCAGTTCAAATATTTGTTACGACTATTATTCCTAATTCGTGTGTGTCCAATAAATTCAACACACGCATCATTTTCTCAATATCGCCTCGTTCCGGTCGAGACTTAAAACAACTTAAAAATTCAGCGTTTCCCCGTTGAAAAAAAGAGTTAATATTGATCGTAGATTTCTCGTCGTGGGGTGCAGCGGCCGGCTGAGTCACCCCCCGGTTTTTTACTCACCCTAAGTTATATTTTTTGTAAAGCCCCCCCCCCCCTCACCCCGGCCCGCTTTAAAGGATGAGTAGTCTCTATGGAAACGGCTCGATCTAATTTATAGGCAGGAGAAAGTATACGGATTGCTTAATTAAGAATTTAAAACGTGTCTGTTCATTAATTAATTAGAAATTTTCAGTCTACTGATTTGTTGCTCGAGTATCTTCTTTATATGGCCGTATTTATTAACTTACTGTAATGACGTTTAACATTTAATTAATATTTTGACGGAAACATACACTCAAGAATATTCGATTTAGTTACCTAAACTTAATTAAGTTATTTATTTCTTAAATTTCTGCTATACTAAATATCCATGACTTTAGTATGCAAAATAAACCATCAAATATGCAATTTTATTTCGTATACGTATTTGAATCGGGTCTAGTAGACCGCGCGTATGACGTTTTATGAATACGCAAGGGTTCGGAGCGCACGATAGCGGTGGCGAGGGCACGCGCGGGTTAAAAAACTGTGGGTCACGGCCGACCCCGGCCCCGCGCTGTCAGTTGGCGCTTTTTTGTGACGACGAGCGCGCGTTCACGGCTCTACAATCCGCGCCCGCGCACCTACTGTTTAAAACCGGTGAGTTTATAAATTAATATAAATTATTTTCCTTGTTTTAATATGTTTAAGTTCGAATGAACTATCTGTTCTCGTAGATTTTGATGCAAATAGCGATAATTCTATCGGCATCGATTTCTTTATAATTGACAATCTTTTTTGCGGGTTTTCTTGTAATTTCCAGTCGAAGTTATAATACCCAGTCCCTTATAACAGCAAAAATAAACTTACAATAATGCATGTCTTATGAGTAATGCAAAAGACGGGCTAATCTTTGGGCTAATAAGTTCTGCGTGGGGTTGCTATTGTCGGACGGGATTTTTTAAACAGCTGGCATTGGTCAATTTTGGGTCAGTTAGTAATTTTTTAAATTATAAATATTCGCTTCACTATGCTTTTTTTACTAGTTTTTAGGGTTCCGATCCAAAAAGGTAATAGGAAGGGTTCCTTTTATCTTTTTGGTCTGTCACAGTGGTATATTTCAGCAACCACTGAAGCCATTGATTTGAAATAGTTATAAATATTGCTTACCACAACTTATTGCAAATGAATTATAAAAAAAAAACATTTTAGTCTTTGCAAAAGGGACCGAAATGGGGAACCAAAATTTCAAAATTACAAGTTTAAATGGAAATGGAATGGAAATCATATGAAACGTCTTCATTTGGAGTAATCCAATGTGTAAATATTACAGGAAAAAAATATAACGAGTTTCTAACTAGCGCAGTTTTTTCGATATCATCAAAATTCTTTCACAACTAAATTTAGTTATGCAGTCCGGTTTTTACCTACAGTTATGGCCCAATCCAAGAAATTATTTTATTGTGCGGGCTCAAAGGAGTTTTCTTCCGCGGACGCTCAGATTGTGGAATGAGCTCCCCGCCGTGGTTTTCCCAAAGGAGTACAGCATGGGGTTCTTCAAGAAGGGTGTGAAGAGGTTTCTTCAGGGTCGGCAACGCGCGAGTGATACCCCTGGTGTTGCAAGCGTCCATAGGCTACGGTAACCGCTTACCATCAGGCGGGCCGTATGCTTGTTTGCCACCTTAGTGGTATAAAAAAAAAAAAATATATACGTCTAAGGAAGGTCGGAAATCGGAACCCTCGGTACGCGAGTAAGACTTAGACTCTAAGCCAGTTTTCATTCTATAGAGTTCTTAATAATTGTATGTACGTAGAATATCATTCATTGTATATTAAATTAATAAAAAAATGTAAAAACAAACCAATGATTGAGTTTTGCAGATTCGGTATCTATTTACAGCTAATGAAAAGACCGTATTTTGGCATGACAGCTGTTATATTTTCAAAACCCACCAACTCAATGTTGGTGTTGAAACGATAATTTGAAGATACTTACTTATTGTCGTATTATCGAACTATCGAACCTGATCGAACCAGTATTTGACTCAATTACTTCTTATACACCGAATTTCTAGATAGCTCGTAGTTTTGCAATATCTCTAAATAGGTATGGCGTAGAAATAATCTTCTGTTTTTAGGGTTCCGAAACAAAAAGATTAAAATGATCCCTTATGTTGCCACTCTGTCACAGAGGTATATTATTATTTCAGCATACACTGATGCTATTGCTTTTAAATTTCGAATAGTTATAAATATTAGTTACCTAATGTAATAGCAAAAGAAAAAAAAAATTAGTTACTTTGCATGTGGGCCGAAATGGGTGACCGAAATTTCAATATGAGGCTACAAGTTTAAATGGGGTATAATATATAAGAACTTCATTATTGTACATTTCAAAACAGGTTTGCATTTTCTTTTATGTTGCGTACTTTTTGATTTATGCCTAATAACAACAATTACAAAAAATACCATTCTCCTTTTCTCTGAATTTCGCAAGTAAAAAATCCATACCACAATTTATTTAAAATCATCAAAATTCGTTCACAAACAAATTTAGCTATGCGGTCCGGTTTTTTTCTACACATCTAGAAATATACCTCCTTACCTCCGAAGAAGGTCGGAATCGGAACTCTCAGTGAGCGAGTCAGACTCAGACTCGCACCCAATTTTTCCCAAACTAAGCAGAGCTTGTATTATGGAAACCAGACAACTTACTTATGCTACTTTTTGTTTTTAAATGAATATATGTTTATGCACATAAATGCATGTCCTGCGTGGGAATCAAACCCACGATACGACAACTGGCCCGTCGAAGTTTAACTATTTTAACTAAGTTTAACTATTCTCTGACTATTCTACGACCCATAACTACAATATCTTATACATTTTAAAATAAAAAACATAATTGCTAGTAAAACTACATATAATATTTAAAGCTTTTCTTTATTAATGTATTTACATGTAAGCCGTTTTATTATACAATATGTTACGGCCTGCCTTCTCTGATACACTTCACCAAAATAAACCGAATCGATTTGCTGGATTTGCTGATCATAATAATTAGATCTTGTGGGTAAGGCGAAAAAAAAACAATGGCGACAATGCTACCTAATGAGCCATAAAGAAGAAAACGATACGTAGAGCAAGGCGTAGACAAAAAAGGGCGCGGCAGGGGTGCGGGCGGCGTGCGGGCGGAGGCGCGAGGAAATGGCGGGAGAGCTAAATTAATTTGCGCGCTCCCGCCAAACAAAGGCACGCTAATGGAACGCGGCGAATGGAAAAAATGCCACCGTCCGCTCTCCGGCGACTTATTTTTTTTTGTAAATACAACCTTTGACTTTCCCAAATGAATAACATTACACTCGTCGAAGTTTCCCAATGGTTGCTTTGTCCCGATTTAATGAGGAAGAAGAAAACGCGATACTCACCACGCGTTTTCTTTAATTGCTCACTCAAAACAAACTTGGCTTCTGTTTTAATTACTTCGAGCGAAAAGTTTCTCAATGAGAAAATATTTCTTTGTTTTCGCAAAATGTTAACGAGAAATACAAATATTGTGCTGTCCAAAGTGAAATTTGAATAGCTACGAAACTGTAAGATTGATCATACGAAGATGAAGGAGCGTGTAGCGGTTTCGTAGCGCGCGTAGTCAGCTGTGCTACGAGACCTACTACAGAAGATTTACATATAATAATCAATGACTACCTGCACATGTTCTTTAAAAACGTGTCGGATATATTCACGAATGTATTATTAGTTAGTTATGGATATTGATTCCTTTTGGACATACTAAATTATGGAAATAAATAGGTACCTATCGACACATCGTAATAATGTGACATGATATTGGTTTAATTACCGTACTCGTTACGGGTAAACTAGATCGCGAGTCGCGAGATGCCGGAAACAATGAGCGATGATTATCTAAATGTAGCTACTCCCGGACCGACAGCTCTTTATCATGAGATGAAATTAATGCGAGTTCCATTACTCCAGCTAGCGCGATTTATGTGCTCCCAATTAAAAGTTCCCCGTACTGAAGACGCGAAATTAGTGGAATTCGCTTACATTTATCAAGACATCAACGTTGCCTCGCGCCACGCGAAACTTCCCAAATTTAAATTAGAGACGATTTTTACAGCTACCTCCCGGATGGGGGAGGCTGGGGGGGCGCTACCCTTTCCTTATAACGAGGAAGGCCTCATGCATTTTTATGTGCTTCTTTTTTCGCCGGCGTTTTAAACAAGGGGGTGAGCGTGGGGTGCGCCGGGGGGTGAACTTTTTTATTCGCGTCTTGATAAGTTAGGGTTGAAATTAGACGTTCGAGTTTCGTTCGCGGAATTCATAATGACGAAAATTAATAAGTTTTCTTTTGAGGGCCCTTCGAACTACGCCGCTCGTCGAATACTTAAAAGTGTATTTATATTCAAACATTTAAATACGATGTGCTATTCAAAATTCACTTACCTAACTAATTTTTTTTTTAGAATTCACCGTTGGTCTCATAAGTTTTCAGCATGACTAACCCAACATAGGTTTTGAAAATATGCCATCTCGAAATCTCCACCTGTTATAGGCGACGTACCAAGCAATATTTTATGTTTAGAGGGATTACTTGACGTTGACTTTGCCTCAATATGATTTCCAGTATTGTTGGGCTGGCTGCACTTGTAGACGCTGTCTTATGTACGTAAGGCGATGTCTGCCCGTTTGTGGGCCGCGGCTGCCTGTTTATACATATAACATTAGACATACTGATTTAATACATTATTCTGATACTCTTTAAATTTTATGAATATCAATTGAATCTTTTCACAAGCTTCTATAAATCTTGGAACCTGCTATTATCATTCTGATACAATTATCTGAAAGGGGAAGTAAATGTATAAATATTTTTAGTTGATTCGTAATAAGAACATCGACATATGACGATAACGTTAATCAATAGGTAGCGCGTGGAGTGGTCAGATAACCCAAAAACGCGTTTTAAAACATTTTGTCTGTCTGTTTGTTTGACCGGGTTAATCTCCAAAATGGCTTAATCAATTTTGACTGGACTTTTATTGGCAGACTTTTCAGACTAATATTGGCTTCTTTGAGTGAGTTTGAGTGAGTGAAACCGCGGGGTAAGCTAGCTACTCATCTTTATGAGCTCTTTCTTTCAAAAGTCTTACCGAACCAATTATTATAAACATTAACATAGAGCAAGAACAAGGCTCGTCAGCAAGACTCTTGAAAGTCTTGCTCGGGTAATTGGCTTGGAACATTTAAATAAATAAATTTCTTTGGACATTCTTCACACAGTAATTACAACCAGACTCAAGATATGCAGATATGTTCATGCACACAAAGGGATTGTCCTGGACGGGAATCGAACCCACGTCCTGCAACGTGACAGGTGAAATCTTAACCAATCACGCCAACTAACCCGCCAACATTGCTGATCTTTACACAACAATTTGCTAAAAGTTTGTTAAGAAATACCTAAACAACTGATCATAAAGCATACGTTACGCCATCAGTACCAGGTAGCTAGGTACTCGTTCTATGTAGATAATTGATGATGATATGCAGATGCTGTAACTGTAATTCATTTTTTTATATCATAACTAGTTGTCCCCGCGGTTTTACCCGCGTTTCCCGGGATAAAAAGTAACCTATGTCCTTCTCCATACCATAGGCTATCTGCATGCCAAATTTCATGATGAAACGTTAAGTAGTTGAAGTGTGAAGGCGTAACAAACAAACTCACTTTCGCATTTATAATATTAGTTAGGTTATGTCAACCTAAAATAACATCCTAATAATAACTTAAGAATGGAAGGAAATTATTCCATATTACATAACATTTCCCTTTTCTGGTGGATTATATTGGGAATTAGTCATGGACTAGTTTAGGAACAAGCCAGGGGCTCTACCGCGTAACTTTGGTGGTAATCGTAACGAACACCATTAATAAATTTCATCCAATCAGGGCCCGCGAATGGTCATCGTCGCGTCATATCGCGTGCCCGTCATTGGATGAAATAATTAATGGTGTTCGTTACGATTACCACTAAAGATACAAAATAACCCGGCAGATCAGGGTTAAGAAAAAACAAAAATTTGCTTTGGCAGCGACTGAAAATCAGTTCTGTAGCCCGGTACCTGTACTGGACTTACAGTTTACAACCGAGACGCTGTCCATTTCTGATTTCACACAACATAATTATTTATATTTTTACTAGCTGCCCCCCGCGGTTTCACCCGCATTCCCGGGATAAAATGTAACCTATGTCCTTCTCCATACCATAGGCTATCTGCATGCCAAATTTCATGATGATCCGTTGAGTAGTTCAGGCGTGAAGGCGTAACAAACAAACAAACTCACTTTCACATAATAGTTAATACTAGTTGTCTCGCGCGGTTTCACCCGCGTTCCCGTGCTAAAATACTCGGGGATAATGTAGCTTCCTATTAGTGAAAGAATTTTTCGAATCCGACTGGTAGTTCCAGAGATTAGCACGTCAAACAAAAATCTCTTCCGCTTTATTATAGTAGTATAGTATAGGATAGGATTATATTTCTGTAATTTTTTCATTTTACCTTTCTGTGTATGTGTGTTCTGTTACTTCGGAATATGTCTTCTTTCTTTCTTTACAGATTTTAATAATAATTTTCTTATAATATATCGTGTTAATTACTGCACCATCCAAAGCAATGCAGAACTGATAATTTTACTGTTAATTTTTATAGCTGGGAAAAGGTACTCTACGAAGTTGGTGATGTGGGAAAGTCTAATGCATAGAAGCGTTGATGATGACGATGAAGAACTTATTATTTTTACTTATTTATTTAATTCTCTTTTGAGCTCATATTATTATGTCGGTTAATATGAAATTACTTGAAAGATTGTTTTTTTTCTATGAATTAAGGTTCAACATCACTTTGGTTACTGTGACACCTTAGCTTCGTCGTCTCAAGTTACGAAACATTAATGAGCAATCGACACGCACTTAGAAGTCTTCTTAAAATTCAAAGCAGGTATTTTTTAAGATCGATTGCTTATGACGCTGCTACGAATAACTTTCTTATATTTCGTAGCAGTTGATATACGTGCGTCGCGTCAGTGTCTTTATTGTTGGTTGGTTTACCTTGCTGGAGCTCAAACCATATGATCAATCCACACTCTATTGCACTTATTTCTTACTAGTTTCTGTTGATGCGTGATTGAGACACAAAAATCTTACACTGCATCCATCAACATACAAACATCCGAACTATCACATTTATAATATACCTAAGTGAGATTCTATAATAAAAGGTATTGAGAAAAAATTACATAGTAATTTTTGCTGTTAAGCAAAAGATTATATTACAGTTTAAATAAGTAGTACGAGTACCATAGCACCTTTACTAATGTATCGACAACAAATATAGAGAAAACACGGAATAGAATGCGAAGGTTTTCCCTAAACGACTCATTTCAGCGATAAGTAACACATTCGGACAGTGATGTGTTTCGGTTGGCGTCAGGCGCGATACGATGTGAGTGGGAACGTGAGAGCACATGGGGACACTTGTTGATCTCTCGTAAGCATGCGCGCTCACATGAGCACATCAACGCCCCGCGTCCTCTTTACCACAACCGGTCAACCTTTGTCACATACAATTTTTCATGCTTCGGCTGCGTTATCAAAAGATATGACATATCAGGATGACCAATTAAGTAAGACATTAAAAAATGCCAAATACATTAAATAGCTCTCAACGTAACGAAAATTAATGGCTATTATATTTCATCAAAGTTATAAATTGGACGAATCAGCGGAGGCGGGTGCCGAACGGTAGGTAAGTCGGATTCCTGCAATTATAAGAATAAAAGAAAGTCATTAGTCCAATCAATCCTGGCAGGCGCAGCGGCTTGGAACTCGGAGTGGAGAGCGGTTCTCGCATTATAATTCGCGTCTAATAACGTCGTTAACAACGCACATTAAAACAAAACAAACAGCGGCGACGAGAGCGGGCGCGGGCGGGCGCCATCCTTCCTCGAATCCGTGTCATTAATTTACGTAATGCGTAGGTACGCGCTATCCCCAAATATTTAAGAAGCCTCCTCCGGGAGCGCCCGCTTCTCCACTATTCCCCGTCCCTGCGCCGCCCGCCTCCCACAACCCGCCTGCCGAGAATTATGGCGGCCGCCTTGTAATTATATTTTTTAATTTATCTTCCTTAGCGAATACAATGGAGGCGCCACCCCGCCACCGGAGCGCTTCTTTCTCATGCTGAATATTGTATCAGGCCGCTGAAAAAAGGAAAGAACGCTTTAATTACAAGCGAGAGAGCGACCGGCATTACGCGCTAAATATTTGATGTTGTCTCTTTCTTTACTTTCACTGTTGGCCGCGCGCTCGGCAGCGCCACGCCGCCGCTGCCGGCCGCCGCGTCCTGTCGTCAATAATTAAAACGCCTATTAACTCATTCCTCCTCAGGTGACCCCTCATTACTTCACCAACAAAAAAATCGAACCTCTCTCACATGTAGGTACTTGGATTCTATACACACACAACCAGTGCACGAATTAAATATATATTTATAAAGCACCCATACCTACAGCTACTTATAATATTCAAAAAAAAAACACATTACATTTATCAACATTAGGCTATAGCTATTTACATAGGTATGGTAGATGCAGGTACCTACGCTTTCAATTTATTCTGGATACGAAATGTTATTATCGTAGCCCCAATCAGATCACATAATAGGTATGATTAAATCCATTGAATCTAATAAAACAACAAACGATTTAAATATTATTAATAATATGCAGTTCATCTACCTACCCCATGCAAGCTCCTTGTAGGTAACAAACTTCTTTAATAATGTATATAAATTGGGTTTTGAAATGAATAAAATTAAAAGTCTTGAGAACGTCTCGTCACATAATACCACATACGCACGTGTACACGTACAGTAGTAAGTAACCCTATGGTATGGTAATTAGTTACGTAGAAATTCTAAACACATACCGATAGACGCAAGGTGCGTGCACATTGATTTATTGTTGTAACAGTCGCAAATTAAGGCGGATTCCGTGGCGCGGACACCCGTAGCTGCAGTACTTAGCGAGAGGAGACAAAGTATAAAGTAGCACCCCCATCCACCCACTGAAAAACGTCTCTAATATTCTTTTAGAAACGGTGGCATTTACGGGCTATATTTTATCCTGAATTTGCATACGCTCCTTTTTTCGTACCCGTCCTCTATTTTATGGGTGAGTATTTTTTCATCCGGGGGTTAAGATACAAAAGGGTAAAGCGCGGGGAGCTGCTCAGATAATTAAATTGCACCGCGCGCGATTGCGGGAGAACAGCAAAAACTGTGCCTCGCGCTCGGCTACAATCAAATGTGTTTGTCTCCCCGCATCTCTGAATCGTACGAAACGATTTTATGACTTTACAACACATTAAACTACACAATTAAACTCATTTATTGTTCAAGAATGTTTATAGTAAGGTTCTTACTTGATCTGTTATTTTAATTTAGGTGTAGAAAAACACCTAAAAATTAAAATAACTTTTATAAAGAAAACAAAACACTCTTGCCTACTTATATCTTCTTGTTTCAATTTCAAACAATTATTATCATATAACAAGTTAAGCTTGAAGTATTTTCAACGAAAATTTATCAAGCGTGCGTAGATAGGATAGGTATACTATTTATGTTCTATTGTGTTACAAAATAATATTGTAAAGTAAAAATGTAGTCAGACCACTTTATCTAGGCAACTCTGAAATCGCATTGAAAAAACGTGATTTCAGTTAAATAATTCTAAATTTCTTTTTTCTTTCATAAGAATGCTACTAAGCTACTAAAATATAATTAGCATTCAATATTTTGCGATTTCTTAAAATTCAAAAAAGTTAAATCTAGATTTAGTACTTACCTTTTATCCAATAAGTATTGTTTAAGGACCTACACTCGTACATGTATCTGTAGTTTGAAAAGTAATTGTTTACGTAGATATTAATAAATACAATTAGGCAAAATATGATTACGGCGTATTATGAAGCGTGCCACAAATCATACGTTATGACGATGACGACGACTCTATCAAGAGTGCAACGCAACGAAGATAATAATATCATGTTTTGAAATAATACTTTATCAATTCCATAAAAAAAAAATTATGTCTTACCCAGTCGCGATACTAATTTAACTAACAAATTAGGAGAAATCTTACCCAGCTCTAAGTCAAATTACCATAATTGCTAATCAAATGCTGTAGGAGTAGCCGTGGCGGCGTTGCTTCGTTCTAATTACAAATTCTAATTTCCTCTCTTGTTTCACAGGCCCTTTGAATTTGTAAATTACTGCCTTTGCTCCAGGATGCCAAATGAATTTTGATCTTGACTGAGTACGCACAACTTCTACAATTGGCTTTGCCTGCTTGTAACATGAGTATAATAATAATAATATTTTTTTATTGACACAATTACATACTTTTTTTTAACTAAGTATAGAGTTAGCTTAAAGGTAGAATAAGTTCAGTTTTAGTGTAACTACTCAAAATCAAAAAGTCATTTATTCAGTTTAGGCCCTGATAAGGCACTTATGAACGTTAATTTGTTACATACAGTTGAATTTACCACCGGTTCGAAATACACTTAAACTGAGAAGACTATGGCAAGAAACTCAGCAAGACTTTTTAATACCTATACTACGATTAGGTAATTGATGACCATTTATTTTATAGTTGAAATATTTTATTACTGAATTAAGCTTCCCAGACACAATGTTTGGTCAAAAGTATTTTTAACAGACAAGTTGGCATAGTGGCTAGATACCCTGACACCACGGGTCATGGGTTCCGATTCCTACTACTCCTACAAGTGTTAACAAATATGTTTTTTTACTCTATAAATGTTGTTATTTGGCTCAAAACTACGTATGGGTGAGGGGGCCCGGGTATCGGAGAGTTGATAAGGTTTTCGGCATAATCGTTTCAATTATACCTTCACGACATGACGAGATGTTTTTAGGATTTCTAGAGCTCAAAGCATTTTGACCAGTTACAGTTTTAGAGCTACATTATTAATTTCTACGAAATATTTAATGTATTAGAAGGCAACTATATGAGTTAATATGATATGGGTATTCGTAGAGCACAACCAATTAAGCTAATCACCAAAATAATAACCCAAATCAATGAATATTTAATTTAATGCGATTATTGTACTTACCTACGTCCTTTCATATTTTGTTATTTGAAATATCAAGGTACTGATAAAAATTAAATATAAACATACAAACAAGCAATAACACATTATATCAATCCTAAACATAAGTATCTGTTATGTGAGCTTCATGAAGAAGCTGTAAATTTGTTTGAAGTCGTATAAAGAGAATTTTCTTGAAAGGAAAATAAATCGTCAAAAACTTAATAATATTAAAACATTTTCGCTGTGTAGGTATTCAAGAGCGTCGTAGCGCGCGAATTTAATTCTATCACAAGTCTACTTATAAATAACACCGAGTCCAATTAAAAGCGCGGGACAGCTTTGAAAACGGAATGAAGGAGAGGAAAGTGTAAGTACGTAGGTGGGGAAATGTGCTCGTGTTTACGGAAAGCTCCTCCGGCAAATATTATCGCGAGACGAGCGCGATCAAATATTCAGCCGGCGCGGCGCGCGGGTGCGGAGCGCGGCGCGGCGCGGGACGCAACCCTCTCCAACTTTCAAGCCCTTCCCTTTGCACGCCCTACACTAATTACGTTTAGAGTTCTTAAGCGAAATTACTTAGGCCCCTCGCCACCCGCGCCCGCACCGGCCGCCTCGCGACCCCCTTCCGGAAATGAGGCGCGCTGGAAAAACAAGAAAGAGGAAAGCGTTATATAAGAAGGTCGCTGTCTTTCTGTACGTCCTAAATCTGGGCAATCTCTAAAAGATGTTGATGTAATGATTTTTTTCTTCATTTTCGCGAGCGTTCTCTGTTCATGAGCGGTTGCTAAGTGAAAAGCAATTAAAGCACGGGCGAGTGATCTCCACCCAGCCCGTCCCCGGGGCCCGGGGGCACCGCCGTCCCCACCCATCTTGAGACTTATTCGATCAACAAAAAATATATAAGTAATTACAATATAAACATGATAATGTTGCATAAACTTCATCACTTACCTACAAATATCATATTTTATACATCACATCACATACCTACATATCGAGAAGAGATACCTCATGCAGGAACAGTCCATCATACGTAAATAAATACATAAATTCTATGCCGGTGACTGTATATTGTCCATTCCATATGTCATTTTATTACCTACTTGTTACTGATACATCATCAAAGTCATGATGATTAGAATGGACAATGGAAAATTTGTTAATTTTTATATGAAGATTGAAATTACTTTTTTTTACATCTCAAATGGCAAAATTTAAAGTTTCTACATTTTAAATGAGAACACCGTCTTCAAGCTGGCTCTTTTAGGTTTGAAACGATATCAAATACTTACAGTACAATAAGTATTTGCTGAAAACACTATAATTTGTATGAAATTTCAAGCTTGGGCCAAATTCTATGCCGGTGACTGTATATTGTCCATTCCATATGTCATTTTATTACCTACTTGTTACTGATACATCAACAAAGTCAAAGCCATTTATTCAGTTTAGCCCCAATGAGGGCTTATGAAGGTCAAAGCTGATCACCGGTTCGGAAGTCAGCCTTGAACTGAGATTACTAGGCATAAATTAATAATAATGTATTTGTATTTATTTTAATACCTTATACCTACTTATGAGACTTGACTCCTGTAATCCTAATCTTCTAATATTGGAAATGTGAATATGAGTTTGTTTATTTGTTACGCTTTCACACCCTAACTACTAACCGATTACGACGAAATTTGGCACGCAGATAGCCTATATGGTATGGAGAAGGACATAGGCAATTTTTTTAACCCGGAACGCGGGTGAAACCGCGGGAGACAACTAGTTAAAGATAAGTTAGTAAGTTTTGTCAATAGGTGTCAACCAACTTGTAGTGTGGTCAAGAAAATCTGTCATTTTTCATTACTTAGGAAATTTAGGAATACTAGATCAAGCCTGTAACTTGATTTTTAATTACGGAAAATATAATATACAACTACACATAATGGAAAAATAAGATAACGAAGCAGTATTTAAATAATTAAATTAATTCCGTAGTACATTGTGTGGCTTAGTGGGCGACGCGACGCGGACGCGACGTCAGCGGCAGCCGCTTGAATTTAACAAACAAACGCCCGAGATCGCGTTTCCGCACCTTTCATGTACCAGGGCACAGTTTAATTTCCTAATTTTCAAATATTCTCCCAAAACAAGACAGACTTGGGAGACTTTATTATCTAATAGGAAGCTACCGTCACCGTTCAAATGCGGTATATATAGGTAGGCACAACAACGCTGAATAATTTCCTGTTTAACAAAATGGCTTTGATGCTTTTAAATGGATTTTTATGACATTTGGTACTTACCTATTGAGATTAAGGTCTGTATTATGCAACACTTATCTACGTCATTATTTATTTAAAACCCGTAGTAACCGAATGGGTATGCGGTCTGTCTTCACACATCTACAGACTCACTCAACGTCCACAGTAATTTTACTTATTTTATAATTTCGTTGTTTTTCTCAGCTGATGAGATTTCCCCGTTGTCCACCGGTTTGAATTAGGTAGATAATGGTAAAAGACGGAAATAGCGTCACGAAATTACAAAACAAAAGAGGGAAACTTGCGGCTGTTTAATGAGATTTAAATAATTAATGAGCGTGCAAAATTGGTTTCTTTTTTCAGCAACGGCAGCGGAGTGCTTCGGGGGCGATGAAAAACAAGCCATAATTGCAACCCCGTCCTGAGTCGACGCGACGGGGACAAACTCCTAACTGGTCGCCTCCACTGCTTTCACAAAATATTACCCAGCGAGGGAGCAATCCACCGATCATAATTCATAAAATAAAACTTTTAATTGCTATCGTCATAAATCTTAATAGGACAGCAATTAAACTTGTAAGATGCTTCTTATGAATCGTGAATAATTTGTGCTGTTGTTTGCCAAGTAGTAAACCTACCTAGCTCAGACGAACCCATATAATATATCTATAAATAAATAATGTATGTGTCTATTTGTAATTTCCTACTAATCTTACATACAGATATTTTTATACTGTTGACGATATAATTAATAGTAAGAAATCCGTTATTAATTCCCACAAGCAATTTTGCTGCCTGATAAAACCGGCCATCGCCAGAATGTAGTTCCTATAACTGCATGTAGATTTTATCTACTTTCTTTTACGATTGACAGATATCCGTTTAAATTGCAAAAAAACTATCTATGGATCACGTTGAAATTAACATATTCGACTACTTACTTGTAGGTACTTGTCATTAAAACCAATCCTCCATCACATTGATTTCAATGGTATGACCGTTACATTCGAGATTCCACATGATCAACCACGAAATAATTCGCATTCATATACGAATAACGATGTCTGGAATCTTATTTTTTGACTAAAAATGCAACTTTCAGTTCGTTGACTTTATTATAATGAAATTGTGTTATCGCGAAATCTTAACGGAATATGGAAACGGAACAATGTTCTTATTCAAATGCTTGTGATTGACATCTCGCCGGGCGGTCAGCCGCCAACCGAACCTACCGGAGCGTCAGTTCGCGGGATTGCGCCCCCTTCGCCCTACCGTACCTACTCCATTGTTAGATTTGACCACGATCAAAGCGATTGTGTTCAAATCCAAAAACTATTTAAATTATATTCACAATCTAAAGATATTCTTAACTATTCCGTCGGGAATTTCCGTTATTATACAAATTCAAAGCATTTCAAGAGTTGTCTTGGCTGGTTTTGGGGACGAAATCTTAATTGTTAAGTATTCAGCATAGCGTTATATATATCCTTTTGTAATAAAATAAAGGTAATCAATTTGACTATTGGTCTACTTTTTTATAAGAGTAAACTTACTCCAGCTGCCTATAGTTAAATATGCGACCTAATGAGTCAACTTAGTTCTAGAGTGTGTCAAAACTATGGGACAAGTGATAGTACAAACTTACATTTTAAATATACCAAGTTACTGCCGAGGTACGTAAATCCTTGACATAAGATTCTATTTGCGGCGACTTGACTTTTTATTCTTAGGTAAATCTCGTCCTTATTAATACCTACCTAACTACGGATGACCTAACTTACCATAATGTTAAACCATGGGTTTAACCTAATAGTTTATTTTATGGCAGCTCTTCAAAACACGCCTTTTTAATTCATAAAACATTGTCAGTAGCTCGTTGCAGATGTCGAGATCGCGTGCGGTACTTGTGCCACCCTACCTAAACACTATTGTCGATACCACCTCACAAAAAAACGCTCCCAGATTGTTTACCTCACTTTTTACCTTTTTTAAACTTCTGTTTAGCTTTTTATGTGTATTTTTGTCGCTGCGCACGCGGCGACCGCCTTTATAGAGATCTCATTGAAGCGTTAGCGGTAGGTTGGTAGTCTATTGTGATCATCCACGTACACCTAATTGATTTTTAATGTTTATTTAAAAATAGATAATCGGTGGATATGTACGAAAATAATTTATTGTCTCTTGAATATTTATTAGCAGGATAAAAATAAGGCGAGTGCGTTGGTTTTATAATTTTCTTTTCTTTTAATTTATGAAAATACCCAATGTGCATTACAATTAAACGTAAGTGAGATTCTGTAAGCCGTAGTGGCTCAGTAGTGAACGTTCTACGATTATTATGGAGAAAGTTAATAATAAGATACTAGTTAGTAGTACAACAAACATAGGTGCCTAGATTACGGATACACCGTGAAGGAATACAACGTGGAGGAAACTTCCAGGGCAGAGAAGTCAAATCCAACATCATTTGATGCCCGTCAATACCAAAGAAATTGTATGTACAAGAAAAACATAGCCAGGTATAAGACGAGACGAAAATGAATTTTAGGGATTTGTATGGGAAAAATTAAAACTAGTCCTGAGTTACATACTTATATTTTTAGATATAGATAAATGGTGGTGGTAAACAAATATAGTGTTGTAAAAACTGACTTTGTAGCCGATTAATGTTTATATTGTGATAAAATATAGTTGAAAACATTCCAATGAAAAAATACATATTTCGTTTCGTTCGTTATACGCTGTGAAACGTATAACTATGTGGGCTATTTCATACTATTCACAACACATTTGCTCACAGAACAAGTGACAATGTCTATAACATACACTTTTCTAGTTTTATTTGCTCGATAGTAATTATTTTCAGTAAATTACGAAATCATACATAAGCACCCGAGTTGATATGGTTTGATCTTTTAAAATAACATTGACCTCGACTAAAATGTCTATGCGTCTCATTCTCTCTCGCAAAGTATCATAAGGATTGTCATATTTCGTTGCCATGCTATCTAACTCCCTCATAATTATTATAGCACGAAATTAATATTCAATCTATCCTTGATTTTGAGATTGTGGATGTGTGTGTCACAATATCAATCCACAATCGTATCCCTGCACTGAAGACGTGTATGAGTTGGTGATGATTATGCTTATAATAGTATCATATCCACGACGAAACATTTTACTAAGTATAGTTTATTTTCTTTCCCTGTTTTTTCCTAGTATTCCCTCTTTCTTTAATCGCTTGGCTCGCGGTTATTAATATAACAATGACATCAATTGTTATAATAGGACGCGCGTCCCTCGCGAGAAAATACATTAGGTAATAATAAAAAGGCAACATTTGAATTAAGAATTAATTTTATTGCAAAGATAAAAAAAGTAATAAATATTTAATGAGCCATAATACTGAAGGGAAATCAATTATTTCGTGAAAATGTTAAAAATGCACTTGTAACAGTCTTACGACCCGACAGATACTATGTTTTGAAATTTATGGCATAGCAAATTACTCTTAATTGATATAAATCAAAAGATGAGTAAAAGCACCAAAGCTTCATTGAAATGTATTCTGTAAGAAAAATCTATAACATATTTGATGAGATGATGATTTCTATATAGGCATGACTTAGATCAGGAGTTGCCAAATGGCGGACCGCGGTCCAATTTTGTCCGGACCTTACGTAAGCAGGACAATAACAGAAACATAATATTCTTAATTTTCCATTATGAATTAACTTGTATAATTGAAACATTAACATTTAAATTAGCTCGCGCTTTGTATTTGCCGTCGACTCTACAACGGACGAAGACTCAGTTCGCGAACATTTTATTCATTTGTTTCACTTAAATGCCGATCTATCCATGAGAAAGACTTTTATTTACAAATATACAATACAATTCAATACTTCGGTGAAACAAGTAGTCTTATACAAATTGTCAGCAAGTATTGACTGAAGTTAAGTACTCGTTGTATTTCTTCTCTTGAGCCTGTTGCAATTTCTGCAGTTTCTTCACCAGCCCTTTACTGAGTTCCTTGCCCTCGTGGTCGTGTGTGGGAAGACCCTAAAATGTATATTTCACTTTAATCATTATCGAATTTTATATAATCATGACATTGAATCATGACACCGAAAACTTAAAGCACCTTATTAGATTTATAAATACGGCCCTGAAGGTCTACTACGAAAAACTATAGGTACACGATAGTCCGATCATCATTGTCAAATTTTTGAACGACTTTACCAATTTATCCATCTTTTTTCAAAAGTTTTCTTCTATGGAGATTCTTACGGTAAAAAGCAATTAAGAAAGTTGCGTAGACAATTTTAAAGAACTTTACGGTAGGGAAGTTTACCCCTGTGGTACGTGGGTGAAACCGCGGGCGCAACTAGTTTATCATAAAATAATGGATCGATGAATGGTGTGTATGAAACTAGTGTTTATAATTGTGACTAAAATTCGGCTTCGGAAGATCCTAAGTATAAACTCGAACAATCTTGTAAATAAATAAGATATTAAGAAAAATAAGACCGTGCTTGGGTGTAACTTCTTCACGGTAAGTACGACGAAAGCTTTAAGGTTGAGTTACATATCTATGTTCTAGCTTCTATTTTAAATATCAAGTTGGTGTTTGCAAGTTATAGATAAATTGAATTTACTTAAATTCATACAATATTAGAATTAGATTCCGTAACATTATACTCACGCAGCATTGTTTAGCCATGCCTCTAGTAACTTAACTGATTGTTAATTATTGGAACCTCAGTTACACAGGAGAAACAGAATGAGCTCGATTTACAAAAAACTAAAACTTTAAACTAAATAAATAAAAAAAACTTGAGCGGTATTCGTACTGATTGATTTTTAATCCGTCACCTGAGCGTTTTTAAAACCAAAATGGAACCTAAGCAAGTAGCAAATAATTACCTTATCATCAAACTTTGAATATTTGTCAGCTTCTCGCGTGAACATTTCTGTGGGCGGTATTTTCTTCTGCTCATCTTTAGCGCGCTGCGCTTCAAGTAGATCATGCTTTTTCTTTTGTTTCTCTGCTTCAGCGCGTTTCTTCTCTTCCCGCTCCTTGGCAAGTTCCTCTTTGCTCACTAGTTTCACTACTGTCCGATCTAAGGATCATAAAATTGTAATATTTAGGAACATATGCTTGACAACAATTTGAAAATCAACCGCCAGATTTGAAAATTAGAATATACTGGATTTCAAAAAAAGATTACTACAAGAACCCGAGCAGCGCTTCATATTTCTGTTTAGCCAGTTCCGGATTAGCCCATAAGAAAATTAATTGTTTACGGCATCACTTCTCGGGAGGCACCATAAACAGCACCAATCTAGGGGCACGGGAGTTAAGACGAGCCAAGCGAAGTGCAAGGGCACTCACTACCTACCTTTTCGCGAAGCGCTTCGTTGTTTTTTGAACCGTCATAACTTTGGTTAAAATTCTCGGGATATGATGTCAATAGTAAGTTATTGAACATATTAAGTTTCAATAACATAGCTCTTATACTTTAGATTTTATTGATATCTCTAAAAACCCCGATTTCGTCACTGACTCACTGATGATCATCAAAACTCTTAGGTATGTAAGCTTGTATTAGTACACAAACAACAACAAAAAAATTGGATAAAAGTTACAATTTTATATGTTTTTTAATGCTGTATCGTTGTTTTGTTCGTTGAGAATGTGGCGTTATGATTTTTGTGTTGTTGTGCATGTTTATATCTTCTAAGCCTATGAACTTTAAGTGCTAGTTTTTGTTTAATCGTGTCGTGTCGTATTCTTTAGGTTTTCTGTTACTATTTTCGTGCCTGGTGTGAGTAAAACTGCTTTTAAAAATTGTTTCAACTCTCTTAAATACATTATTTGATCTGTTATTGTTCATGTATTGTGTGAGTCTACCGCAATCCGCCCTTAATTTTTCTATATCTTTTTCAAGCCTTTGTTGCCATGGTGGTTTGATATTGGCTCTTGCTCTAGTGTGTCCTGTGTGCTCTGTGATTTTAAAATTGAGTTCTTATTTATGTCGTTTATTTATTATATTATATATAATGAATATTTATTTTTGTATTTTTATAAAAATCATAAAAAATAACATTAAAACATATTAAAGAACCGTGTTCTGCCGGCGTCGGGAGCAGGGTCCGAGCAACCGGTGGTTAGGGGTGCAGAGAAGTTATACAAAAGTTTTAAAAACATAATAATAGTGACAGTGTTACAATGGGCACTAGCACAAACAATTATTATCTTTACCAATCTAATGGTTGCTTGGTTATAGGTAATTCGTACTAGTTGTTTTAGGTACAATAAGTAAGTAAGGCACACTGACCAGGCTTGTCCTCGAGCCGGACGCCCAGGTCCGGCAGCACGTTGTCTCTGAGGTCGTCGCACAGCGCGAGCACGTCACCCGCCCCGACGGACCGCGCCGCCTCGCGGACGCGTTCGCGGAACCTACTCAGCGCTTCTAGGTACGGCATCACTGTGTCTTCCAGCTGATACAGAATTAACATAACATTCATTATTTTTATGTTTAATAATATGACAAATATTTTAGTGGTTTTCTATTTGAGAAATTGGAGATTTACTGCAAATTTTTCACTTGCTTAGTTTCACTTGCAGGATAGAAAGGATTGTAAACAGTTTAGAGAAAAGGTTTATTAACATACAATGAATAGTGGACCTAGGTGGACCGACTGGTCGATCTGTTGGTAAGAAGTCGCCATCATAGGACATTTGCTAAAGGAAAGAAACGAATCGGCTTCAACTAAGATTGCAATATCACCCTGCAGATTAGATTAAATGGCGACAGGTCGGATGAATAACTTATGATCCACGGAAGCTAAAGATCTATATAAGTATGTGATAAGAACCGAATCTTAAAGTATGCTGCGGAATGTTGGGTAAGGGCACAAAGAAAATACAATTGCAGGCAGCTAAGATAATAATTGATTAAGGCCAAATTTCACCCAAATCCGTTAAGCAGTTTATGCTTGATTGAGACACAACTAGTCACAAGCATTTAAATAACCACAAAAAGCTACTTACACAGACACCATCAGCATCACCAACGGGGAATCCAATGCCACCTCTCGGGCCTTCTATTGCACCGAACACGTGCAGTATATCCGTGACGTATCGCGCGGCAGCGGCTAATAGGGGCGCTTGACGCGGCGCCGCGGATGTCGCGCGGAGGTAAACGTGTGCCGCGTTCACTAGCTCGCGTAACGCGTCTATCGCTGAGCGGGTGTCGATGTTGTCTGGGTAAGGAATTATACCTTACAATTGATGTTGGCCAATGAAAAAGCGAAGTTATTTATGAAGGTCGAAGCTTCTGTAGTTGGAAGAGAAACTACAACTGAGAAGAATCGGCAAGAAACTCAACAAGGTTACATTATTTTGTTGGTGTAATATTGTTGGGAGTCAAAGGTATAGATAGCTTAGTAAGTACTTTGAAATCCAGACATGCAATTTATTTAATTTGAATTAATTAATTAATTTATAGATGATACACATATGCAGCTAAAAGCTGATTAAGTGTATAATCACTGCACTTTAGTCTTTAAGTTCTTGTAGAGTCTATTTTTAAAGGAGTTCAGCTTTTGCACTGATAAGTGTCTCTGGTAATTGATTCGACTCGCAAACGACACGGTTAGGCATAAAGTGTTGGCGGGGGTTGCTTTTACTATTTGATCTAATACAATCAAACGGAATTAATTGAGGCATGAATAGAGAGACTAACCACAGAGCGCCGCATGCACTAGCTCCTTGACAGAAGACAGTTTGGCTGAGAGCTGTTGTTCATCAGGGCCGAACTCACCGCCGCAACCTTCATCGTAACCACTACGGAGGGCATCCTTCACTGTTAAGAAGAATTCCTGAAAGTATCAAGTTTATTAATTATTCCAAAGTTTATATAAATAAAAATACATATTAACAACCATCGGAGAACAATCCCTTTAGAGTTACCGAGCAATCAAATTCCGCAAATAGTAAGTACAGTAGTACCCAACTAATATGGCTTACCGATGTAAGATGTTGATGGTGTCACTTACGAGTGAGACGGAACTAACAGCTGCAGTGTATTATAAACCTTATAGAAGTAATCTTTCATTCAATCAAGCATTCTTTCGTTAATCTTCGGGGCCATCAAGATTCACGACGCGCCATATCAGTTGGGTAATACTGTACGATTCTGTGCGTTAATTGTTCGATGCTTATTACTTACTACTACTGTCTCAATGTAAGCCTCAATAAAGTTGTGCAATGAAGATAAAATATTTGTAATGTATGGACATATTTTATTGATAATAAATATGAGCCGTACAGCATCCACTTCGTCCACCTTGTTTACATTGCAAATGCATCTAAGAGAACTTCAGCTAAGCAAATAATATGCTATGACAACTGAACACCTATGAAAGAATAAGGAGCTATAAAGAACCCATGCTAATAACTTACATTAAACAGCTTTTCAATCTGTAAAGCCATTTCCATGGTATTTTCAGAGTAATCTAACGTATCCTTCCAGCTATGGAGTAGGAAACCGATCCGCAGTTGTCTCGCGGTGTGACGTTTCAACGCGTCAGAGATCGTCACGAAGTTCTTGAGCGACTTGGACATCTTGCACCCAGCTATTGTTAGATGACCCGTGTGGAGGAAGTAGTTCACCCAACCGGGTTCGTCGAAGTGGGCCTGCATAATAAATAATAATATTGTTATGCTGAAATAAATATATATTTAAGGTGGGCAATACACTGACAATCCCCTTGGTGACCACTTACCATCAAATATATTGTCTGCCTACTTGTGAACCTCATTAACATAAAAATCGAATTCCAAACACACTAAAAAGTATGAAATAACACTAATCTGATACTGATTTGAAGTCAGCGAGAGAGCAAGATTTATTCCATTGAAAATATTTCGCTGACTTCACATCAGTGACTTCATTTCATACTTTTTAGTGTATTTTGAAGTCGATATTTTTTTTAAAGAATTGTTTATTTCTTAATTTTTAGTCTTTCTTAAATGCACTAGAATTTGTCAAGGTTTTGAGATGTTTGTCCTATGACACCACACCCATAGCTCGTATCAATAACCCAGGCCGTCACACATATTTGTCCATATCTTGAAAACTACTGAACCGATTTCGATGAAACTTGCACTGTTCCCTAAGTTGAGGTAAATGTAAACCAATACAAAAAGAATGGTTACACTCCGATTAATATCTTTTGAGATATACGTGGACAAATATACAATCATACATACTCCTATGAAATTTTGTATATTTCTTTGGAAGCCCCAATAGATTATCATATATGTGAATATATTGCAGTTCCAATAATATTACATACATACGTGGCGAATTGATTATCTCCATTTTATTCGAGTCGATTAAAAAGTAAGAAAACTATACATTGACGACTGTGAGAACTCAGTCTGGACTGACGGACTTTACATACCTTTGCATAATATATACAACTCTTGAAGACAAATAATAACTAATTTATAAAAGAGTTGCCAGAGTAATAAGTCTTCCGTTTGAACCATATGGAAACAGAACCCTACTAAATAATTACATAGTAGGACAAAATTTATATCTTCTAAATCAGAATACTGACCTCACTCTGAGCCAACTCATTATCATGATGAGGAAACTTGAGATCTACTCCTCCAGTGTGTATGTCTAGCTTGGAGCCGCACACGTCTGAGGCCATGGCAGAGCACTCAATGTGCCAGCCTGGCCGTCCCAGGCCCCACGGAGACTGCCACGACGGCTCGCCTGCTTTACTGCGCTTCCATAATGCGAAGTCGTTTGGGGATTTCTTTTCAGCTGTATCGTTGCTTAGGTCACCTAAGATGTTGGTTAGACGGTATTAAGTAATTTTCTGCATATTTAATGAAAGGTTTATTGATTCATTCAAATTGACCCAATCAAATAAATATGAGAAATGTTAAGTTTTTGGGAAACCATATGAACGGTTGATGGCAAATGTCCAAGAGGGCGCAGTCCACTCAGATGGTCGGACCAGATCCGCAAATCCCTGGAGACGAACTTTCACGACGCTCTTTTTTTTTTTTTTTTTTTTTTTTTTTTATACAACTTAATCGGTAAACAAGCATACGGCCCGCCTGATGGTAAGCGGTTACCGTAGCCATATGGACGCTTGCAACACAAGAAGCATCGCTCACGCGTTACCGACCTTTCCCCCCTCCCCTATGAGCTCTGGCGACTTTACTCACGCGCAGGAACACAACATAAAGTTATTTGGCTGCGGTATTCTGTAAGGTGGTGCTCTTTACGCCGCCAAGGACAAGACTCAATTGGCGTAACGTAATACGAGATAAAATTTGTTCACGGGGGATTCACAACCCTCAGACATGAGGACACACGTCGCGATGAGGAGGATGAACTGATTCTATTTATGTATTATATTAATTAAAGATACCTCATTTGAATCTATCACGATTTATAAAAATTGTAGTGGAGCATTAACTTCAAACACGCAAAAGTTAATGAACACAAAAGAGTAATAATCATGGTCTAGTAACTTACAATGACAATGTTATCTTTTACAAGTTCAGATACAAAAACAAACAACAAAATTCTTTATTTAAAAGTTAAATATAGGATATTGGTGCCAATTCTGTTGTAAATCGCACTAAACTAATTTTAGTCACATCTCATCTCTTTCTTACGAACATGATTGAAAAGGGATAGAACATATTTTAAGTGGTCAAATTAATCTTTCCCGTCTTATTTTGCGTGTATTTAGGCATAACCGAGATAGATGGATATTGAAAACAAGCATTGGACTAATTTGACAGGACTAAATTTCTTACATACTTTTCTTATGTTCTTTGTTAGAAAGAGACATAGTGACATTAAAATTAGTTTAGTTGTGAACAACAGAATCAGGGCCATTATGTATAGTAAGTACCTTCGCCTTCCTGTAAAGATTTGGTGTCACCATATGCTTCAGGAACAAGCCGCGCATAGTGATGCTTCTCTTTCTTATCAAATTCATTCACATTAAAATACACTGAGCCATTAGACTCATATGCTAAACCATTGTCAATTATCTTCTCAATGTATTTTACTATTTGTGGTACATATTCACTAACTCTTGTTAACACATCTGGTGGTAGCACCTGCAAAATATTTTGTTTATTTAAACTTTACATGTAACTATTACTTTTATATAACTTTTACTTGCAGAATATTTGTGTGCTAGATTTTAACTATAAATTAAAAACCACCTTTATTTTTGATTAAAAGACATTTCATTAATTGGTCATGAATAAGGGTCAGTTCACTTTTTAAGATCGCAATACAATATAGAACTTTATGTACTATACAAAAAGGTACACATTTCAGTGAGAGACGACTCACGACACCGTGAGATATATTCGCTTTCTGTTTTTTTTTTTTTTTTATATGGGTTAGCCTGCACTTGACCACAATCTCTCCATGGGCAGTGTGACAGAAGGTGATAAGCACACAAAGCCTAGAAAGCTACCATGACACATATTACACATAATTTCTTAAAATAACTTACATTTAATGCTTTCATATCTTTGTGGAATTCATTCTCCCAATACCTAGGTAACGCAGTGAAAACAGAATTATCTGTTACTGTGTCCCCATTCTTGCTGTCCAACCATTCTGATATAGGGTTCTTGGCTGATTGTAGTAAATGACATTTGGCTTGAATTATTTTGGCCTGGTCATTCACCTCTACCGCAGATTTGAGCTCTTTGACTGCAGACGCAATGCTGAAAGTGTAGAATATAATATAAAGTATATTTTTATACATATAACATACTAAAATAAGTACTATAATTAATAAAACTTACTTGTCCAATATTTTTTGCATTGCATTCTTTTTATCTGGGTCACCAGTTTCCTTGATCACCTCTTCATAGTAATTCACAACAGATGTTGCATCATCTATGATTTCATTCAGACTTCTTTGTTCTTTCTCATACTTTGCATACAGATGATTTTGTCTTGCTCTCTTAATGATTTTATCATCAATATCTGTTATATTCATCACATACAATATGTCATAGCCAAAATAATTAGACATTATGCGCCTCAATATATCAAATGATATGTAGGACCTGAAACATATAAAAAGTTGTATATCTTATCTGGTGGCCCTGAAAAGTTTGTTTTAAATTTTATTATGAATAGACCTGTTCGACTACAGTCTCACCATGATGAGTAATGATGTAGCTAAAGATGGTAAGCACACAAAGCCTAGAAGGAAACTGGCTTCCAAGTGCAGCTGTCAGAACACACCAATAAAAGGTACTGGGCGGCAGATTTTCAACTTGATGGTGGCTACTACAACTTACTCTACCACCAAGCTATGGTTTCCGCACGTTTTTCTTCACCAAAAGCTTAAGCTCATTGTGAGGATTCAAACCCCAGACCTTCGTCTCAGCATCCGATGTCACTTACACAGAACTATCGTCACCCTCAACCTGGCTGGATAAATACTCTCAAAACATACATTTGTTAAACTTTATCTAATTCTGATACATTATAAATTATTATTTATTGAAAAACCTGGTATGCTGTTTTATTTAGTTTCATCAAAATCGGCCAGAAAATTACATTGAGCATATTTTGCTATTCCCTATATTTTAGTTAGGATTTGGCCATCCATGCCAACTTGATAAATTCACCTGTATTTACCCATATCATTGATTTATGAGTGCTTACCTAGCATGGCCCATGTGTGAGGCGTCATATACTGTAGGTCCGCAACTATACCAGTTGATGCGGTTGCCATTAGTACATACGAATTCTTCCTTTTGACGAGTTAAGCTGTTAAACAGCTTTAGAACTGGCCTTTTCTCCAATTTTGTCGGCGGCGACCAACTTGGTTGACTTCTTTTCGACATTCTTTACGAGTGACTTCATAAAACAATAAAAATTAAATTTTAAATTGAATTACACCAGAATCATTCACTAATGGTGAAAAGTTTATTTTAAAATTCTATATATCGCCACGTACAGGAAAAGTTCGAAACAGATATTTTTGAGGTTATGTATGTATGTATGTATATGGTTAATGATGACTGACACTGACTGACTGACAGTACTGACAACTGACGTCTGACACTGACTGAATGTTTTTTTTTTTTAGTTTACAAAAAGCAGGCGTAGGTTAAAAAAACGTACAGCCTTGTTTTATTTGAATTATGCTAACGGTCGTTATCTTTATTTTTATCGGTATTTGATGGCTCTTCTCACGTCCCGATTTTGTATTGGCTTTGGGTACAAAATCGAGTTTTGAAAAGTGACGATAACAACGCTAAACCAAAACTCTACATGAGATATTATGACATTTCATTCTTGCATGATTTGCTCGCCACAAGTAGGAAAGAGACGTAAAGTTAAATAATCAGCTGCTGCTAGTTGAAAACAAGCTCTATGCATGTGTGTGAACTGTCAAACAAAAATAACTCGTATCTATACATAAACACACACTAATTTATATTCATATTTCATGTCGCATTTTTACTACTTTGAACGAAACACTACATTTTTACAATTTTCTTGTGTATTTTTATATTGTTTTATCAATCAATTAATCTTTTGTTGTCATAATGGCTCTCTGTGTTTGCAAATGCCTGAATGTAACACTAGAAAGTGATAAAATCGAAGATAATTTTGATATTGGGAAACTGGAGCTAACATCCATGGAACAAAGGGATATTTTTTTCAGTGAGGTACCGTCAGTAAACATGTCTTGACCTTGACTTATAGGAAGGGCTTCTTGTTGCCTATAAATAAATAAATTATGAATTAAACTTATGTATTTGAGGTTTAAATGCTATGTAATTGCTTATGCACTATGTATATAAATACCCCTACATACAATATCTAATAACATGTGCGTCCGCCCGGTGCTATTCTCTGCACATAACATTTACGTTCGTATGTATGTTTGTAAATAAAGGTACACAAGGTTTGTGATTAGATATTTTTCAATTAATATAATAATGGCCATAAACAAGCGCAAGACTGTGATCTTTCCAGTTAACAAGGTACAATATTATATTTGTTAATGGCATAAAGACCTTGAGCTAAATAATGATTATAATGGTATCAAACAAAATGCGATATATGACTAGTTTTTATTTATTACTAATATGCTAATTACAAATATTATGTAGTAGTGTGTATTACAATATTATCATAATACTTATTACTTTTTCAAAAATATAATTTCAATGATTGTTATTCATATTATTCCAGAAGCTTCTCCTGTGCTCAATCACAGGACTGAAGATTCAAACAGCACAACCGGCATTAGTGGGCCAACGCACGGCAGGCCGCTGGACCCTACATTCATGTCTTGCCTGTGGACAGACTACACATGCTATGTTGAATGACCGGAATGGATCTAACTCTCTCCTAATACCCAAGTCAATTCAAGTGAGTTTTAGAACTTGAAATATTACTGAGACATCTCTCAAATGTTAATAAACCCAATAAAAAATATTATTGATCTAATAATAAGAGAGGTAGAGCATAGCGTTTATTCGCTCAAAGAGCAGCTTGACTGGGGAAGTACCTCCACCTTACAGAATACCGCAGCCAAATAACTTTATGTTGTGTAAAGTTGTGTTCCTGCGCGTGAGTAAGGTCGCCAGAGCTCACAGGGGAGGGGGGAAAGGTCGGTAACGCGTGAGCGATGCTTCGTGTGTTGCAAGCGTCCATATGGCTACGGTAACCGCTTACCATCAGGCGGGCCGTATGCTTGCTTAACGACTTAGTTGTATAAAAAAAAAAACAATATGGAGGCCTTTGTCCTTCACAATTACAGTGTGTGGAAAATTCTACTTCCTACTAATATTACAAATGTGAATGTTTGTTTGGATGTGATTTTGGCAGATGTTTGATATTCGTTCATGCAAAAACTACTGAATAGATTCAGATGTTTGGAATGGAATGGAATGGAAAACAATATGTCCCTGAATGCAGGTGAAACTGTGGGACAGAAGCTAGTGTTAAAATATAACTTAGTTAGATTAGTTAATATTATGTTTTTGAATATGTTATTTCTTCATTTTCAAAGTGTATTTATTAATGTAGAATATCTGAAATCCATATTAATCTTATCTTTGTCATAGATTTCTGACCCTGATTTATTATCCATCTGAAGTATTAAATGGCTTAATATATGATTTGGAATGTAAGATAGTTATGGGTATGGATCAATGATATTTACATGCACCTGATATGAGAATGTGGTCATTTCATGCCAATTACCCTTAAAATGTACACACATTTTAAGGGTAATTTAAAACCATGTTGCTTTTATATCTTCTAGTAATCATAAACTTACCATTTATGAAAAAGTTTATGCTTATTTTGTATATTATTATATTTGTTACACTGTACCCTTTAGCTTGAGAGCCCAATAAAAGACATTTTATTTTATTTTTATTAAATAGGCATACCAACAGCATACATATAACACATATTTACATAAACTATATCAAAACAATTACATTATACATACACAGATGACAGGAATGCACATCAATGGATTTAGTGAAAGATTTGATGATATGAGTAGATAAAGAGAATGCTGAGATGACAGTTTGATGGAAAAATAATACAATTTATTCTTTAAAGTATTAGAAACAGGTACCCAGATTATTAATATTAAATTGAATATTTTTCTGTTTATAGATAACATCAGAGCGAATAAATAGTTTGAAAAAATCAAGTAATTTCTCACCAGTATTCAATCTGCTGGTGCCAGAAGTGACAAATGACATTGAAATGAAAGAAAATATTGACACAAATAATTATATAGTTAGTGATAAGAAAGCATGGCTGCCAATACAGCAAGTCATCAGCACACTCAGTAAGCAACTGAATCAAACACTGCAGTCACAACTTGAGGCAGTAGAAGAGACTGTTAGACAGTTTAGAGATCAAAAGTATGCGGAATTTGAAGCTTACAGAGAAAGAGCACAAAGGGATCATAAAATTTTAGCTAGGTAATTCGAAAAATATGTATAAATATATTTTTTAATTACAAGTGCTGTGCCGCGCCCCAGGTGCGTGGTGAGACGGGGGAGTGTCATACGCACATGAGATTAAATATCCAGAGATGGATAGTGTGTTATCTCATGCCAAGGATGTTGTTGAAGAGAATTTCGAATTTCAAACTGACGCAAATGTGAGGGCAAGTGACGACTTTTTTCTTGTGAATAAAAGTTGTACTATTTAATTCAGGCTACAAAAATAAGGCGTATAAAAGCATTATGTACAGTTATCTCGTGACCATATTACACTCACCAATATTGAACTTGGCCCGAGCTTGTTTCATACAAAATAGGTGTTTTCAGCAAAGATTTTCTCTTATTTAATGCACTGTATTCCATATCATTTAAAAGACAAAAGTCAGCATTTGAAAAAATCTATTGAATTTACTGTGGAATTTCTTGTATGTTACCTACGCCAAAAATGTTAATTAGTACCTATGGGCAGTGCAAAATTTGTTAATTTTTATATGAACATTAAAATTAAATTTCCTAACCTGAAATGGCAAAAATGAATGTTTCCACATTAAAAATTACAATACCGTCAACAAGCTGGCTCTTTTAGCTTTGAAAGCCTTTGCCGAAAACACCTCATTTGTCTGAAATTTCGAGCTTGGGCCAAATTCAATGCCGGTGGGTGTAGTAAGTAGTATCTTATTGAAGAAAATATCATACAATATTTATGAATGCATGCAAGAGGATAAGCTAAAAGCAAGAGGTTTCCTGCCTAGCACCACACCTGTGGGCGCTGCATAGCACTAGGACAGTACCAGTACTGATTTCACCTACGTCTCCCCAGATGGCCATGAAGAATGAATATATTTATTAATGTTTTTCCAGTATTGTAAGTAAAGCACGAAGAAACGCCGAAAGCGAATGGCGAGTTGACACAAGTCTGGACAATGGCCCTCCATCTCCGCAGCTACCTCCACTACAGAGACGAAGACTGTCCTCTATCAAAGATGCCAAAAAAGTCTCACAGCATATTGTTAAGGTATACCTACATTCAGGTTTATAAGGTTACGTCCTCATGCATTACTGACTATTATCACTATAAATTCAAATATTATATGTTATAAAGAGAGTTAATAATAACATAAATGAGTTAATTATTTTGATGTTTATGTTGATGTGGTCATTAAGGTCAAAACCTCACAGACTAGAAAGGTCTAGGCAACAATCGTCAACTTGACGGTCATGGCCACATTGTATTGTATAAGTATTTGGAAAAAAAGCTGTAATATTAAAAGATCTTCCACAAAAAATAAAAATAACCTTGCTGAGTTTCTTGCCGGAGTCTTCTCAGTTTAAGTGTATTCCGAACCGGTGGTAAATTCAACTGTATGTACCAATTTAACGTTCATAAGTGCCTTACTAGGGCCTAAACTGAATAAATGACTTTTTGATTTTGACATAGGCAAAGAACCGCTGGCTTGAACTCTTTTCGGCATCCAACGTTACTACTAATTATGTTATCATATCCTAATCCTATTATTTCCTTCTTCAGTCGAATAGAAATCTGCCGCCGGAAGAAGACTCCTTAGATGCCGAAGATCTTTTCGACCTGGATGGCATGGACGGTATGGACTCAAGACATAATATGGTGTCCGATGGTGAAGATTATGATTCAGATCGTGAGTACACTTTGCTATTTTTTCCGATATTTCTTTATTTTAGGGAGCATGAAGACTTCTTACATGATATGGCTTAAGCCAATTGTAGTAATACCCGGGCTTTATTCCTCTCTGTGGTCGTTTCTTCATGGCTGAAGATCGTGATCACCGGACGTCTTTGATAGAGCGTGGACGGCTTGCCTCCAGCGACTTCTATTGGTGGCCAACTGGACCACGTCGTAAAATTTGGCGCCTTTTTCCCTTAGTTGATCCGTCCATCGAGTAGGGGATCTTCCGCGTGATCTCCTGCCCTCGACGTTTCCAACAATGACCAACTTTTCCAGACTTTCATCACCGTTTCTCGCTATGTGGCCAAAGTAGGGGAGTATACGGCGGTGACAAATAGTGGACAGTCTATCTTTCACTTTTAGCTGCGTAAGGATTGAGACATTGGTGCGCTTAGCTGTCCACGGTATCCGTAGCATTCGTCGCCAGCTCCACATTTCAAATGCGTCAATCCTTTTCCTCTCTCTAGCTAAGATAGTCCATGTCTCCACTCCGTACATGAATATGGGAAAAACCAAGGCACGGATTAGGCGCATCTTGGTTCGCTCTGTTATGCCTCGGTTCTTCCAGATGCCTTCCAGGCGTGTCATCGCATCTCTGCCCATGGCAATCCGACGCTTGATTTCTGGGACACAACTGCCATCGTTAGTAATGTAGGAGCCGAGATAGATGAAATTGTCCACTGTTGCAATGCCCTGACAAATATTGGGGCCTGAGAGTATATCTGCTCGGTCGACCACCGTCAGTTTTGTTTTGCTCTTATTGATGGATAGCCCCATGGCCTCACTCTCAATTTCCAGACGATTCAGTAACGTTTACATTTCCTCCATTGATGTGGTGATTACAGTTGTGTCATCAGTGTATCGGAGGTTTGAGATTTTCTTCCCACCCACCGCAAAACCTCCAGTCCATTCATCCAGTGTCTTTCGGATGATGTATTCTCCGTATATGTTGAATAGCACCGGTGATAGTATTCAGCCCTGTCTCACGCCTTTTTTCGTTTCGAACGCAGTAGAACAATCGGTGTCGATACGAACAAAGGAACGGTTGTTGTTGTATAGATTACTGATTAGCCCGATCAGATGCTCAGGCACCCCCATCCGCGGGCTTTATTAGAAAACCGGAATTATCCTAAAATTCAAAATAATGTATTCAAATAAACCTTCGCAGGCACTTATGAAAAGTCTGACTCTAATACCGGTTCGGAAGGTTGCATTTGCTGAGAAGAGCCGGTAATATGTAAACTCAGCAATTACTCTTTTCAAAACAAGCTTAGATTCATTACATAATAGTTATTTACATTCTAATTGCACTGACAACAATTGCGTGCCCCAGCGCAGCGGGGCACGCAATTGTTATTGTTAAAAACTTAAAACCTAGACTCTCGCGCGAGCTATACCTAAGTAAATTTGCTTGTATATTGCGAGCTCCAAAAAAAGTAAAACAAATACCACCCTACACAAGCAGCGGCAGTAAACAAGCATCGATTTCTATGTTTGATCGTAAAAATGGGTTACGTTTCAGCATTCAGTCGCTGCATCGAGCTTTCAAAAAGGTTCATGATCGCCGCGAATGGAATTTGTATGAGTGTGGATTGGAGCGTTCAAAGTAGCATGTCTGTTTTGGCCTCTTAATAATGATATTTATTAATATATTTAGAAGGCAGCAACGATGAAGGCATCCACATCGCGCGGCCGCGCGGAGGCGCCGGCTCGGCGGCTGACATCGCGCGCTCACTCCCTATGAATATGCCCAATATGCCCAACGAACGCCTCTCCTATAGGGATCTTGATGATGATGTGAGTATTTTACTATTTTGCTTTTTCAATTATAAAAATAAACACTTCCAACAAAAAAAAAACACTTTTAACCCTAAAAAAGCACACTTTGATAAATGGGCAAACGATGGATACTGACTACGTGTCATAACAACTTTAAAACTAAACTGATAGCGGCATTTTTCTTGGTGTATACTACTATTTTAATTTTTTAAAATCGCGCTCCTCTCTTCTACCGTAGGACCGCTTAATGCTTACTAAGGCGCTGCGCAAACGTGGACATTTTGTGTTTTGTGTCGGATACAAGCTACCAATGAATATTTTATTTCTATAGAACCAGTATGAAATCACTACGGCAACTAGGTGTGGACTGGCTTACGAGACTCTTTAACCTTATCCTCGATAGTAAGAAGATCCCAAACTCTTGGTGACTCGGTCAACTGATACCTTTTCATAAAAATAAAGGTGATGTAACGGAATGCGATAACTACAGGGTTATCAAGTTAACATCACGACACTAAAGATCTGGGAGAGAGAAATTAATAATCGATAATCCCATCTAATTTACATGAGCCCAAATCAATTCGGTTTTACCCCCTCTAAATCCACAACAGATGCTATACAGGCAGTCAGAGTAGTAACAGAGAAGCATCGGCTCAATAAAGAAGATCTGCACCTCATCTTCATAGAAAAAGCGTTTGTAGGGTACCACGGAGACTAGTCTGGCAAGCTTTGAGGGCCCAACATCTTCTACCCTGATCGTACGACTGTGCCGAAAACAAATCAGTTCAAATACCTAGGCTCGGTTATTACAGACCAAGGAGACGTTGACCCCGATGCTGCACACAGGGTGAACGTGGCATGGCTGAAGTGGCGATCACTAACTGGAGTCTTATGTGATACTCGTATGCCAATAAGAACCAAAGGCAAAATCTACAGAACGGCGGTGAGGCCGGCTATGATGTACGGAGCGGAATGTTGGTCAGTGAAAAAGACGCATGTACAAAAGCTTCACACTGCAGAGATGAAGATGCTGAGGTGGTCTGGAGGTGTGACGAGACTAGACAAAGTGCGAAACGAGCATATAGCGGTAGTTTCAAAATCGCCCCTATATCGGAGAAACTAACCGAGAGCCGTCTCAGATGGTATGGTCACGTGATGCGAAGAGACGAGGAACATGTAGTGAACAAGGCACTGCAACTACCTGAGCTCAGGAGAGGTAGAGGACGACCTCCGGCTACGTGGTGGACCAGCATGACGAAACTCCTATTGGAAGATGAACTGCCCGACCCGAAAACCCAGGACAGGTTGTCCTGGCGCCTGAAAATTAGGAGAGCCGACCCCACCTAAAGTGGGATAGAGCAAGGAAGAAGAAGAAGAGCAGTATGAAATCAGCCATTCCCTGCGCAGACGCAAACATTTTTTGCGTCCAGTTGGTTCCACTTTACATTATACTCGTTGACGATCAAAAAGTGTTCGGTGTCGGTAACTGGAAACTAAAAGTCGTCAGTTGAAGACACAAGCAAAATTATAAAAATCCTTACTATCGTACTGAAACTGACGGAAAACAAGCAACGAATTGTACCAGTGACCAGAAGTAGCGACCGGTGAGTGTGTCCGATCGCCGCCACCGGACACAGCAACTACGGTTACCGGTGACCAGGAGCATTAACCGGCGACTGTGTCCGATCGCCGCCTACGGACACAGCAACTACGGTTACCAGTGACCAGGAGTAGCAACCGGTGACTGTGTCCGACCGCCGCCACCGGACACAGCAACTACGGTTAGCAACCGGCGACTGTGTCCGATAGCCGCCACCGGACACAGTAACTACGGTTACCAGTGACCAGGAGTAGCAACCGGCGACTGTGTCCGATCGCCGCCACCGGACACAGCAACTACGGTTACCAGTGTTGGTGTGTCGTATCGGTAACAAAAAGTGTCTACGTTTACGCAGCCCCTAATAGCATCTGCTAATAGCCAATTGTAGCAAGTCGCGTTACGAGCTTGCTCTATATATCGAAAGATTATGTAAATAAAATAAAAAAAAGTTAAGTATTTACCAGCAGTTTTGTTGGTCCTACATATTGTATAAACGAATAAAGTGACCATAAATTAATTAGGTATTTTTAGGATTCCGGACCTTAAAGGGAAAAACGAAAAATCACACTGGTGTCCGTAGGTCCGTACGTATGTCACAGAGGTTTTACTCGACGACTAAGCAACGTACAAAGTTAACATTTATCATAGTGATAATTCTTGACAAAACGCGCACATTTTACAAAAGACTTACAAGTTTTTTGTAAAATAAAAAACATTTTCAATACAAGTTTTTTTTTGTGACTGTCCTTTTTGTTGACTGTACTTCCATTATTGTCATCCAATATACTAATGTATACAAAATATCAAGCCAATCTGACCACTGGAAGGGGGTGAAATTCGACTTGCACGATTCCACCCGAACATAGTGACATACATACATAGCAAGTTAAATAAAAGCTTGTAAAAATGAATACAAACTAATTTTGGGTTTATTTCGGGGGTAAGTTTGGATTTAAATAAAAAGTTTAAATTAAAATAACCGTCCCCTCGTTCTCCTAGGTTTCTAAAGCTACAATATGGATTTTAATGGGCCATAGATTAGTATAATTTCGACGATATCGTAATATATGCGGCAAAAAAGAGTAGGTAGCAACTTGCGATGGCCTTGTTATATATGATCAATCCATATCAAATAGAAAACGTTTATTATGCGAAGCATAAATAAGTGGAGATTAAATTTGCCTTTCACATTGTCATTTAGATGTATACTTTAGTTAGGAGCTAGCAAAGGAGAATTAATAACGTGAATATGGGTCGCCAAAAGTCTAACAGCTTCGCTGCCGACTCCGCATATTTGCGGGATGCGGGTCGAGCGCTGGGTGCCGTCTCCGCAAATATGTGGAGTAGTGCCGCAGAGTTGGTAGTGAAACTTTTAATTTGGTTTATCGACTACTGGTCAGAGAGAAGGGTACGTAGGGTCGCTTGGGGTCTATACGAGCAACCCAGAAAAAACAATAAGGACCCCTGAATACTTTTTTACTATGGCCGGAACGGAACCCTATGTAAAAGAGTCCCCTGACTCGCTTTCTTTTACTATGTCATGATGACTACAGGCCGTATTTGATCACGGTAAGTGATGATGTGGTCGAACTGGACTCCTCGCAACATGTTTTCCCTAAAGGCGCCTACGTTTGTTTGTGTTCTTGCGCGCCTCCCGTGTTTTCCTAGCTAAGGTAGTAGGTAACGTAGACATGAATAGTAAATAAATAGTAAATGTCCAGGAGGAGCCGCAGGACATAGCGGCGAGCATCAAGGCGTTGGCGCGCTCGGTGCACGGCGACGTGTTCGAGCTGCCTCGCCCGCGCTTCTCCACACAGATCTAGCCTACCAACTACCGCCCCCTACACACCTACTCTCGTAAGATTCCATTAACACCTCCATCATCGCTAAATTATAACATTCAAACTAAATATATATGTCTCATCGAGTTGTGCATGACAGTTCTGTGCGCTTGCTTTTCGAAATGATCGAACGCTAGCCACTTTGGTGCTTTCAAAATGTGATCACTGTGACCCTAACTACCGATCGACGATACACTACAGGGGATGTTCAAGTCTCCAGCCATATAATTTAATGTATTCTTCCTTATTTAACGAAAGTCATAGTTACTATGTTACCCGCGAGTGACTCGAACGACAATAGTCAGGGTTGACAAACGTTTGAAGCCCATTATTATAAGATATAATTAACTAACAGCTATATAGAATATAAGCAAGAGGCTATAAAATGTTATTATAAGCAGAGTATACTAGTATATAATAACCAAAAATTTGTTGAAATATCGTAATTTGCAAATATTATGACAGTCAGAAAATGACAGCCTATACAAATTGTTTATTTACAATACTAGAGTAAGATGAAATACGGATAATAAGGTTGATTTGTTGTGGAAAATCGGTAACAAATTGTGAACGTACTTTTATGATATACTTACGCATTTCGTATTATCTTAGTCCTGTTATTTGGACAAAAAATTGTGTCAATTACTGAACTGAAAATATAAACGATATTGCAATTTTCTATATCCAGGTATAAAGAATAACCTCGAAGATTAGGATACTTATTAATGTTTTATTTATATATATATATGGAGTGTGAGTGCGAAAGTATGCCACAATAGTATAAATAATGCAACATAAACGTTCCGATTTGTGCTTCAAAATATGTGTGAAAGTTGATGTCGGTGACTTTTGTTAAACGTGTGTACATAAAATTATATTGATAACAAGTAAATTTAATTATGGATTTTTAACATCTAAGTCATATCCCCGTTAATATACTTTTCTATTGTTTTTATCTGGTGTTATCTTAATGATAAGTGAAAAGTGTACAAATCTATTGAATACTTGCATTTCTTACTAGTCGTTTAGGGTCAC